>JAFELO010000237.1:145092-189141 GCA_017140195.1 Eumaeus atala | reverse complement strand
ACGTTGAACAATAGCCTACGTGTCAATTGCTGGCTTGTTGTCCGCTTATTCAGCTGACCACTCATAGGTGCACCTTTAGTATGTCCAGACAATTACTTAAATGCTCGTAAAGATTTCAGTACCGCAGACTGCATGTTCACGCTGCGCCAGATTTTACAAAAAACGGGGGAGTGTAATCGGCCTTTGTGTGATATCTACACCAGTTCGGAAACTCAATTCTTGAGGTTGTTGTTGAGTACCCGTACCTGCGACAAACTTTCCAGTTAGGTAAATCCATCTTAAAGATAGAGGTCAATCATCGAATCTAACTCGGATGGACAGTCTTCAGGAAGCTCAAGAAGATCTTTTCGTCCAACATACCGCAGTACCTTAAGTTGAAAATGTTTGACCAGTGTGTTTGTGTGTAACCGGTGCTGACACATGGAACCGTGACTAGGCCGCTAAATGTGGCAATCTTAAAGATTAAAATCTTATCTATGCGAGATATGGTCCGAAATTCAAAAATCCGAAAGAGAACTATGGTAATCGACATAGCTCAGAGAATCAGCAAGCTGAAGTGCCAATGGGCAGGCCACATTGCTCGCAGAACTGATGAACATTAGGGAAGAAAGATTCTCTAGTGGCGGCCCCGCACCAGAAGACGAGGGTCGAGTAGGAGGGCGTCCCACACTCCGGACGCCCTCCTACCCGATGGACTAACGACTTGGTTAAGGCGGCAGGGATCCGCTGGGTGCAAGTGGCTTGTGACCGTGACCTGTGGCCTATGTCCAGCAGTGGACGTCGTCCGGATGATGACGATGATGATGTTAAACCAGTTTAATTTATAAATACCTATTTTTCACATATTTGTGATTAAAACCGAGCACTGAATACTTTTTGTGTTCTTGTCTTAAAGTTTTAAAGTAAACCGGTACGGGGTGATGGTGTCGTTTGCTATTTTGTTACTGTTTTTTATTGACTTTTATTTTTTAATTTGTCTTTCATTGGTTAATTTTATGTGTCCCTCGGTTAATTTTTTTTTATATAAAGTGATAGCAAAGCTTTCGCGTTACACAACTTCATCTATAAAGTGCATATTTTTTGTTTAATTAATAGGGACATAATATTCGGCGTTACACATTTTGAACTCAATTACTTGAAATCAGAGTATGAGGTTACCCACACGCATGTACCTAGTAGGCGACTATCATGATTGAAATGCCGCGACGTAATTGCAGTGATGTTTGATTAAGTTAAATCGCCGTAGCGAATGGACTGAAGCTGGATTTAAAGTTATCCGACGTAGGAAACTTGACATGGAATTTCAGGTAATGGGATTTAGTTTTGCGGTGTAAAAACGAATTAAATTTAGCATGGCGTCTTTTACAAAAACACACGTTTTATTTATATTGAAACAAGTAATTAAGAACTAAGACTATTTTTTACGATTTCAAAATAACAAACATCTCAATTTTAAATAAATTTAATATGTTAATAACAGAGATACTTATCTTGTAACGTCAAAGGAGTATAAATGGTAAGTATGTACATAAGTAAACACACAAACTTTTTGTAGTATCCCCTATTCAAAAGTGTGTGTAACAAGTAAAACAACAAGCAGGCCCTCTCGACGGCTATTCTCGCCCGTAAATCCGCATCTTTTTAACGCAGGTGCATTGCACTCCTTTTATCTTTCCATGGACCACCGGCTACTCACAAACAGCAGAAAAATGTGACAGATTTAATTCGGCTGCAATGCAATAGCATATAATATATATATATATATATATATATATACTACACATTGACTAGCTAGTTGATACTCCAATTATAATTCTTAGAAACACACGAAACCTTCTGAGTCCTGAGTCCATTTGACGTTACATTCAATATATCTATCATATATATAATAGCTGTAATGAAAATGATAATTGATTTAGAGGTCAATTCAAACCCTACTAATGAATTAATTTACATTTATAAATTATCAATTTAAATTATTGTGAACGTTTGTTTTGTCTGTTCATTATAATATTCCATATAAAAATTTAACTGATTAGATAAGACATATGCACTACAATCTGAAACGACACTAACACATTTTATCCTGTAAAAATTATTTTTTCCATTGAGATGTATATTATTTCGCCAACGAGTTCGCACCTTAAAACCTTCACAACAGTGCACACGCATGAAAAAGGTCCTTCGGCCCAGGGATGTAGGTCGGGGCTGGATCCTAAAATTATAATATTTACGAAGTTAATTTTGTTCAAACGCGTGTTTAAGAAAAAATGGCGATACACGAAAATGACACAAAACAGATAGTTTTGCAAAATTACATTGACGGATTAAATGTTCAATTAAGCTTATTTTCAACTTCTAAGTGCAACTTGTTGAGTTTTCAATCCATAAATAATGTTTCTCACAATAAGTAAATTTTTAGGCACCCCGTTTCTTTTTAAACTTTTTTTTTAAGTTTTTTTCTCAATAAACTCAATTAAATAATTAATAGGTCAGTGTAGCTTTGAAAAATTACCTGTGTTTTGTGTCATATTCGTGTATCACCATTTTGCCTTAGGTACGTCCAAAAAAAACCCTATGCAATTTTTTTTACTTTTAGCATTTGTAGGTTATGTACAAACTACCGATTAACCTTAGAGATCAATTTTCATAAAATTCTGTCTTAGAACAGCGGTAAGTTCTCACCTAGTTTTAAAAATAAACTACCCGTGCAAAATTTCAAACTTCAAGTACAAGAACTTGTCGTTTCTGAGATTTTGTGTCGAGTCGAGACCTGGCCTTCCGCTATTATATGCAAAATTCATATCATAAACTATTCCAAAAATGTATAATACCAATGTTGTCACAATGTGTGCGCTACGAATAGTCCTCAATTTGTAAGCGACAATGTAGAGCATTGCTCTCTTAATCAGTCTGTAGCATACGCGGGGCTCTGATTACATTACCAAAGTTTCCCAAGATAAGAATCCTTAGCGTCGTTTCGTGTCGCTTTTATCTCGTATTTTATTTCCATCAATTTGTGCTCCACCGTCTCGGGTCTCCATATTATTTCACATAACGTGAAAACTGCATGTTTTTGTACACAAAATATATTTTTATCATATTATTAATAAATATTTACAGCCATGTTTTGGACAAAATCCCATCTACTTTTATCGAGGTTGACTGTGCCATATTTCCGCACTTGAAACTTAATGTTTACGTTACAAACTTATGAGAATACAATCTTTATATAATTACAACTGAACACTTACAGTAACGCTGTTTTCGTAACCTAATTGGAATGATGTGGCCTTTTCTTCCTCATATTTGTCTTTCCGAAGAATATGATGATAATGATGTCAGTGAGTGATGATATTCACGGCACATTTAATGAATCGCTAGAATGTAATGACGGAAGGGACATAGATTTATACATATACGTTTCAGGAGACATTATAAAAACAGATTTTGAAGGACATATAGTATTGACTGCCGCTTAAATTGTTATGTGAACTGGTTTACGAGGCCTGATGCGTCGACGCATGCTGTGAGAACTCATAGTGTTGTTTGCAAAATAAGGCGTACACGACGCCCTGTGATATGTTTATGATTTGGAACTGACTAAACATTGTCTTGTAGATCACATTTCGTTTATAATTATTAAAGATATCGACATTTTTAAGAATATAACTGTATTAGAGTTAGTGCTATGATATAACGCATCAGACAGACATAACTTCTAGGTCAATCTATAATATAAAAGCAATGTCGTCCTAGCCGCATGTCGGCCACGGTGGCCATTTCTCTGAGACTAGTCATCTGCGCAGGGCATATTATAGTGCACAAGTGCATGTGCAGGTACAAGCGAACTCCCTGTTCTGACGATTGGAAATTAACAAGTCCTAATAATACTTTGGTCCGAATTGAAAGTACAATGACCTAGGAATATCCTTCCTAATAAGGTCAACTATTTAAAGTTCTTCATGAATGACTTTGTTCGTAATGGCAATAATATGCGTGTCAAACCAATTCATTTATTTATAAAAATTATGTTGTATTTTTATACTGAGTCAACCAAATCTATGTGTCGTATAACATTACGATTAGCCGGGTCGTCATTGCAAGACGTTCTTCACTATAGCGATTGACGTTTAGCCTCATTAACCCTCTTGATTTTCCGCAGTTACAGTGATAGATACATGTATGAAATTAAGTAATTCGAGTGCAAATAAAAAAAAAATAAACACACCACGATGTTCTGCCTGAGTCTTCGATCATATCTGGGCAAAGTTCAATAATGCTAGCTTTATTGAATATCACATGAACTCCACCTGGCACAATTTCACCGAGCCGTATTCAATCCGGCGATTTGTTGGCCTTGTTTCTGAAAATGGTTAGCCGTAATGAAATACGGCGTTTTGGACAATCCGACTACGACATATGCATAATGTAATACAGTCCCTACAAGTATGTATCGATAACATACATAGTCCTGCGAGTAATTTATCAAATTCTACTGAATGGATTTTCGTGTGGTTTCACCAATGTATAGAATTCTCCAGAAAGGTTTTAGTATAACTTATTAAGATAGCAATCAAAATTCATCGCAGGCAAAGGCGGGGCGGATCGTAGCACAGATCATTTTTTTACTTTTTAAGTTAAAGAAATGTAATATTTGATTAAGAAAATGTAAGTCCAGATAATTAGAAAGAAGAGAAAAGTAGAGACAATAAGAAAAAGTTATAGATTAGGGTAAAAAATTATAAAAAGGAACAAGACTTTAATTTTTGAGGCGTACAGTTCAATTTGACGTAATGATATTGAATTTTAAGATGGATTTTCTATTACGTAAGCACTTTCAATTAAGATTCTTGGAGCAGCGTCCATTGTTAAAGAATTGAGATACTTTTCTTGCAAATTTGATGATATTCTTTTTCCTTTTTATAATTCGTTTGTATTTTGTTTTACAGAATTTATACTTAATCTCTGTTGATACTCATACTGAATATTGTTACTAACTGTGCCAGAAGAATGGATTCTAGTAACAAAAAATAAGTAAATTATATACCATTTCGTTATTTATAACTAACTGGTCTTGCCATAAATATTGTAACAAGGAAACAAATTATTTTTTGATTGCAAATAACATGTCTTACTTTTTCAGTGTGTTAGTTTAATACAGAAATATGAAACAAATAAAAATATAAACCTTATTCGAAGTAGACTCCATTGGCGGCAATGCAGTCCTTTAAACGTTGAGGCCAGTTATCAACATTGGCACGCACACATTCCATGGGGAAATTCTTCTACCAAGCGTATGGATTGCCCTAGGGACTAAATTATCATGGCGTTTGGAGCGTGGTGTACTGTCTAAAACTGTCCATAAATCTTAATCCAGCGGATTCACGGGCAGCCTTTAGTTCTGACAAATTACCGAGGCGTTCGCTTTCAACTAAGACTGCGTGGGCCAAGCTTTGTTATCAGCGCCGAGTCGTGCGGGAAGAACCATATTAGGTTATTGAACATGATGTTATTAAGCGACTTAACTACCTTCTCAAGGATGATATCTTGATACACTTGTACCAATGTTTTGGTACCCTCTGCACAAAAATATGGCTCAGTGACTCCCTCGTAGCTAATATCCCACCAAAGCATAATTGAAATCGAATAATGCCCCACGTTACACACTGTCCCCTCAATGTGAAGCTACCCTAGTGCATTGAACATAAATACGGTCGTCTTTCTAAAACGTTGCTCAATTGTAAAAAAAATGTTATCCGTAAACAAAAAAATTCTGTGACCTCCCAATGCGTACAGCTTCATTTGTTGTTTCGATGTTATAACCCTATTGATATTTAATTTGTCAGTCAATAAATGACCAGTGCGTCGCTGCAAGTCCCAAGTCATCTCTTACTACGCGACATGGTTCTGGTGGTATCTTCATTTTCCGAAATAAAATCTTTTGCTTTCGGACATGATTCCTTCGAATTCTTTTCCTTATTGCCTTGATAAGCTTTATCGTATGAGCACTACGTGGACGGCCAGTTCGTTTTCTGTCACAAACAGAGGCAGTCTCATTGTACCTGTTAATAGCCCGGTACACAAGCATTTCACTAATACCAAGTGTATGGAGAGTTCTAAAAATTGCATTTGGCTCCATCCCTACTTTGCGTAATGCAACCACAGCAATACTCATCTCTTTGTCACCCCACTATATTTTAATATCGCAAAAAATGTACAAGGTACAGTAACCAAAATGAGATAACACAAAGAACAATCATATAAAGATGCCAGATTCTAAATTCAAATGTAATATTTTTTTTATTTTTGATTGTTATTTTACATGTAAATTTTAAATTGTGAAAATTGACGCCGTTGAAATTTTCGTGAGTATCCGGTGGCCCATTGGAGGAGAGGAGAAAAGAAGTGCAACGCATTTGGATGATAGGAATTCGAATGTCTATGAGCTGTAACTGATACATATTTTTCAGGGTAGAACAAAAGATGATGAAATAGAAGAAATAATAATATCTATTTATTTATAGCAACGAAGTTTTTTTCTTGTTAAAGTCACATACATAATAATAGTGGTAATAGGTGATGATTTTGTAATTATTAGTTTAATAAAAATTACAACCTTAACATGGTTTTTATTTGATTAGATTGGCTTAATTTATTATGATGCAATAATGTTTAAATATAATAATGTATTTTAGTTCGGATAAGTTGTATCGCATCCTACACTTGACAAATTTACGTAAGGTGAAAAGTCAAATCTTTACGAGCTCATATTTTGCAAATTATCATTTCAATAAAAAAGTCACAAAGGCACATTATTCACATTTTTATAGACCCATTCAACGAGGTCGAGGGGGGGGGGGGGTCTGGGGTGTTGAAAAATACTCTCCACACATTTATAATACAAAAACGGAGCCATGACGTAATCATTTTGCCGTTTGATTACAATTTTTTAAAGAAACTTATTGCAACCTAACTTTTGTAAGAGGTGTCATGCAGTATTGTAGCAAAATTGGGCCGACACTACCCGGGCTCACATGACACCACTTTGTATCAGCAGACAGACACGACAGCATAGCTCGATGGACAACAGCTATGCTGTCGCGTTTTGTGCGGTTTATGAGTGGCACATTGAAGGAAAGGACGGAGATACATTCGCAAAACAACAACAATGATGCCTATGAGCGTCTACGACTACCGAGTCGTCGAAACGCTCCGATATATTTCATTAACTATAGAAAAGACTATAAAAAACCCCCCACACATAAAAAATAAGTATTTTAAGTTTCATTATAGAGAGCTTATCTCTGTCATGTAATATACATATATAACATGAGAGAGCTCATGTAATGCATTCGTACATCTAAGGCATCAACGCTTTTTTATTTAATGCTTCGAATTACATAATATATTTAATTATGTTACACAAAATTCTAACATATTGTTCGACGGAATAATCAAATCTAAGGCAATGTCTACACTATTTCTCTATTATTTTAGGTGTTGTTATGAAAACAAACCTAAGAATCTAAAATGCTTGCTGTATAGGAGGTGTTAAGGATGATTTTGTTACATAAAATTAATATAAATGTAAGTATACGTAACGGTAGTTGTTTCTAAAATGTTACTTTTGCAAAAAATAATATTAAACTTCTAAAGTAAAATGTGTCTGAAGATCAATTATACTAAAACATGTCCATTTATGTCCAATATCTTAGATATTTTAAAAGTTTGGTAGAGAATCTGAAACTAAATACTTATGAAATCTTTAGAAGATAATTTTATCCTTGAAATTGATTTATATTACATAAAATACCGTGTGCGCTTCGGAATAATACTTCGAAAGTAATTACCTAAGAAAATAGTTAAGTCGGATTCGGACTCAAACTTCGAAAGTATTACATAAAAAACTAGTTAAGTGCGATTCGGACTCACACTTCGAAAGTATTACATAAAAGGACTGCTTTAGTGCGATTTGGAATCACACTTCGAAAGCATTACATAAAAAAACTAGTTAAGTGTAATTCGCATTGACGCTTCGAAAGTATTATATAAAAGCTAGTTAAGTGCGACTCGGAATCACACTTCGAAAGTACTACATAAAAAACTAATTAAATGCGATTCGGAATCGCATTTCGAAAGTATTACATAACGAAATAATAAAGTGCGATTCCGAATCACGCTTCGAAAGTATTACATAAAAAACTAATTAAGTGTGATTCGAAATCTCGGTTCGAAAGTAGTACATAAAAACTGGTTAAGTGCAAATCGGACCCACACTCCGAAAAGTTTTATAGCAATGGGAGGGTCTACAGCAATGTAAGGGAGACTTAAAGTTTCTTATAATTGAACATAATTTAATCACTTTCACTTAACACATGACAATCTTGGAGATTCGAATTTATAATGGCAACCAAGAGCTTAGTATTTTTTTTTTACGATAATGTTACTCATTACAATAAAACTTCTTTTAGGAATATTATCTCTGTTTATCTTGTTATTGTGACTCTGTATTCTCTTATATAGGGCAAACTAAAAAATTTACAGAGGCGCGTTAAGAAACATACAGCTGATATGAAACACCGACGATTTACAAAGTCTGCGGTCCGTGAGCATGCTAAAGTTGCCCCCCTGCCATTATATTAGATATGATCAAGCGCAAATCTTTCCTAGAGGACACCGAATCCTTCGAAGTTTGATCCATGAGGGTATTTAATACAAAAAAAAATCCAAATTTCAATAGAGAAGATAGCTGGGTTCTTCCCTCTGCTTGGGACCCAGTGATAAACATAATAAAATCAAAAACAAACACCTCAAGTCAGCAAGATATAGTAAGTGCTATTTGCGTTAATCGGAACAACTAACATATTTTTAAAGCATAAGAGGGGAAACGAGCAATCTTAGGCCTTAGATGACTGCCGACGCCAATTCACATGATTTTTACGCAGATGCGTTCCCTCCCATCACCCCCCTAATTATAATTCTTCGGGTACTTTTAATAACTTATGACATCAAGACATCTGTCATCTCAGTCCACCCGTGACAATGGTTGTTGTAAAGCTTCTGAATCGTCGTGATGGCAAAAAAAATTGTTAAATAACACCGCGATAAAATCCGTAAAAGTAGTTTTGTTCTAAAGAGCTTAGTATAATTTCTTTATAGTATAGGGGAGCAAACGAGTAATCAGAGGCTTTTCCATGTACATGGCATGTAGTACCACTACCAACGCCCATAGACATTCGCATTATTGTTATGTAGATGCGTTGCTTTCCTTTCCTCCTCCACTCGAATAAGCAATAATATTTTAATAAATTTTATAACAGGAAATATACTTAAATAAAACTCAACACAAAATTGGAAGGTTTGATAAAAGGTTTCATAAGCGTATTTGTTCTGATAAAAACGTTACGTCTAACGGCTAATAGTTTTGCTTACTGAATATCTATCTAATTGTTTTCACCAACTGACAACTGCTACATAAATATAAATTATATACTAAAGGCCAGACAATGCTCCAGTTTTCTGTTCGTGAGCAACTCTCTCCTTTTACAATTTGGAACAACAAAATTGTATAAGAATGAGCATATTTTTTTTATTTTTCTATTCCTTTATTGGGAGGTTAATTTTTATTCTGAAAATTTCACGTAAGCTTACGAAATCGGTGAGCATACCGATATATTGAGTTATACTTATAATGAGAGTGTTGGAGGTTTCATGATACCGCGAAGTAACAGCCGCTATACTGCCACATTTCAAGTATTTTGTGAATTTGCTTCGGCCAAAGAGAGGAGAGAAGGGGGGGCCTTCACTCCTCTCTTTTGGGGGGAGAATTAAGCGATGTGACATAGATTGCGTTAGTCTTCACACCTATAAAAATATTTATTGAATTAAATTTATGTTTTTTCACACTACACTACACACAACGAACATTAAATTTAGTATATATCATAAATTTATACTCGAGGTCTAACTTACAGGTGGTTCAGATGTCGTAGTGGGATTGACCAAATCGCCGTATCTCATTACGGCTAGCCATTTTCATAAATAGGGCTGCTTCCTTATATGGTGAGCCATCGATTAGCCGGTTTGTATACAGCTGATTGAAATTCCGTTAGATAGAGTTCGGCGTTAGACGAAATTAAAAAAGGCTAGCCTCATTGAATTGAAGAGGATCATAATCCGCATTGACACATTTTAGTTCCGAATTTTAACACGCGCGGCATTGATTGACATGACAGCAACACTGGCGTCGATTATCGAATACAGAGGAATAAAAATAACTATGCCTGCCAATATGATAGGTTTGAAGGTTAGGACTGGAGCGTAGCTCTCGTCTAAGCCTCCGTGGTTAGGTTATTTTACGATTACGAGTATATTTGTATCGATCATCTGCCTAAAATCATAATACTTAATGTGGCTAAACGTCAACCGCTATATTGAATAATGTCTCGCAATGACAACCTGGTTAATCGTTGATCCGCCACAAAACAAAACGAGAGTCGTTTTTGAAAATGGCTAGCCGTAATGTAATATGGCGATTTATACATTGCGACTACGACACATATATCATCAGTGAACTTTTCAACGCGCCTCAGTAAAGCTCATGTGTAACCAGGCTTCGTGATAAAATTCACAAAATAATGGTCAAAATACGATACATATAAATATACCAAAAGACTGTAAAAATAAAGCATGTATGAATAATATACAATACATATACATATACATAATGCATACAAATGTAATGCGTCACCGGCGTTGTCCCAAAAGCACCACCTTCTATTGCTCTTTAGTGTTTGCTTCTCATAACAGGGGTGCTAACAGCGTCTGCTTCTCTTGCTCCTTAGTGTTTGCTTCTCATAAGAGGGGTGCTAACAGCGTCTGCTTCTCTTGCTCCTTAGTGTTCTCTTCCTATAAGGGGGGTTCTTACAAGAGCGCATCATTCTCATGTTCTCTAGTCCCCTATTCATATAAGAGGGGCACAAAGAGCATTTCCGTCGGTTCAATTGGATTCGCCTGGGTTCAACCCAGGCTACAGATCCCACCGCCACGGCCAAGCTTGAACCAAGGTGGGAAATGCAACACTACCCTTTTTTGTTGTTGTTGTGTGGGGCTCGCGGCATATCATAGTGTCGAATACCCATAAAAACCACTGCCAGTGCCATCACTGCCGCCTTTCAATCATCCATATCATCAGGGCGTCAGCCCCCTAAGGGACCGACGCTACCTCCATACATGGGATTGTCGCGCACCAATTTTGAATTTTTGCACCAATGGGAATTGCCCCGTGCGCGAAAGTGCCGCCTCCTTTTGCTCTTGTGTCCCCTCTTCTTATAGGAGGGGTACAAAGAACACCCGTCTCATCGGTTTAATTGGCTTCGCCCAAGGTGTCTGCGTTCACCCCAGGTTACCAAGCCCCACCATTTAATACAACGTAGGTGGTATCCAGTAGTATCTTTACTTTACAACTCCTACCTACTGTTAGTGTACTGAGCGTGCTGGTGATGATTCTTATGATGGCGAGATAAAATCTCGCTTTCGGTCATATATTGAATAATGTGATTTCTACACAAATGTGTAAGTATTTTCCCTTTATTAGGGAAAAGGAGGAAATTTTATGCGGAAAATATAGGACCTCCGAATAAATTTTCACCAGGGGGCCTAAACTAGCATCATTGAATGAATAAGCAAAAACCACCGTGATTCCAGATCCGACCATTCCTTTTTATCGCCAGATGTTTGTAGGTTCAGAAATTTCCATTTAAAATGTATTAAATAAACAAAATATTATTTACCATTGCGTCGTCATCATAACCATCATCTATATGAGCGTTTATGTTTATATTCTTCTGATTATTCCTTCGCTTGATTAAAAGATTAGTGAGTGTATCTAGAATTAAATCATGATATTTAATTGGAGGCTTTTTGTAGTGAATGTCAAACAGGACCAGCATGTTTATTAGAATTAAATTTTCGCTGCCTAAATTTTTACTATTTTGTGGTGAAATGGTCCTTTCCCTTAGCCACGGCTGGTTATAATGACAAACATATTGACCGGGTTTGATACAATATCAATTTAGTTATGATAGGAAATAAACAAAATAAAAAAAATTAACTAGTAAAGTAGTTAATACTAACTTCTTAGCGGTTATGTAGTAAAGTTTGCATTCTATAACCTGGTTACTTTACTACAGTAATTTGTACTGAAGGATTAAGTTGCCACCTAAGCAGACTTTGTACGAAATAAAGCCAGCATCCACCGTAATCCTCTGGATACATTTTGTCATAATGAGTAACGTTTAAGGAATCTAAGAAGGTCAGTAAGAGGTAGTGTCATGTACACGCAACGGAACTGGGCAGGCACGATCAGAGAGGTACCTCTCACTCACATGACGCCGATACGCCGGTACCAAGTGAGTAACTGGTACCTTTCTGATTTCTTCAGTGTCATATTTTATGCGGTATGTGAATAGCCGGTGACCCGTTGAAGGGGAGTAGGAAGGGAGGGCAATGCATTGGCATAATAATGCGCGTCGTTAGACGCAAGAAGACTGCGACTGCTCGTTTGCTTCACTAGGTATAACATAAACCTATAAGTAAAATAATTGCTGCGTCACACTTATTGGATTTAACTCGATTGGAAAGGGAAAACATAACGGGCCGAAGAAAAAGTAAAGCTTGACGCGTTTCGCGTGATTTGTGGGCGTGCTCTAAAAAGGCGGTAAGAAACCTACAAACCCTTTTGTGATGCAAGTGTTTATATGGTATAAGTCAGTACCAACCAGTATTCATCAATCGTCAATCAATCGTCAATCAATGCAAGCCCATTTAACATAACAACTCAAAAAAAAACAGTGCTACTTACTTTTGTGGCAATATGTTATTTACGTAAGCCGTCACTAGGAATTGATGAGATATAAACTTGCAATAAATAAAGCACAGGAGTAGCGCATGGGCATTATTTGTTCGCCTTTTTCCCATCGTCCCAAATAAGCCAACTAAGCTGTCACATCCGCATAAAACACGACAGTATAGCGATCAATTTAGGTTGACTTCGGTTAAAAAACTTCAGACCATTAACAGTTGTTCTAAATATAAAAGTTTTTTGACATTTATATCATAATTAATATGCGACTGCAAAAAGGGAGTCGCATATTAATTATGATATAAAAAGTTTTCGTCTGAGTTTGATCAGTGTAAGCTAGAATAGAGTTGCTCGCCAAGAAATAATGCAATCATAAAAATACGTTCAGGATTTTCTCGGATCTCATGATAATGAGTGAACATACACGGACAGAGGGACAATACTCTTATTATTTTATATTGATCAATAGAGCAGATATATGTAATTGTTTTGTTTTTTGTTTATTTGAATGCTACTCTCCGAAACAACTAGCCCAGGTTAAAAAATTCTTTCAATGTTAGATAGCCCATTTGTTGAGGAAGATAATACACCATAAACCAACACGCTACGACAAATGTTATTAGAGTGAGTGAAATCGCAGGGCGCTATTGGACTCAAATATATCAGGGGATTGCTTTTCTTGAATGTTTTCCAAATTCATGTTTAAATATTAATTATATTATTTTTATTATTTATGTTTTATCATTTATATTTAGTTTATTATTTCAATTTTATTTAATGAAATAAAAAGATAATTTGTATTTGAAGCCACAAACGTAGTATTAGAGTAATAAAAAGCGATATTTTCCCACTTTCTGCCTGTTATTTGTGAAGTCCTTGCTTAAATATTTAATCCCGATAATGGAAAGAATCTTTCTTATGTTTCAACAAACTCTGATTTTATTTATGATATTATTATAGGACCATATAGGGACGTACAAAAGTATTTGGGCTGAGCTCAATAACATTTTCTGACTTGATTATCCTGAAATCGTAGTCCTTTTTCTAACATTATGACTAATATTTATTTAGTGTATGGATTGTAATATTATTTAATGGTGTTTATTACATATTCTTAAACATTATAAGTTATCAACCCGAATGGTTTCGAGACCGCCTCGTGTGTCTAATGGTACTCGTGTTTAAACAGACATAGCGGCATCACGGGTTCGAGTTTCGGGTCGTCTCCGGTCGGTTATTTGAATATATATTATCAAAATGTTTCGGTAAAACGATAAAATAAGATATGTGAAACGGAAAAATTACTTCATTATTTTACTAACCGTATATTTTATCTATTACATAGTCCATTTCATACCTTGACGTGGGTTCGTGTTCGACAAACTATACATCTATTTTAAGTTTGTACCGTTCTGCAGTGCAGCGGAAGTGGGCCGGCACGTCCAGGGCGGTACCCTTCGCTCACATTATACCGGCGTTTAGTGACATCTTCCGTGTCGCGTTTCGTGCAGTTTATGAGTAGCCGGTGGTCCATTGGGAGCGGAGTGTAAGGAGGGCATCGCATCGACATAGTAATTGTGCTGATATTTATGGGCGTCGGTAGTCGTTGAAAGGCTCTGATTTCTTGTTTGCCCCCTGTACTAAATTGTATTAAAAAGAAAGTAGTCACAAACATATGTGCCAAATGAGTATCAACGCCACTATAGTAAATCACAGATCAGTCGGACATCAGTATCAAGATTTAGTGATGCCTCAATTAATGTTATTTTATACTAATGTTACGTTACATGAAGAAATTAAAAGACTTAATGAAATAGTACTGATCTGTGTGTCATATACGTCACTGTAATACGGTATTTTACACCTGATTCTCATCCAAATTATGCAGCAAAAAGTACCTGCTTTTTACTAAAACATCCTGTAAATTACAATATGCGAGAATATATAAGCAATGACCATTGGACCATTGCTAAGAGGGCAGACACGCATCGACAGTGACGCGTCGGCACCTCACTCCACAGAGAGAGGTTACGGTAACCATAATTTTGGCCCCTTTCCGTTTTCTTCGAAGTCACTTTACATTTTTTTATATAATTATATTTAACTATCTATGAACAACAATGTTATACGTGCATGAGTGATGAAAATGTCTCACCAGTCACCTTGTACATGAGTATCTATAGCAATAATATTATTGTATCAAAAGTAATAATATTTTAGGAAGAGGTATCCTCCTATGCAGTGGAATTTGGCCGGCACGATCGGGGAGGTATCTCTCGCTCATATAATACCGCCGTGAACTCACATATTCAGTGTCGCATTTCGTGCGGGTTGTGAGTAGCCCATTGGAGTGGGAGGAGGGCAACGCATCAGAATAGTCATTAAATGGATGTTCATGGTCGTCGGAAGTCCCATAAAGGCACCATTTCCTCGTTTGCCCCTATTATATAAAATAAAACAACAATTTTTATTATTGTAGTGGATTTCCCACGTGTTTAAAAGCTAAAGTCATAAAAAATAATGTCTTTTTAACACAATGGTGGTGGTCGCATAAAACCATACTTGTTTTGAAAATCCTCATTAAAATAATATTCTATGTTGAAATTGAAAACCTATTTCCTGATTGAAATACAGGATATTGCTATGAATCTTGGTATCACTACCATAAATAAGCTTAAACACAATTTGATACCCACCAAACGTTTATCCCCTTGTGAGATCTAGATCAAATATTTTCAGAAATCTAAAATTTTGTGCACTTGATACTAGTGAAACTAAACATTGTCTTACATAAAACATTTAGTTAGAGATATTAACAGTACCACTGAGCACCTATAGTATATTTCGGGGTCAAGTGTGGAATGGAGATTTAGGATATGTAAGCAACGTGTGCATAAAAGCTTTTAATTTAAATTTACGATGATAAAAACAAAAAATGTACAACTATATTCCAAAGATAAAACTTATTAACATGAGTTTTCTAATAAGATTTAACTACTTTTACCCTCTTTTACTCTTTTACCTTTTTTTTTTGCTCACGGCACAATTTGTGGCGAATACACACAAAAACCGTCACGAGCGTTACCCGGGCCGCCTTTTGTTCGGTGCCCCGGATCAAAAAATTATCGGTGCTCCTCGAGGCTGGTCAGCTTGCTGAGGGACCAGCGCCAACTCCACAGATGGTGTTGTCCCGCACCACCGACTTTGGGACCGTGCAATGGGGTGAAGTTCCCATCTTCGACCCTTGTCCCATGCGCAGAAGCGCCGCCTTCCTTTGCTCTTTTGTCTCCTCTTCTTATACGAGGCGTACGAAAAGCGCCTCCTCCTCCTGTGCTTTAGTCCCCTCTTCTCATTGGAAGACATGGCTTGCACCACGGTGGGGAGTTAAACGAATACCTACATTATATCTACACAGTTTTATATGCATTCTTTAATTTCACGCTGCCAGCACAACCAGTAGCGCCAACTATTCACCTTTCTGTACTATAGATCTAGTGATGTGAGAGTAACTTATCGATTGCACAGCTTGTTTCATTTTTAATCCAATCATTTGATAACTCCGTGGCAAAATAGTAAAAAAATAAAATTGGGTCTTCGATGTTTTAGATATATCACTCAAACTTTATGCCCTATATAAGCACTTCCTGATTGAATAAAAAAAGTATGTTTAACAGCAAATTTCTAGTCATCACATTTGATAACGATCATCAATACTGCTATTTAATTTTGAAAAAAAAAACAGAGGGTTTTGATGTTTTCTGTTTCCGATTAAACTGAGATACATAAAGAAATTAACGATTACTTTCTATATAAATATAACATATAAAACTAGTGGAGGAAGACAAAATATTTGATATGGGACTTCTGACAAAATCCTATCCCCAGTAAGGAAGTAAGGATGGAATGTGGGATAGTAAAATATAACTTCTTTTAGGGATTTTATCGCCGTTTATTTAATTATTACTAGCCCAACGTTTCTTTATAGCAACTATGGTCGCGGGTGGACTGTCCATGACGTGGCCATGGTTGCTGTAAATCTTCTGAAACATCGGGCTGGAGAAATAATTAAGTAAACATCAATGAAAGCAGTTTTATTGTTATGAGTAACATTCGAGTAAACTTAAGGCATCAATAAAATCTTCTGAACATGTAACGGGTAGGTCGTAAATGTACATGAAAAAATGTACGTTACAAAATAAATATTTCGAATTTGAAAAACGATTTACCTAACGTTCCATTCACTCATTTCTCCTACACACACACTCTTCTTTCAACATCTACGGTATACCTTCGGTCCCTGTTAAAAACATAATCGAGATATAATATAAACTCATTCACTTGCTCCTACGTTACACCATCGGCTACAAATGCTTTTCTCTTTTAAATAATAAATCATTATTTTCTCGTTTAATGTTTCATAATTATGATTCGTGATTGCAGTCAGGGCACCAGTTATTCACCCATTCACATTCCCACATTCAACGACCACAATCACTGGCAAGTAATCATACATCTACTTCGGAATAAATAGGCGAGCTAATACCGCACTCCTTCACAGGTCCTGAGTAGGTTCCACTGAGTGGGGTTCGCAATACATTATAGTGCTGAATACCTACAGAAACCACCGCGAGTGTCATCAGTGCCGCCTTTGGTGAGGCTACCTGGAACTACAAGTCATTAAGGTACCGACGCTTTTTCAACAGAAATGTTGCCCCGCACCACAGGACAGCCTCACAAACTTTGGTATAGGGAAATGAGGCGAGGGTCCCATCCTCGCCTCATTTCCCTATACTCATTTCCCACTTGCTCCGTGCGCAAAAGCACTTCATCTTGTCGCTCTTTTGTACCCTATTCTCATAAGAGAGGTACAAAGATCGCCTCCTCCTCCTGCTCCATAGTCTCCTCTTATTATAACAGGGGTTCAAAAAGCCCCCTCGGTTCAATCGGCTTTGTCTTTGTTCACCCCAGGCAACTGAGCCCCACCGCACAACATGGCTTGAACCATGGCGGGAATACCCCACAACCCTGCTTAACGCCAATCCTTCACATAACTGGATAATATATCCCGAAACTTATTTCTTTACTAATAATCAATGAAATTAAACCGCTTTCAAAAATGAAAGAAGTTGAAATTTACTACTTAAATTTAACATTCAATCAATCGATGTAATTTTGGCAAACGATTATGCTTGAAGTGATAATGAAATATTATTTTGTATATTATATGGTAGGAGCAGACAAACTTTTCTTAATATATAATTAAATAACCAAGCCATTGTATCAAAATAAATGATTACGTTCATCAATTTATGTCGTTATCTGTACCTCCCTATATTCACTTTTATCGTTAATATACCTCTCAATTAAACAACTTGTACAATTAAATTGCTTTTTCGTATTTGCTGATACGTTGTTTGTTTGCTGAAGTGTACTGTCCTTGATATTCATTTCGTATGTGGGAACAAACGGAGCAATCACCTACAAGCCAACACAGTTATATACAAATATACAAGCCGTTAAATAAATGCAATAAGATTTTCCTTTTACAGTTAAATATAATAATAGAATGTTGTTACTATAATGATTTAGTGGAAACCATTGGTTTATAAATACAAGATACACGATTTCATACTTAACTGTCATTACAAACGTCCGTGATTGTCCATAAAAATATTTTTTTTAAGTCAACTTTAAGCGTATGATTTTAAGATGTTTTTACAAAGCGTATAATTCACATTGTGCACGAGTGTCGTACGGACGGATTAGATACTCTTAATCAATAGTGAAAATAGAGATCGGATTATCAGTACAGACCTCTTTTTTTGTATTCATTTCATTTTGACAATATGGATAATATTTACAGTAGTGATGGCTTTAACGTAGCAAGCAAATAATATTTTATTCTATGGGCTAATTTCGCTGGTGTAGCAAACATTGTAGTGGAAACTAGCAGTCGATACATACTGCTAAAAACCACTTCAAACCTTTGAATAGCTTGTTGGTTTCTCAAATTTGACGGGATGGTCATTTTGCGTTTAAATTTTGATTGTCGTAATTTTCAAATAATTTACAAAATAATATTGATAACTCTTTATAAATTACTTTAAAAACTCAATTATTTGTGTCCACATTTTAGCATTTTTCTTTACATGTTCATGTATAATTTTATCATTTCTAGAGCGAAAATAGTAGGATTTGTAAACAAAACCAAGAGTTTGTCACTGAGGTGTTTTTTGTAATAGTCATTTTTTTCTTCCCGTTTCAACGAAATATTTTCATTCGGAAGGTACTCGATTTGTTAACCAAGATAAAAGATACTTTGTTTCGTGTATGTGTAGTTAATTTTATGATCATACATACATGTATGTTGTTTCTTGATATAATTCGTTAAGATATATGATTTTTTTTCGCACGACGACGACGCAGACCTAAGTAAATGACGTAAATTTCAGCTTGATCCTTCGACGAGTTCAATAGACGAAGGTGTTGACATATATACAGACGGGGAGACGTAAGGACGGATCTTTAAAAGTATACAATGATTACACCGCCCTGGTGTTTGAGATAGGAATAAGCTCTTTTTTTGTTGTATGTGGTAACTAGAAATATTGAGGTCAACAGGTGATTATGGAGAGATGAGAGAGAGAAAGAGTAAAATACCTTAATTCTAATCGATCTCTTACTTTCAAATAGAAAGTAATAACCAATTCGTCTCGATTTTTTTGTTAAGAATCCTGAGGTGACCCTTACAAGTTTTCACTTATATGTCTAGAGATATATGGCATGGTTCAAGGGATTGTTTGATGGATGGCTTGGGTGAAATATTCTTGTTTGAAAGGATATACGTTAAAGTTACCTTTGTCACCAGGTGCTGGTCAGCTGGTCAATTCTATTTCGCCATTCCTATTCGATTGACTATGCCCCAAGTTCTTGGTAAAAGGCTTTGGTAAAATGCTGATCCCAAAAGGCCGCTTGGTAACATCCAACTACTGGCCTATAATTGCGCAATGTTCTTGCCAAAATAATTGAATATGTTATAAACAACCACCTCCCACAATACTTTGAGGGGTGAAGGATAAATTGCGTCAAGTCATTACAGTTAAAAAATTCATCAATTCGTGAGTCGTCTGTGATCTTATAATTTATTTAACAAACCGATTAGGTAAAGGCTGTTGGAACCAAGGGGCCTCGTTGGTTTTGGCGATTTGATTGGCTAGTTTGGTTATATTGTAGGATCGGTTTAGGGGCAAAGCGTGTAAGAAATCGGTTGGAATCATAAACTTTTCACTCAGTGCATGCTCCACCCTCAAATCTTTTCATCCTTGTGTTCCATGACGGAACCGACGTGTTCCATCTCCTGCGGTGTTACGCTGCTGTACTTATAATAGACACACCACAAAACAGTGACGTGACGCGGGACATTCTGGGTATCATCTGCGTGATAATACGCAGATGATAGCCAACGTTCCACCTTCGACGTGATAGCGAATACAACAACGAAAGTAGCTTTGAACTAAACGTCACTTGATATGTCGACACCAAGGACTTTGGAATGAAGACAACGTCACAAGACTAGGAGTGACTATATAGCGATAAACGCCTTGTCTTTTTTGAATTAAATTGGTGTGAAATCATTGAATTCAGAAATACGTGTGTCCCGTATGACGCTGACGTGTTCACGGGAAATATTATAAAAAAATATGTCAATCTTTACATTTTTCTACAATATTTTTTACTAGTCATTTCGGTAGGTAGTGTGAAGTTATCGATGAATTTATTGATCGCGTATGTTCGAAGATCGGGTGATTTCAAGAGTCTTCGCAACCAGCGTGTTTCAATAAAGAGAGTACTAAATGTGGTAGAAGCAATGCAAATATGTGGCGATCATGATATGTGGCACTCCGTTCTCCTTTCTTACCCCATTAGGCAGCGGGCGTGAAGATGTGTTGTTGCTGAGACAATCTAAAACACAGCCAAAGAGCTGTACCACTATTGTTCGAAAAAAGTTTCTAATGTCTCACGCCAAAAACAATCACTCTCTCAGTGAAATTTGCTCATAATATTATTTTATTTCGTCAAAATTAAAAATGTGCAAAAGTAACGCTAAAGAATTTAAAATCCAACCACCCGATAGGTTAACGAGCGTGAAGCCACAGCTTGTTGCCGCTGCAGGGATTTCCGCCGAAATTCTGAATCCGCTTTGATAGTTCACAGCTATTTTATACGCACACCTGTAAACACCTGATATTTGAGTAGCACCATAAAGTAGTGCCATGCTGTATTGCAGTCAAATTGGGTCGGCACGACCAGGAGGTTACATCTCGTTCACATTACACCGTAGTAAATAGATATGCTATCTCGTCTCCTGTGGTTAGTACATCTCCGGTGGCCCATTGGCGAGGAGAAAAAAAGGAGGGCAACCCATTTGCATGACAATAATGCTGATGACTGTCGGGTGTCGGTAATCTTTGAAAGGCTCTGATAGCTCATTTGCCGTATATGAAAAACTTAATAAAACAGAAGATATCCATGCTTAGTAGTAGGCAGAAAAATCACAATGACAATTTTTTAAGGCAACGAACATGATTAATTAATATATTGTAGTTAAACGTTAGTAATTTGCTGCCTGCTAGTCTTAAGATAAATCTAATCAACAGTCAGTTTACGACGTTGAGACCAGAGAATTAGAATAACATTCAGATGAGACATCTTAATATGACTGCTCCATCAGCTGAGCTCACATCGACTAGATTCCTCCTAAACGAATTTCGGTAGAAGCAGCCTTATCTATAGAGAGGCTTACGCGCAGGACAAATTACAGTGCACTAGTGTGTGCACTGATATAGGACTAAAAAACGACACGGCCAGAGAGAGTGTACACGATAGTGTGTGCACTGATATAGGACTAAAAAACGACACGGCCAGAGAGAGTGTACACGATATATTTGTTCCGAAAATAATACCGTGTTAACGAATGTGCATCGCGTAAATAGTTATAAAATTACTAATCACCCAATATATTTATTATTTCTAGGGTTATAACGACTCACTCGTGCGCAAAGCCGTGTGTCCATATTGTTAAAAATAAAATAATATATTATTTGACAGTTCAAAATATACTACATTTTTAACAATCATCATTGTAATAATAATTAAAAAAAGAAAACTAAATAAATATTTATATTGAAAATATGACTAATGATATTTTTCCAACCATAGAAGTAAAATGTTTTAATTTTTTTTTTGTGAACTTGAAGAACATTTTATAGGATTTACCCGTTATTTAATTGAAAGTCAACTTACCCAATCATTTCCAACAATTGCACATCAGTCAATCCCGTAAAAGTATATCACTTCACTTTCATCACTTCACAATTTGACGATAAACAGACAAGTACACTTCACCGCATATATCTACACTCGTGAACACCGATTTTGCGATGATATGACGCGTCTACCCGCTCATAGTGTAAAAGGCTCTCTATCCCCCACCCATACGTTTGAGGTTCGGCGCATGCGTGGCACGAGGTCAACATAAATTTGGCATTTGTTGGCTATTAATGCCAATGTCTGATCCCCGTTTTGTCTAAATTCATCGTAAACATTCTATGTGAAGTTAACATTCCCTCCCAATTAGAACCTTGTACTTATACTTTGCTATTGGTAACAATTAGTCAAGCGTCACTTTCATTTAACCTAAATAAATATATAGTCAGACTGAGTTAATCATAAATTGACATTCAACTTCGTCTGATCAAGACGCGGCATACGGACACATGTAAATGACCACATATTCCAATAAATGTTATGTGAAAGAAAATGTATACAAATCCGTATTTCAAATAACAATGACTCTTATCTCTCTGTTCAGGCGATCAGGGTGGAAACATGATTTGATTTTATACCCCCGAAGTCAGATTATTTATTTAAGTTGTCGTATCAGCTTCACTATTGTAGTCCCATCCCTTTTACGAGACTGTCCAGTCGTTCAGTTGCCATATTTCTGACTGATATATTTATTTTAAGCAACTACAGTATTTTACGTCTATAAATGATATAAATGTGTTGCCAGTCAGCCTTTATACTAGCTGTGCCTCCACCTGTATTTACCCGCAGTCAAAACCACATACAAATATAATGTTTAAATTAGTAATGTGTCCCTCTGGGGTCTAGGTTACAACATTGACAATATATATTGCCAAGTTTCATAAAATCCATTTAAGAGTTTTGGTATGAATGAGTAGCAAACGAAATTTTGTATGTTTGGGTGAATGTATGATGGATGGATCCATTCTTCCAAAAAACCAAACTTTCAATTTTTTTATTTTACTAAGATACGATGACCATACTTTTGAAACCTACAGAAAAGTATCGTGTTTTGCATAAAGACAGTATCGATCACACCACTAGAGGCTCACTTAACAGCACAGGGATAATATAGGAATAGAGGGTAAGGGATCCCATAGACATTTGAAGGTTTTTCTTAAAGAATAGCGGGCAAACGTGCAATCGGTGCCTTTTTTACGATTACCGTAGCCCACGAATATTACTATGCCGATGTACTTCCCCGGCCGTGCCGGCCCATTTCCGTTGCAATGCAGCATGACACTACCTCTTGCTAAAAAGGTGAGTGGGAGTTCCCAAATCTGTATTTATTGTCTCTGTGGTCTTCAGCTCTCCAGCTCTACCGGCCATACTTGGCTACTATGTCATGCCTGGTTAGGCTGATATCTTTCAATGTCGACTTTCGCCTTGCTATAAATGTCTATGTAATAAAATATAACAAGTGATGTAATTATCTCGTTCTTTCTCGGAAGTGATAACTCATTTAACTATAATACAGTAGCAACCTACTAGAATGAAGTAACATACAATTTTATTAGATGTTTTCTTGATCCCGGAACTAGTTGACAGTTTCAAGTGACGTACTCAGCAGGTATTATAATATTTCGTCAATGTATGATCAAATGTCTATAGAGTTCCTAATTAAGATTTTAAAGAGTATAATAATTAACATATAATAGTTACCGCATCGAAGTGTACATATTCCGGTTGAGTAGTTCACTAAACCCAAACAGACACAGAAACTAAGGAATTTGAAATCGAAATCGTTACCTGAGGTGAAAAGTGCATCCTGTACGATGATTACGCGTTTATCATAGGTGCGTGGTCTAAAGTTAATAGTATAATAGTAGTTAATAGTGAGTAATCAGTAAAAAATACTCATCGGAATATTATCGTATTCATATAAATCGTTTTTGCGTCTGGTGGAACAATAATGGACTTGTTCATCACGGCTTCTGATATTTTTTATATAGTATAAGGGAACATACGAGAAATCAGACCCTTTTAGGACTATCCACATCAATACACGTCTCCATAATTACTATTCCGATATGTTGCCCTCCTTTCCTCCTCCCCTCTCTCCGTTGGAAGAAAATGCGAAAAATGATGGCGAAGCTCGTAATTCACCTACCACGACTGCTTCTCCATGACATTGCACGACCTCGTATTTCATGACATACCAGAGTTAGAGTTAGAACTAGTTATTCACCTTTCGCACAGATTTTTAAAACGCTCTATTAGGTCGAGCTATTATAAAGTAAATAAATATGTGATAACATCTCAGATTCTGTATTACACGCAGGTCTAACTGTTGTATTATCATGAAATATCAGCATGCATAATATATTAGCAATAAGATATATACTACCTTAGGGCAGATCTGATGATGAAATTAAAAAGTGGCTGATAGGAACTTGGATAGCCTAAAGTAAAAATGCCCACAATTCAGACAGAGGTCGTCTAAGCTTGCGCGTGAGCTGCCATCAGTGTCGGCAGAGGAAGGATCCCTCGAGGCCTCAGGCCATGATGATAGTATTTAAATTAGCTATTACCAATGCCATAGCATGTTTACAAAGAAATAAATACTAATCTGGTACGTGTAATCAGACTACAAGCTAACGGTGACCATCTTTAGCGCCACCAGTTTCAGTGCCCCGGATTTTCGAAAAAGAAACTGACGCATTACCACAAAATACGGAGTCTCGAGCGAGACACACAGAGATTCATGTCTCAAATACATGAGATGACAAGACGGTATATATATATATATATATATATATATATATATAACATGATCGGCCGTCATCACGTTCATTGAAAGAGGGCCTATGTCCAGCAGTGGACCGATAAGGGCTGGTAATGATGATGATATATGTAACATCTCTATGTATGATTTCCACATCAAAATTCAACTTCTTTTCTCACAAGATACTGTCTTAGTATAAATTTAAATTAAATCTTGTTGACACTTCCTTTAACATTAATCACACTACATAGAACTTGTATTATAGTTTCTTATGCTCAGATACCGGGGTCCCTGAAGGTTATATTTCATGAAAGCGTTAAACTTGTCATGTTCACGCGCTCTGCTGGAAATACTGCTGCATAATCACTCGGAAGAGTGGTTTAAAAAGATAGCAGCTGTTTAATAATCTGAGCGAATTCACTTACTCTGAGAATATATTATACTAATGCTACATCCCGCCTTTACGCTGGTCGATATTTATATGAAAATTATATTTTATATTAAACATTTTTAAACATGCAGCTCAATGGCTGCAATCTTTTGGCATTAGTGTGGTTCTAACTAAACACAGTTATTTCTCGTTGTTTCATACGAGGAGTGATTGATAAGTATCGGAAAAACAACATAGAAAAATTTCAATGATCTATTTAAAACAATTTCATTTTTCATGGTAGTCCCTTCTACCTCGATGCATTTAGTCTAGTGCTTCTCTAATGCCGTTGCACCAGTTTGGATATGATGTTTTCTCTAACCTCTTAAAATACTCGTCTATGGCGACAATGATTTCATCATTTGATGAAACTCTTCGGCCGCCTGACCATTTCTTGACATTCGATTTAAGTGGGAGTTGCACGGGACAAGGTCTTAGGAATAGGGGGAATACGGTTAGAGTTGAAGGACAATTCATGGTGTTTGGCAGCTGCAACCTTTGAAGAGTACACATGTGCGTTGTCGTGTAGGAATAAAAGTTTCTTTTTGGTTAAATGAGTTCTACACAAAATTTTTGTAACAATCTTACATAACTCAACAAATAATAATACTAGCCATTTATTGTTTTTCCTCTTTGCAAATATTCCCTAGAGCATCTCAAAAACAGTCGCCATCACTTTGCCGGACGACAACTTTCTTCGGCGCAGGTTTTCCGCTCTCAGTCCACTGCTTAGATTATTTTTCTGTTTCAGGAGTATAATAATGCATCCATTTTTCATCTTCTGTCACATAACGCAGCAAAAACTTGTTATTATCACGCTTGAACAGCGCGAAACACTGCGACGAATCGTCCAGTCGACGTTGCTTTTGGTTAACAGTGAGCAAACGCGGCACCCATAGCGCGTAAATCTTTTTAATTTGCAAATGTTGGTGTAAAATATTAAAAACGAGTTCAGGGGAAATGCTTACCATCCCTGCTATCCGCCGCACCTTTAAGCGCCGATCATTCAAAACAGCTGTTCTAATCTTTTTGATCGTATCCGGATTCGTGACTTCATTTAGACGGCCAGACCTGTTGGCGTCTTCTCGGCTGGCTGTCTCCGACGTTTAAAATCAGTTACCCAGGTTTGAATTGTACTCAATGCAGGAGCAGTATTTCCTATACATTGTCTAACTTGACTTTAATCTGAGTTGTTGTTATCCCTTTTGGAACGTAAAACTTTACCACCGCATGAATTTCGTTTCTTTCCCACGTTGAGAAAATTTACGGCAGAGAAAATTCTAGGTCAGGGGACACAAATTCTATCAGTTCCAATAAGTTCAAATTTGGCGTTATATTTTCGAAAATATGATTCGAATATATGAATATAATGTAATAAATTTTGTTTGTGTTTCTATTTTTAAGTTCGTCGTTTCGGCCGGATATCAATCAACCCTGGTACCACATGTACCTAGAAACTTAAAACAAGTTTTATCGCGGATAAAACCAGGGGTCGTAGCTAGTATTGGTATAAAGTGACCTCTCTCGCGTTTTGTACAAGTCGTGAAGATCCACTAGACCAATGGGGTTAAGGTGGGCAAAGCCTTGAACTTACTGGCCCATCTACCATCTGTTCTTATGAGTGTGTGATCAGCCCATTGCCACTTATTTTTTGCGTGATAACGCATCGGCATAGTCATTATGTAGATGTTGATGGGCGTCGGTAGTCGTAAAAAGGCTCCGATTAATCGTTTGTCCCCCTATTCTATATAAAAAAATATATTAAAAAAAAGCTTACTTATGGAATTCAAGTACCTTTATTTCAGGATAATATGATGATTATATTCTGCAGCCTTTACAAATCGTATAGTTAATGCCTTTACAAGTTCTTTAAAAATTCAAAAGTACCCTGACTGAAGAAATTAGGTTTTCAGCAATTGCAACTGCATATCATTGTTTAGCTTTGGGGAATTAAATAACATATAAAACTCCACGAAAATATATTTCGCAGTTCAAATAATATTTGAAAAGGGATTATCGTTGTAAGTAGATTACATCGGCAAAGTCATGTTATTCAGGTAATACGAGCACGATAATGAATCAAGTTAGCATTTGTCTAGCGGGTTGTATTTGAAGCCAAATAAACTAGCCATTAACGAATAGATAATTATTACTTCGCTATGAACAAACCGTCAGCCTGGAAATCGTAAGATTTGCTATGACTTTTAGCTATCTAGAAGCTAATCTAAGTTAATACGCATTATTTTTACTTAGTTTTAAGTATGTAGTAGTATGTTTTTGGACGCAGCGCGCATATTTACAGCTATACTTTTAGATCGTTAATTCCCTTATTTAAATGGGGATTAGTGTAAGATTAGCTTCTACATTTTGGTGTTCTTGGTTCCGTACAACCAACAATGGCATCCTTGTACAACTTAACGCAGACACTGGAATGTGCAATGCTTGTAACATTTCGCACTGAGACATGAGCATAGTTTTACTTCTCTGATCAGCCATTAATATCTATTAGACTACGCCAAGTGCTATAACAAAAGTACAATATGTTAATATTTTGTATTAAATCAAACTTAAATTCAGCATATTTTTTTTAAATATGTAAAAATCGTTTCGCCTTCCGTTCCTTAAACAACTGAAACCTTATTAATTGATGAGTTTTGATGGACAGACTGGACTAGTTCTAACAAATATCTAAATGTTATCCGCCTTCGTAGGCAGCAGGAGATAATTGCAGAAATAATTATTCCTGCATAGCAATTCTTGTGAACTCGCGTGTCTGGTTGCTGCTTCTTTACAATGATGAAAGAGTGTCCGCGTCCCTGGCGACAGGAGGTTCGTATGGACCGGGGCTTTAAGCCAACTTATATGCAGAGCTGCAAAACATACAGGATTGGCGAATTCTCCTTACGGACTTAGAAACGTAAATGCAATTTTGTTCATTTTCGAACAGTGATTCTTGATATTTCATAATTAGCAAGGCCTCATGGATTCTGCGTGAAATTGAATCGTACTAAATATGTTTTTTTTTCATAAATCAAGACTTTAAAATTATATACAATGCGACGTTACTAGGAGATATATGCTACGGATGTCTACATTGACAGATAGTGCAACTAAATGCGCGACGCAACGCAAACTAATACAAAGCCAAGGACTTGCTGTAATATTTCTAATATAAAGCCTACTGTCCTTACATCGTCATAACGGAGACCTAGCGGTGGGGACAAATGTTACACCATTTATAACTTAATTAGTGAATTGTGAATACTGTGAACTTGCTTAACCATAAAACGATATCTTCATACTTTTTTCCTGTTTGTGCCACTTATTGTTATCGACACGCCGCACTAGTTATAATAAGATATTGCGTTGCTCAGTTTTTATCTTTAGGTAACTTGAAAATCAAATTTTGTAGTATTAAACTGGTAGTGTGAGCTCTCCGTGACTGCTCGACTGAAGGTTATGAACAAAGTAGAGCTGATTACATCTCCTGGGAATGTAGCCATTGGCGAGATGAGCGAAGTATAATGCTTGATATTGTTGCTGGAATATTTTACAATGATAACCTAGTGAACAATGTGTAAAGTTTTCGTGTCTTCAGAGAATTGTGTCATAAATAATAGGAGGGGTTACATTACAATTATGTGGATGTCTATGGTCAGTAGTCATCAAAAGACTCTGACTTCTCGTTTGTCACTTAATACTATAAAAATATGTTTATGCTATATATTATTTATGTGGCATATCTATAGAATATTCATGCAAACGGTACTGAAAACAAACAGTGTTACGCGCCATGTAATTGATTTTACTCCAAAAACGTCTATTCTTCCTGTATACATAAAAAAACATTGAGTTATATTAAAAAAGTAGATCTTTAACTAGATGGTTTGTAATATGTACTAGTAAAGTAAAAAATAAGATTGAAACCATTTTCTCGTAATATTTAAAGCTTTTCAAAAGACTGTAAACATTAAGAGCTTTGAAACAAAAGCCTGAAATAAGAATACTAACTTAGGGCAGTGGAAAAGCATTGAGAACACTTTTAAGTAACCAAGTGTCTCGGAAACTTCGGCCTTTCACCATTGTCAAGTTTTGTTTGTTAGCCTGATGAGGGGATAACTTCGCAAATTAATTTTGTTGCTAAAAATCCTCATGAATACACTTCGTTAGACGGAAAGCGTTAAGATTCTACTTCTTGAATCCAAATGTAGGAAACATTTTCGTGACAAAAGTTATTGTTTGCGCGCAGTCTGCCGCAAATTGTATTGATTTTGAGCTCCTGTACATAGATCTTCATAATTTTATTATTTGGTAATACATATCAACCAGAGTAATATTATAGGTAAGAGCACTGACCAACATAACGTTTATACCACTAGCGTCGCTTATGAACGTTCACATAAAAACCATGCGTTGTCTTCTTTCCTTCTACCTTTACCCCACATCCTACCACGAAAAGCGACACCGAAAATGTCACTTTACGGCGGTATCATATGAGCACCGCTGCAATTTCGGGAATTCTGAAAAGAACACAGAAAGAAATCGAGGCATTCCGCTGCAATGCAGCATGGCACAACCTCTTATTAAAATATATTCTTATAAATATGGTTGCTACTTTATTACGTAATTTTGCAGCTCTGTTGTCTAGTAGCCATTTTTCATGAAAGAAGAAATGTATTGGTATTTATAATATTATTGACAGTACCCCATGGTTTTCCCAGTTACATCGGTTGTAGCGTCACGGTTTAGCAGTTAGCCATTATCATGAAATAAATGTAGCTATATATATTTCACAAAATTATTTTTAGAAAGATTTAATGTTCGTGGTAATGTACGATTTTCAAATTTGGTAAGATTGAAGAGTGTGCAAATATTAATATGCAGGAAGCCATTATTTAAGTTTTATAACTGCATTAGATGTGCACAATAATCACCTTCTTTATATGATAACGAAAAGAATTAGGTAAATCCTATTGTGGAATGCGGGAGAGGAGAGAACTAATAACTTTGGTATCGACGGTGTTCTATTTTAAATTTAAAAGCTATATCATGTGCTATAAATAAAAACGCTTTTGACTTCACGCAGTTACATAAGGATAAGTATGTCCAATGTAACAATAAGGCACATTCCTCTTAAAGATTTACGGACACAAATAGACGACTATTTAATACGAAGTTTTTGCAAAAATCACCGTATGAAATCCCTTGTATCTGTTTAAAAGGACAATTCACCCATTGTCCACCGGTAGCCGTGACATAAAGCCTATATAGGACAAGTCAACCCTTTGTGAAAATCAAGGTATAAAAGGTCCAAACCTTTTTTAGACATTCTTTTCTAATTCATCATTGTGGTTATAATTAATACCTATGTACCTACAACAAGAATAGGCTCACTGAAGTGGCAATAGGCAGGACACACACATAGAAGATCAGATGGCAGATGGGCCAAAAATTTTCTGGAGTGGGGACCGCGTTTAGGAAAACGAAGTATTAGTCGACGGTTCACCAGATGGGAAGACGATTTCCGTGCAGTAGCTGGTCCGGGGATGGATACGAGAAGCAGGAGATCGGCCGTCTCGGCATGTCCAGCAGTAGACCGATAAGGGCTGATAATAATAATAAATAAACAATAAATAGCCTAATACAATTTCTCATCTCAATTCAGAGAAATAATGATGATGATGTTGTATCTACAACCAATTTTTAGTTTCACCTTATATTTTTAGTTTCACCTTATATTTTTAGTTTCACCTTATATTATATTCTATTTAATTTCATCTCTCCTCCTCTATCTTTAATCATCATCCTGATATTTTAATTCGACATTGACACTGATATGATACCAATATAAATCTACACAAAAATACGCAATGCGACAATACACAATGTTATTGTAGAAAATATAAGTGTGCAGTTCAGTCCAAATTCTCTGTTCCCAACGAATAGCTTGATAACATAATGTAAACATGACCTCAAGCGTAATATACGAGCTTGTTATTCTATTACTCGCACGGCAAAAACAAGCAGTTATATTATAAAAATCGTATCCGGGATTTCATTTAATGTAATACCATTGGGAAGAGTATTTTCTGCTGCAGTCTAAAATTATTTAATAGGTACATAAAAAGTTACATTCTTTATTTATAAGCGTTTGCGGCTTAGTTTGGCTGACTTTTGTTGGTTGTCTGAAACATCTACCAAATTAAATTAAGAAGCATACAATGGCCGACTTCCTTAATGATGCAATAATTTTACATTTACTTAAGTAAGTTATACCGCTTTCTCAGAAACTAGTAAGCGAAAACATTGCCGTTTTCAATATTCAACTTAAGTCTTACGTAATACGAGCAAAACAGACTTTTGCTACGTAAAAATGAGTAAAAGTGTTTTGTCCCTCCCGTATAGAGTATATTCCCAACCCTAATTGTATTTTGAAAATATCAGCATTAACCATTGTGCGCTAATAGTGGATGAGCTTATAAAGTCACTGTATAGCAGTGACTTTATAAGCTAATAATAATAAGATATTTTTTTCTACTAGAACTCTGTCTTTCTGTCGTAGTTTTCAATAAAGAATAACATTAATTATCTTTTTATATTACGCTAAGCAAATAAAATTGTTAGGTAGGTCACAGAAGACATTAAGGCTAAGAACACCTTACATATGATAACAGAATCGAATTCAAAATTATTTTCATACTAAACCGTTACTAATAAAATATCCGCGCGAAGCCGGACCGGACTCCTGTTCCGTCTTTGCACGGATATTTTACAAACATTAATAGGACTTTTCTTATATTTTGAGTATGTATTTATCAATCCCTATACGAACCCATCAGAGGTATGGGCTCCCCGGTCATAATTTTCTGAGCCACCTTAGCGCTGAGGATATTTTACCTATCACGTGCGAGCTTCCTGCGACAGCAAAGTTGGGTGATGACAAGCCCACTGTCTCTCTGAGTATGATAAAAAATAGTTAAATTAGCTATTATAATTGTTCTCATATTGGGCGCATCTCTCCCATCTGTGGGGGAGAGGAGGATTGGTTCCCTTTCGGACCCACGTCTCGTCGTCTGACGAGTGCTCATAGCAAACCCTATGCAAGCTATATTGGGATTATCTTCTCTTTTACAGCTAACTAACATTCAGACCCGAAAAATGGTAACTACAAAAAACTTTAATTCTATAACTTTTTAAAATTTTGGTTTTTTGTATAGATTTTTTTCGGAGGGACCTACTATTTTTGGCGACGCTATTGCCTTCACCCTACAGTTCACCGGACTGGAAAATATTAGTTTGACAGTCCGTTTGAGTGTCCTTAACCCTTCCTACGGGGTTGAAGACGAAGCGATGTTTGCGGCTTTGAAAGAAGTAGTACAAAAAATAGATTTTTTAAATGCAAATAACATTTATTATATTTACAGTGTGTTAGTAGTTTAAAACAATTAGAAATATAAAAAGCTTATTTGAAGTAGTCTCCATTGGTGTAATATAGTACTATATTGCAGCTAATGGAAACCACTTAAACGTTGAGGCCAGTTATCAGTAGAAGCACGCACAAGGAGTCCATGGGGAAATCCTTCACTGCCGATCGTTTGGATTGTTTTATTGACTCCAACTTATCACAGCTTGTACTAAACAAGCTGTACTCTCTAAAACTGACCATAAATCATAATCCAGCTAATTAATGTCGAGACTAGATGAAGGGTAGCCTTCAGCTCTGATCAAAGCCCGGAACGTTCATCTTAACCAATAGGTGGGTCGCGCTTACCGTAAACAAAAATTTTCTGTGCTCGCTTTTTGCGTACCGCTTCAGTAGTTGTTTGACATTACCACACTACTCATCTTTAATAGTTTGTCAGTTAAGAAATTACTATAGCACCTCTTATGGGCTGTAAGTCCTGAGTCATCTCTTAAAGCACGCGACAAATTTCTAGGTGCTATCTATTTTTGTTTGGTTTCGAAGAGGATTTCTTTGAATTCTCTCCCTTGGTTTTGCCCAATCCTTACGTACGAACACTACGTTTTCTATGTCACAAACAAAGCAAATCTAATTGTACCTATTAATGGTCCGGCATACAACAATAATACTAATACCGAGTGTATGGAGAGTTTAAAAAATGCATTTGGCTCCATACCTTTGTGTAATGCAAGTGATTCTGTTCTTTCTATATACTATATGTTACAGTGGGGTGCCGCTCCATTTTAATATCGCAAAATAATGTACAATCTATAGTCACAATCAAAACGAGAAAACACAATGAAGGATCGTATAAACATGTCAGATTCCAAATTCAAATGCAATATTTTATTTGTTTTTAATTGTAACAGTACTTATATCCACACTCAATATATCAGTTAAGAAATGACTAGCACGTCTCTTATAGGCTGCAAGTGAGTCACCTCTTAAAATACGCGACATTACTCTAGGTATCTTCATTTCCCGTGATAAAATCTTTTGCTTTAAGAGTTATTCGAATTCTTTTCATTACGGCTTTGACCAACTTTTTTATACGAACACTATGTGAACGGCCAGATCTTTTTCTGTCACAAACAGAGGAAGTCTCATTGTACATATTATTGGCCCAGTGTACAAATATTTGACTATCAACAAGTGTATGGAGAGTTTTGAAAATTGCATTCATACCTACTATCTGAAATTCAATCACAGCGATTCTGTACTCTTTACCCACTCCATTTCAATATCGCACCATATTCTACAATCTATTGTCAAAATGAAAATATTCAACGAACTATCGTATAAGCATGATAGATTCCAAGTTCAAATGTTTTTGTCAAATGTCCAAGACCAAGTTTTTTGTTTTTAATTGTGACAATATTTATGGCCACACTCACTATATTTCAGTTCGTCCCGGCTTCGCATGGACATTTCAAAAGATATTAGAAATATTCATTGTTTCACGAAAGTACAAATATAAATTTTAGCTCCAGACTCGTAACTATTACACGTTACCACATGACAACAAATTCAATTTATAACAGAGCACCGTCTGTCGGGACAGCTAGTTGTCAATAATTTCTTCAGCTGCGATAAAAAACTACTTTGATATTTTTCACATCTTTAGTTAAATTATCGAATTTTTCACTGCGAATTATAAATTTTTAGAAAATAATATATAGCCACGGATAATGTGAGATTCTAATGGCAAGATAGTTTTTCAAATTGGTCCAGTAGTTACGGTCCGTATTCAATACAAACCAAGAAATTAATAATCAAATATTTGTATAGAAAACCATGGTCCCAAAAGCTGTCTTATTATATAAAACAAATGCTGTCTGTCTGTATATGATAACTTTTCTTCAAATCTATTGAATTTGAGGAAGGTTCTAATGTATCATATGTCGACGCCGAGACGGATCGCTAGTTTATGAACATAAAATAATTAAAACAGTTTACCTGAAATATTAAGTAATTGAGTAGTACACCCGACACATTGAATGTGATATATAGCCAAAGGTACTTGGCCTTTTTATTGATTTATTCAATATTAGATATTAGATAACGTGACAATCCTTATATTTATCTTAAGGCGATCAACCAGCAATGTGTCTAGGGTAAGACAAGGCTGATTACTAAATCAATACTCCATTTGATGAGGCCCCGATTAGTACAGTTACACACTTAGTACAAGGCGTAATTAAATAGTCTAGCAGTAAAAATTGTGGATCCTTCTAGATGCTATTATTCATTTAGGTATCATAATTTACCGCTTTCGTTATAAGCTGCATAGGGAAAAAAATTGAGTTTCCATATTTTTCTCTCGTGTGTTTTTTGCTCCTACAATCCGTTGGAAAATTTATTTGATAAAAATATATAGCATAACCGACAAAATACTAAATAAAAACACTGTCCAGTGCAGCTTCATCGGTTACTATAAGACACGTCATGCGATGGTTTAGGTGAGATTGTGGTTGATAGGGAGATAGTAACTATTATTATTTTATATTAGTATCCCCACAACCCGGGGGGAGGGGGTCTAGCGTCCTCTCCAACATTTCGTCTACATAAATAACGTTCTCATTCATTATGGACCTCACATAAAACGTGGATCAATGACCAAAATAAACAATAGTTGACATATTAATAATAATCTTATTTAAAAGTTCTCGTATCACAATATCACTTACTCCTCCGAAACATCTTTACCGATTTTTACCAAATTTTATATGCATATTCAGTAGGTCTGAGAATCGGCCACTATCATTTTTCATACCCCAAACTGATAAGGGTTGTTCACCCGACCCGGTAAAACAACGTTTGACGGGACAGCCGTTAGTGTGGCCACATCTTTATCAAAACTGAATGTCGAAGTCATTGATTAAAATTAATAACCTAATCAGGTGGACTTCTGTGCCGCTTAAAAATTTATGTTTAATTAATTTTCGTAATTCAGATATTTCAATTTTCCCAACTGCCAAACTTCTTTGGTTTAAATAATTTCACACTAAATTCAAGATAAGTATAGGTTATAGTTTAAAAAAATATACTTAGAAAGTTTTATTCAGTAATAAATTCATGGAGTTATAGAAGCGCCCTCGTACTATAACTGAACGCAGAGAAAGCACAACCAATAGTGAAAGTTCTTATAGTCTGTTAAAGGAAGGGCAGTCGACTATTTTACTCAAGGTCTTTCAGTGAAATAAACTTGTTGTTTGTAATCGTTCAGAAATAATTTCATTCACTCAAACGGTATTGACCGGCCATGAAAGGCTACGAACTCCCTAGATGAACCCGCAAACTTCAATAATAAAACCGATAGCAAAATGTTTATAAGTCTTGGATATGGATTAATTTAAATTTCTGATCTACATTTTGTGATACAAGGACTGACTTTGCTAATAATGTTCTCCTTCTTCTTTTCTAGTCAGTATGCCAACTAATTTCCATTTCCGCTCTAGATTTTACCACAGCGTGAATCCACAAACACACAAGTGTTAGCAAATTTGTGTTATTAAATTATATTTCTTTTTACGTTTGTCAAGAACCATACATAGCCCACACATATGTTCGACTCCGAATAGTCAAAACGACCATGTTAGGGTTATTTATAGAAGAACCTTACGCAACCTTAAGGGGTGGGGGGGCTGTTCCCCACAGCCATGACAGCTCAACGAGCTCCCACTTCCCCCTATCCCCCACGATAACGTTAGCTACCGCGCGTGAGCCCTCCTCGTTAGAGAAGGGGACGACCGGACCCATCCCCCTCGGTCAAGATAATAATAGTCAATTTAGCTAATCTTGAATAACTATCGGGATGCATCCTTCCCATCTGCGGGAAGATAAAGGAATATGTACCCCTACCGAACACAATCTCACCTAGACGAAACGAATGAAAAAGGAGAGTGAATTAAATTTGCTTTCTCTTTCGACGTAGTCCGCCGTGTTTTAGGCTGGGTCGCCTTTTTTACCTATCTACAGTAGCTTAAAAATATGGTGCGGAGACATAAAAGTACAAAAATGATTTTGAAGATATAGTTACGGCACAAGTGAGTTTTTAATGCATTTTCCTTTTCGTTAGGGCTTTTTTTAAATTTATTTATTACTCATAGGTAAAAATATTGTCAGCCAAAAGCAACATGTCTTATTATTTGATAAAATTAACCAAGCCTAAACTCACAAGTTTTACGGAACTAAAAAATAATATTCTAAAGATAAATGAATATCACGATAATTTTCATGTGATATCATTCTTTCAGTAACACAACATTTTCAAATAAGTCGTAAATAAACTGTAGGTAAATTTTAATAATTAACGTTCTAACGTACGTTTTTTTACCTATATTTTCAGAATAAATTATATCTAGCCAGTGTCTCATACATGGAAACTTTTACCCGCAATACTTTCTGAGTAGCATGCTATTTATCATCACCACTCTCGGCAAGATGGTTGCTTAACCAGCAACAACTATGCACGTATAAATTCAGTTTTGATTCTTTCTAAAAACTAAGAAATTTTTTCAATGAGTAAAATTTGATCACCATATTATGTCTTACAGAAAATATGTCCATAAACGACTGTGTCTTTTGATTACAGAAGAATGATATTTTCAGGGCTAAAGTAGGAATGGTAGAGCCATGCTGTATAGGAGGAGGTAGTGACATGCATGGTGCACTACACGACATCCTCCTATGCAACGGAATTGGACCGACACGACCGGGAAATTACCACTCGCTCACTTGATACTGCCGTAAGGTGTGAGTAGCCGGTGGCCCTTTTGGGGTGATAGGTGGGGAACGCATTATCGTAACAATTATGCGAATGTCCATGTGTATCGGTTGTCATCAAAAGAAGCGATTTCTCGTCTGCCCCCTTATGCTATAAAAAATGGGCTATAGGCAGTTGCATACCTAAGTATTGAACATCAATCTCAGCATGAACCTTCCACGCTCTACCGAGAATAAGGTATGACGAACAATGGTTCAACAATTGGTCTGGTCGGTACCATACCTCACTCCGACTCGCGCTTGGCTTGTTTTTTTTACTAAAATGTAGTAATGCTATAGAGAAAATATAGCGATTAGCTTTCTAGAATTTCATAGTCTTTTCCCTTTTCTCTTTTCAAAAACATTTCACCAGTGAAATCATTAGCAATGAGCTAGTCAAGATTCTAAAATTCGATAAGCAAAGTCCAATTTGCATAATCATTTTCACAAACAGATAATGTTAGATCTAAAACATGCGTTCGATGATTTTGCAACAGTCCTGATAAAATTTATGCTTCATGTTTTATATTTATTAAACCAGGATTGTCGCTGTGTTCAGGGATTGTAAGCCAATTTATCGCAAAATTGCAAATACCTTTAGTAATGAACGTAAGCAATTACTGTTAGTGGTCATGTTTACTAACAATTGAATACGATATATTTTAGTATCTTTGATTTAATAATGTAAGCGCTTTTGGCTAAGTTGTATTTAATCGAGCATCAGAATAACTGATGCTACGAATCTCACTCCTAGAATATAATATACACACTTAATAATTAATTAATTATTATTTGCAATATCGTAAAAATCAGGATATTGAACCCAAACTGGAAACGCACAAAAATTTTCCCAATGGCCGATCTGTAATCGGTCGCCGGTTTAAGGTGCATATTTTATATATAACAATACACACATCATCATCATCACGCCAGTTCCCTAGTGGGCTAGGCAGAGAGAATGGAGCGCCACATGTCAAGATCCTTACATACCTGCCTTCCCTCCTCCACTTTCATTACTCACTTCATACAAACACGCCGGTTGCGAAAACTCCGAGCACCAGCTTCGGACAGTACCCGAAGTATATATAGAGTAATATTACATATTACCTCGTAGTGGACTGTCTAGCAAGATCAACCACAGATGTGAGGTTCCTGGTTCGAGTTCCGGGCCAGACTAAAGCGTTTTTGGTGTTTTTCAATTTCTAATAACAGTCCGAAATTGTAGTTGGCGGCGTAACATCCCCGTGCTTCGGAGAGCTCGTTAAGGCGTCGGTTGTACGCAGTTGGCTAGTCTCTATAGAGACGGCCGCCATAACCGAAATTCAGCTAGTACATTCAATCAATCAATCAATCAATCAATCAATCAATATCAGCCCTTATCGGTCCACTGCTCACTTTGTGTTTTCACCTTGTCTTCGGACTTCACATTAACTCAGAACGTGCCACTGGATTTTTCCAGTTCCACCTCCAGCTCAACTAAGTCGTCATTTAGTCGAAGCGTTCGTCCATTGTACGTAGACAGGTCAAATCGGGGGTAGCCATCCTTAATCCGGAGATTCTTAGTAATCCTTGTTCCGCGTTACCGTGGCCGCTACCGTGGCCAGAACTAGTGGAACTACCAGGAACTAGGGGCCGAATTTTGCGGTTGTCGTCCATTGAAGGCAAGTGCCCGTAATTGCCACGCTGAGCTAGCGGATCGGCAATCGCAGATTAGGCTTCGGATCGGGGCCTCTGCTGCGTGACGCAGATCCGATTTATGGTACCGCCCTCACTCGGCGCGACCGCTGTCCGGTGCTCCCGCCTACTTCACTATCACTATAAAGCAGACGGGACACCAAACAACCTGGTCGCTGAAGCCTCCTAGGTCCTAACAGGCTATTGCACTTTGACGACTTTTACATGACCCGTGGGCTTGGATTGAGGGTGGGAGTATTCTCAGGTAGCTCCCACACAGCCAAGCTACACTTAAATTACACTATATGTACATTACATTATACGGCTAGTACATTATTTTTATTATTGATCTATATTTATGCCACTATTACAAAGAGCAGACATTTCGTTGTAATAATATTAATAATACCTGTGGACTTATCACACCACGTGAACTTAGGCCTGTGCTAAGTACCGTAAGGACTTGTGTTACAGGTACTAGACAAGGGTATATATGCAACATCCATCACCTAGGCGGGTTTCAAATCCGCGATCTCTGCCGTAACTCGCTTATAAGGAACATAATAGAAAGTATTACATCTTAAGTTTACGCGAATGTTAGTCATTACAATGAAACTACTTTAAAAATCCGTAGAAATAATTTTATTGTGTTAATAGAAAGTATTACATCATATAATATTTTTTTCCTAAGAGGTTTTTATTATTATGAAACTCCGATAACTATGAAATGTCGATAATGTAACAAAGTTGTGAAATATCCCAAAGTAAGTCCTAACTTCGCTGCTGAAATTATTGGCTCCTAGCTGTCGCGGCAGACGTTGTTCTGTCATAAATTTAATCCGTAATCATTGCCGTGACATTGATTCACCATTACCACGAATTTATAATGTCCATACGTTTGTAAATCAATGAATTTTGTCATATTTCTTGAAATATCCGCGCCAAGCCGGGATGTACTGCTAGTATATAATATAAATATGCCGTCCGCGCCGATATCGATTATTATAGTCGGACATTTGATACATTTTCACAGTTTCTATATCGGTGTATCGGTCCTTACGCCAGGCCTTGGGTCTTTAAATGTTGTGGTCATTTGGGAAATTACCTTTATACGCCTTTCTGTTACGTATTCTTTTACATTTTATTATAAGACAAATCGCCTTGCTTAACGAAAAAATCCTGAAAAACGACAGGCTACAAACTTACACTAAGAAGGGAGGAATAAATAATGGATAAACGTTTTCCTTTTAATTTTCCAGTCCGTTTCGCATTTCTTTCTGGTAACAACCTCTACTGCCTTTATACGATAGTGATAAATGGCAGAGACTATAGTTATATAATTATGGATATATTCTAAATAGTAAATTATAGTACGGGGCAATGAAACCATTTCTTTCCGTACAGTACAAACATCATAACCACACTTTGATATCAATTTTAATTAAATTCAAAGATGCATAAGTGACACCAGACAGAACATTACTGGTATAAATAACAAGCCGCACCCCGTGGCTTCACTCGCGTAACTCTAATAATACTCGTCGTGGTGTGATGTTATATAGCCAATAACCCACCGCAAATAATGGGGTGTGTAAAATTTTAACATTTTTTAAAATTGGTCAAGGAGTTCCCAAGATTGACGCATAGAAACAAAGAAAAATTCTTCTCTTTTATTATGTTAGTTATAGTTAAATTTCTTTCAGTGTTGAAATTGCTGGAGTTGAAAAAACATACTAGCTAGATTTCCCAAGGTGACGAGCAATTCTAAACAACTACATGTGAAACTAGAATATACGCAGATGTATTCTAACTGCTGATAATGTAATATAAATGAGAGATATGTTACTTATACTAATAATATAAAGCTGAAAAATTTGTTTGTTTGAACGCGCTAATCTTAGGAACTCTTTGCCCGAATTGAAAAACTGTTTTTGTGTTGGATAGTCCATTTATCGAGGAAGGCTTATGCTATATACAATGACGCTACTACTAATAATACCTGAGACATACTGGTGAAACCGCGGGGCGCTGTTAGTGTGTGACAAAATACTACACACGGACCTTTGTGGTATAAATAACATTATTAGAGTTAAGCTGCTGACTACGCGTTGTCATTGCAAAACAAACTATGAAATTATCTCTCTTAAATAATGTTTGTGTATTTTGTAACGTTAAATACATTTTAGAGGCTGACTTTCTACATAAGTTTTCAGATAACTTAGAAAGTATTTGTTGCATTATAGCATATTTAGTCAAATGAAAAGAAAACAAGTCATTTTTGAAATAATTTAATCACATATAACGCTATCGTTACTAAGTAACTCACGCAACGATTGATACTAACTTTTTCTTAACAATATTAACACTTAGTTTTAGACGTGATAAGCATTAGGTGAATATATTTTTTGCCTTTGAAGTTCGTAACCTGGCAACAGTTGTCACACTCGTCTAAGTAGGGTATAATAACTGTAAGCTCCTTTTATAATCTGCAAAAACAGTATCGTACTATACATTATACTTTACAAATGTATACGACAAAAAATGTCAGTCACTTTCTACCGACTCCGCCATCAGGAAGGTTATGTTGTTTGAAAGTATAACAATAGTAATGCCGTCCTAGAGGATTATCGGCCACGGCCGTCGCTATGGAAACTAGCAAAGTGCACAGTACATATTATTATAGTGCACAAGAGTACGCAGCTATAGGTGCACTCCCTGTTCCCTCGTTCTCCTCCTCCGAAGGGACGGTAATCCGGTGTGAAATCAAGCGCAGAACCGGCGGCTGAAAGTGCTCTCGGAAGCAGGGCACTCCCTGCTTACACTTAACACCGCCAACTTCCTGGCTTCGGACTGTTATTAGAAATTTAAAAATCCAATATCACCGAATTTTGTTCCTACCTGGGACTCGAACCCAGGACCTCACGAATGTGGGTGAACACGCCTAACACTAGAACACGAGGCAGACATTTGATATATATTTAAAAAAAAAAGACCCTCATGATGGCAGCGTCGTCATCAACGAAATGAATGCACATATACACGTGCATAGTGTTCTTTGTATAGTATAGGAGGGCAAATGAGGAATACGATCCTTTTTACGACAATGCCCATAAACATCTGCATAATTAATATGCCGATGTTGTCCTTCTTTCCTCCTCCCCTCCAATGGGCCACCGGCTACTCAAAAACTGCACGAAACGCGACAACAGTTGTCACTTTACCGCGGTATCGTGTGAGCTACAGGTACCTCTTTGAACATGCCGGCCCAGTCCTAAGTCCAGTCAATATGGCACCATCTCTTACTAAGTGTGTGTATATTTAGTCAAGCCATAAATATGATTACAATTGAAAATAAAATAATATTACGTATGGATTAATTATATTATTATTTACTCATTTTACTGTCCGGGATGGCCGCGAGTAACAAGAGAGCGTTCGTCTTGGCTTTCATTGAGAGAGGCCCACGTCCAGCAGTGGACCGATAAGGGCTGATAATGATGATGATGATGATGGATTTGAAACCTGTCATTTTTATACGATTGTTCATTGTGTTTACTCATTTTGGCGCCAATACATAATTGTGCGATATTAAAATGGAGTGGGTTGATAAAGAGTAAACAATCGCTGCGATTTCATGACACAAAGTAGGTATGAAATGCAACATTTTAAACTCTCCGTATACTTGCTATTAGTCAAATGTTTATATACCGGACTATTCATAGGTACAATGAGACTTCCTCTGTTTGTCACAGAGAAAGATTTGGCAGCCCACATAGTGTTCGTATAAAAAGGAGGTCAAAGCGTTAAGGGAATGAATTCAAATATCTCCCGTCCGAGAGCAAAATATTTTATCTCGGGAAATGAAGATAGTATATAGAAACATGTCGCGTATTTTAAAAGGCGACTAAGGACTAGCAGCCTATAGGAGATGCGCTTGTCACTACTTAATTGATAAACCAAAGGTAACGGGGTGGTAAAATCGAAACAAAGTGGTACGCAAATGGAGGTCACAGGAAAATTTTAATTACGGCGAGAATTTTTTTACAATTTAGCAACATTTTAACAAACAAAATTACCGTATTTATGTTCAAAGCTCTAAGAAAGCTTCCCAATTAGTCCATTGAGTGCAACGTAGGCATTATCCGACATCAATGATGGTTTGGTGGGGTGTTAGCTATGAAGGAGTGACTGTTTCATATTTTCGTAAAAAACGTATCAAAAATATTGATATAAGTTTATCAATTTATGGTATTTTCGATCTCTCGATCGATCCACCCAATTTTGGTTAAAACGAACTTTCCGGACTTGAGCAAAGCTGAAGACTACCCTCCGTCCAGTCCCGACCTTAATCCGATGGATTACGATTTATGTCCAGTTTCAGAGAGTACTTCTTGCTCTAAAGGCAGTGAAATTTTTTAATTCTTAAAACAATCGATACGATTGGCAGTGAAGAATTTCACCATGGTAAGACTAAACGCTTCTATTGATAACTGGCCTCAACGTAGCCATCACTTCCAATAAGCCTTTTATATTTTTAATTGTTTTATATTGGAATACTAAGCTAACAAATGTAAAAGTAAAAAATGTTATTAGTAATTCCAAAAATATTTTTTTCTTTGTTATTGCAAGACTAGGTACATTCTTTGGCGCTCACTTGTAATAGTATAAACGGGTTAATCATGCATGGGTTTTTAACTGTATAAAGTGACAAACAAGCAGTCGGAGCTTTTTAATGTGTACGCGTGCGTGCGTGCAGTCGCGTG
>JAFELO010000237.1:123575-139637 GCA_017140195.1 Eumaeus atala | reverse complement strand
CATGCTTCCAAAATTTTGAGTCAAGGTATAACAAACGAAAGTAACACTTGAATTATATCCCATTAGTAAATAACACTTCCTTAAATAAAAGCAATACTAAAATAAAAGCTTTAACGCAAAAAAATGTATTATCAAATATATTTTTTATAACGAATCGAATAATATTACATCTTTTATTAATTGATTGTTATGTAGGTGCAAAGTCCATAATGAGTAACTTCGGAATTATGAAAATTTGGAGTAAGTAATGAATTTATGCAAAGGACAAGCGCCTTTCCTTGTTCACTAGGGGAAAGTTATTTACGTCCCGCAGTGTATGGGGAAGTGCCACCACCGTACACACCATCGCGAGAGCCATCCGTACCGCTTTGGAGAGGTGCTCCAGTACTATAAATTAACACGGGACCTGTTATTCCCCTAAGGGACCGACACTTTCTTCACAGAAGGGTTGTCTCGCACCACAGGACAACCCACCAAGTTTCCATCCCCATACCTTGCGCCGTGCGCAAAAGCACCTCCGACTCTTTAGTCCTGTCTTCCTATGAGAGAGGCAAAAAATCAATTCTATTTGTATTTGGCTTTCCCAAGGTCCCGAAATAGACCTCAGGCTATTGAGCCCTACCGCCACGACAAGACTTGAACCTTGGTGGAAAAGCTATAGCACCACAAACGATTAGGAACCGTCAAAGGAAATTATAATAATGAGCTATTAAACAATTCTTACTACATCTAAAAGAAATCTTATTCTGGTTATAGAAACTACGCATCAATAGTTGTATAAAATGTCCATAAAGGTTTGGCGGAAGAAGTAAGCAAGTAATCCCACTCAACTAAATCTACTTATCGTATACGAAACAAGTGTGCTACTATTTGCGAGAATTCTTTAAAGCTCTTCGTTCCAAAACCTACGCATAGAACTTACTATATCTAATATGTAAAAGTAGTTCACCTTTTTAAAGAGAAACTTATTATGGTAATTGCAAAAAAAAAGAACAATAAGTGCAAATTAATATTTTGTTTTGTTGTACAATTAAAAAGCAAACATTTACACTTTTGTTCCAGTAATGCTGTGATACCTGGGCTACCGCTAAAGATGAAAGGTTTGCTTAGTCATATAAATTAAGTTTTAAGTTTTCGTTCCAGTGATGTTAACAAAAAAAAGAAAAGCAATGTTTATAAGTTTGTATCACTAGTTTTCTCCTACTATATATACTTATCATAAAACAAACTCCCCAAATATCTGTATGTGATCGTTTTTCTCAGAATGTTGAACGCTAATAGATACGACAATTTCCGACGAAGGTTTTAAATGTATGACTTGATCGTCATTCACCGGCGAAGTCGATGCGAATCGCTAGTAGAACTATAAATTTACGTCATTTCGATTTTTTCTTCTCGCTAAATTTCATGCCATTTGCCAACCGAAGGTATGGCCATACTTATATTTCAACAAAAAACGGCCTTCTCAATTGATTACGCTAACTTAAAAGTTCATATTTTTCTATTCCACAGGAATGCTTTCCTGAAAATGTGGTCCATTACTGAGGTGCACACAAAAAGGTGGCATTTTAAATCATATGCTATAAACCAAAAAAAAAATTAAGTAACATTTCTCTTATTTTATTATAATATCGCTTAATAGACATAGACGTCATTTCCGTGCATAGCAGTAGTATTTTAAAATCATAAAATATAGAGCAGGTATATATTATTAATTTTTATCCACCTGTTCATAACATAACGTATTTTATGCCGTGCCTTGTTATATCTGACAAACATAATGCTAATTATATTGTCTTCCTTTATAACATCTTAATTATGTTGTCGTCGTAAAATAAGTTTATGTAAGCTTGGGAAAAATGAATCGGCACCAAATTGTAGGGCCTGACGACTTACGGCGGTGGGCTAACCGTCTGTCCCCCTGTCCGCCTATCGCCTTAGGAAGCAGGCGGAACCGATCCTCCTACCATGCCTCCGGGAACTGACCAAACCGCAGACAGCGGTCAAAAATTTCTCGGAGGTTGTCCCCGAGAGAGAGCTCTCCCGTACACCCCGTCTGGACCCGGTGCCCTCTTCTTATCCTGGAGGCGAGACGTTCAGCCTCCGTGACGGGTGGCGCTACACTCTCCTCATGTGTTCATGGCATGAAGTCCACGAGTGTGGCTTCGACGAACCTCCCCAGTTGGGCCGGCCGGAGCATCTCCGTGATGGTGGCCGACTGGGTGCGGAGTTGTTCAGCGCTTATTTGTACGGTCAGCCCCAGGGATCCCCCCTGGGGCTGACCGTACAAATACGCGCTCTCGAGATCCTTTACGAGCTCCAGCTGGGCCTCCTCCTTGGCTCGGCAAATGTCCTACTGCAGTATCTATGCCGCGAAAGTGAACACTTTCGACGTAGATCCTGCACAGCCTGTGTAGACAGGACCTGGACGTAGGTCCAGGGGGCGTCTCCATCTGCCCCGGGTATACTGCCTCCTGGCCCCGTTGCAAGCAGCCTGGAGGCGGGATAATTCGGCCGTCCACCAATAGAGCGCCCGCCGCTGTGGCGGACTCTTCGCGGGCGGCATGGGCGCTCTGTACACCTCAGTGAACGCGTCGCAGAGCCGACCTCAGCCGCCTCGTCAACCCGTAACTCTGACAGGGGCGAGATGCTCCAACGGTCGACGATGGCAGCCTTCTCTGCCAGCTGCTGGATAAGCCTTGTGAGCGCCTAACGCGGAAATCGGCTCAGACCCCCAGGTGAGAACGATGATGTCGTCGGACGCACGGAAGCTGGAGACACTCCGAACCGTATATGGCGGTGATCCGAGAGTGTCTCCACCCTCCACCCCAGAACCACCCGCCAATCACACGCATGTCTGCACTGTCCCTATGTTGAGGAGGGACAGACCGGTAGTTAACGCCAACATCTCCACCTCCCTCCCTTTCGGGTTCGTGATCGGGTTACCCCAAGCCGTGGACTTGGCATTGAGGTCCCCGGCCACGAACACCTTGAGAGGGGGTAGCTGCCTACCAGCGGCCCAAGAACTTCAAGAAACCGTTCTAGGTTCTCCAAACTGCGGTTCGGAGAGAAGTATACACCTACGATGCAACTTCTCCCCGAACCGCCGCCACGTACCCGCGGCCCTACGCTTTGACTACGAGGGGAGGCCCAGCTCCAGGCTGCGCCACGATCACCACCAAGCCGTCGGTATTCCCAGCCCAGCTTGGGCTGGAGGGCACAGCATACGGCACAGACTGCAGGAAAAGATCCCGGGCCCTAGCGGAATGATTGACGTTCGCCTAGAAAACGTTGAGATGACGAGTCATTTTAGGCCATCTCTACGTCCAACGACCCCGAAGGGTTCCGCCTCTGAGAGGAGGAGGGAATTTTCCCGCGCTGAACGGGGGGCTTAAAAGACGTGCCCTCCATTACGTGGCCCGCCTGCCTGAAGGCGTCCGAGCACACCGCGCAACGAGCAGTGGCGGAACACCCACCGGCCTTATGGCCGGGCTGAACGTGCTACGGTCAGTGCCACTGGGGCACATACTGGACACGTGCCCCATTCCCAGGCAACGAACGGAATCAGTACCTGGGACGCGCCTGCAGGAAGTGAACCGTGACGCGACACTACCCCACCGTTACTCTCCCAGCATCGAGCAAGCTGCTTGGCCGCTGTCGCCGGGAGTTCGATGTAGGCCGAATCTGAGCTGAATTGCCCAGTGCGATAATTGCAAACTGGCCCGGGTTGCAGCCCCCTTTGCCGCACTGCAGTTGCAAGACGCTATGCGGTGACCGCGTCACTCAGGGCCGAGAGACCTAAGTCGGCCTTTTCTTGGTCCTGTTTATTTCCGCTTACTACCTTAGCACCTCGTATAGGCGAGCGGCGAGATTATCCACTGTCTCACCACTTCGTAGAGCGGGTCAATTCTTTGATTCTCGCCTCGGTCGCAGACAGACCAATCTGAAGCGAACCGATGCCCAGCTTCTTCAGGTCCACTGTCCCTACCGCTTCCAGCAATGCCGAAGCATTTCTTGCCCCTTTGGTCAATGCCTGTGGCCGTAAAGTAAATTGAATTGATTCGTCGCCTCAAAGAAGCCGCCATTTGGCCTTGAGATTTGGCCGGCGGCGTTGGTGCTGCCGGGTTCTTCAACGCCTTCTTCCTCTTTACCACCCCCTTCCAATTCGCCCCCTCTTCCTGGAGGTTAAACCCTTCTTAACTTAACCGGAGAAGGTCCGAATGCCGTCCCGCCCATCACCTTGCCCTTTACCTTCCCCTTTCCTTACCGGGGAAGGACCGGAAACTCCTCCGTGTGAATCCCCGGAGACTCAGCCCCGGAATTTTTCACCGACGTCGCTACCGCCGTCTTATCACCGGCGGATTGTGGCCTCCCGTCTCGTTCAGCATGTGGCATGGGACCCGTACTCCTTGAGTCACAGTTCGGGTTCCCAACACACCGGTCAACGATCGACGCCCTCAAGCACCTATGGGAGGTGACAGGTGAGGTGGAACATAAAGGTCGCGGTGTCGTTGGACATCGCGAACGCATTCAACAGTACGGGAGGCACTGGTCTTCTTCTAGGTGTCTTCCTATATTATATCCTGTTGGATGCGTGTTTCTCCGGTCGTAGTGGCCCTCGAGAACCGGTAGGGTACGTGGAGTGGAGACGAGACGGCCGCGGCATCCCGCAAAGTTCTGTACTACCAATCCTGTGGGACGTCGGATACAACTGGGTCCTGCGAAGCCGTCTCCTCCCCGGAATGAGTGTCATATGTTACGCCGATGTCTCGTGTATGCCCGCGGAAAGAAATTCAAGGAGGCGGTGCGGCTGGCCGAGGTGGTCGTTGACCTCGTGACCAACCGCATAAGGAGGCTTTGAGTCAGACTGGACAAGACCGAAGCCCTTCTTTTCCGCGGGACCGAACTGCAGAGCAGTCGTCTGGGGCGATGGCTTCCTTCTGCGAGGCCGTCATATCCACAAATGAAGCTGACGAGTGGGTGTTAGAGGCGGCTGCAGAAGCGGCCTCCCCCCGCTAACGACGAATGGGGGTACAATGAGGCGCTATCTGCACTGCCATCAGTAGTGCTCCTGTGTTCCGTGTAGGGCCGGGATGGGAACGCGGTCCACTTCATGAAGACACGGCGTCATGGAGACTGTCATACCGTAGCCGGACAGTCCAAGAGGAGTTGAAATCTGCCCTTTCTGCAGAGGCAAGCCTATCGCTGGAGGGATCCTGTTGCCTGCAGATCCAGTACCCTCCATTGATAGCGGCTGAAGGCTCCCGTAGGGGTTTAGTTGGTATTGCTAACCAATAGCGAATCCAACATAGGTCTGGGGGTCTACCTGGGCTCCCAGGTATCATGCGACAATGCATTTCCCTTCGTCACCAAAAAAAAAATGTACACAACATATACAATTGCAACTAAATAATAATGCTGTATAATGTACAAAAAAAACGAGTAAACAGTTTCGCAGAGCGAAGACTACTGAATACTTGTGATGAAAAAAAAGCAATCATTATGTGTGGTGTTAAAAAAATATTATATAGGTAAAATACGAGTATATTTATTAATTTGCTCGAACCATTTACAAATTTTAATGCTACGGATTGTCGATATCTGAAGTTAGCCTAGCCTTTTGTCATAATTATGGTTTGAGCAACTCGATGTAAATTTTAAAATCAATTACTGCTCCTGAGATTTCATAACAATGTTACTGATTATTACTCCAATTACTTTGAATTTGCATTCTTTGACGACCGTTTGTTAGTTTTATGTAACTACTGGAGTGTTTTTAATTAATATATTAAATTGTGTTCCCATGCAAGTAACAAATTGTTTTAAATGAGCAATAAAGATATTGAAACAGAATTTTTAATTCGTTTCTAGCTTGAAAGCATAATATTTTACTTCACACAGTATCACACTAGAGGTCAGTAACCAGTCTGAGTATGCAGATCTAGGTTGTAGATCTACGATCACCATTATTAGATGAACATGTTAATAATGCCTTCAGAATGTTGTTGGGGTTACCCAGATTCTGTAGCGCTTCGGCGCTATGATGCGCAAACGGTGTGCATCTCTGGTCCACAGAGTGAGGGCCAGCTCCAACGTCATTCTGAAGATGATAGCAAGTAGGAATGATTGTCTTTATCGCCAGCTTTGTTGTAATAGACAGTAACAATGCCCGAGAGGAAGTATGTATAATTTCTAAAAATTATTATTTGTTGACATTTTGTATTATTGATATTTTGTAATTGTTAGTTATGTATGTATGTTTTAAATATAATTGTATTAATATGGGTGTAAACCTGAAATAAAGAATTTATTATTATTATTATTATATTTCCTTATGAGAGAATGACTGAGAAGGCACTGAAGTGCCCTGTTGCTAGTACATCCAGGACACCTCAACATAGGCGGCTGGCGGCAACCGCAGGCTTTTAGTACAACACACACATTGGACTCCACCCAGGACCGTCGGCAGTACGAAAATACATTTTACCGCAAATAAAAAATACATCATAGAATTGTCTAATAATTATTATTATATTATTAAAAACTGTGCTCTCAAAAGCCGAGTGGCCTCTTGCTACATAATCATGTTAAGGTGTACTTAGATATTACAAATTCTTCGAACCTTGATCTCATAAAGAAGATGGTCTTCCTTTTTTTCCCGCTTTCCAGACCTGATTTGATACACAGAGGAATAATGACTGGCAATAATTTCAAAGATGAAGAATTAGTAGGACAGTAATATTGAACAAGTTAACACAAGGTATTCTCTAAAACCTAAAGCATCATCGCAAATAGAGAGAAATGTAAGTGTATTGAAGACAAAAGCAGGCAGAAAGCCGGGACTAAGCAACCCTTATACCAATTTTATTACGACTGTACCCCCACTGTTATTCAAATATCTCATTATTTACTACGTACCCAACGAATTTCGCGCAATAAAAAGCTTTGACCCAAATAAACCGACAAACACTCATTTGTATAAACTTGTCCAAAACTGAATATGTATGGAATCATAAACGGGAGGGAAACGTTACTGTGTTCACAAAGTTATATGCTCTCCCTAAATTGAAATCAAAATTCAGTTAAGTAAAAGTTATCATATATTTTTTTTACAAACAACCATATTAGGAATTTACTATATGCAAGCCTTATATGATGCATTGATAAAATATACTAATTCAGATATACATCATACATATAATAGTTCAAATAGACCTTTTTGGTTTGAAGCCTTACGTAGTAAAACAATCGACAATACATTTAAAGCTACATACAATATTGTAATGAATTATACATAACCATAACTAACCAATTATATACAACGTGGCTCTAATAAGAACCAGTAACTTGTCGTAGCGCAGCCCTGATTTAAATGCAATGCACCAATACTTTTCATTTTTCTATACTCTTAGATTTGTATGTATCTAAATTCTTACGGTAAACAGAAAAATGAAGTGTTCTTATAAAGTCTTTGTACTTATATATTACTCTTTATTACAAAGTAAAATACATCAATAAAGATTCCGCAGCAAGGGAATTAGCAGTCTGTTTCCCCGCGGCCCTTTTTAATGAAATGCAATAAAAGTTTTTTATTTCTCGTAGCCTACAATATAATACGTATTTTTTTAAATTACAAGAATAAACAAGTACTACAATAAAACTACTTTTACAGATTCTATCGCGGTTTATTAAATTATTTAACCGGCACGCGAAGAATTATAATTTTATTTGTTCCGATTAATGCAAACAGCAAGATATAATAAGTACTGCTTGCGTTAATCGGAACAACTAACATTATAATTCTTCGGGTACTTTTGAAACTTATAATACCAGAACGTCTGTCATCTCAGTCTAATCGTGACCATGGTTGCTGTTAAGCTTCGGGCTAGTTAAATAATTAAATAAACGGCGATGAAATCTGTGAATGTAGCTTTATTGTACTAAGAAAACAATTTATTATTCCGCAATATATTTTCTTTGGTGCAACTCAAATCTTCATTTTGTAGTATTTATTGTGTAAAGTAGTAGTAAACGAACATTCAAAAGGTAGTAAGAGGTAGTGCCATGCTGTATTCCACCACTCTTAACTCTTATCTATTTCTGACTGTCACTGTCGGTGTATAATATATTTTGCCAATAGCATTATAATATTAGGACGCAACGAATATCGTCCTAAAATCCTTGGTACGGTCACATAAATAATGTGAATCTGCCTTCTGATCACGTTTCTAATGCCGTCCGTTCTTCCCAAAGTATAAATCCGAGGAGCGTTGCATATTCGCCACCGCCAGTGCATTCGCACACATGTTTTGCAGACTCAAACATTGGATATTGAGATTGTAAATTTTTACTGGAAATGTAATTGTATTTAGATGCAAACACACAAATTGTGTTATAGGAAGATGGTATGAAGTTTGGTAAATGTAAAGAAAGCCATTGCAGCGTAATCGAGGTCCTCGTAATGACGAAATAATTGACAACTATAAGCGTTATGTGCGGTTGGTTTCTCGCTTTCTGTTGGCCCATGTTAGATGAGAAGAAGAAAGACAGGCTGGAATAGTTTCTGTTTGTGAGGATGTTTGTAGACGTGGGCAATCATCAAAGAATTTTCTGCTTGTCTGTAACCCGCTGGAGCTGATGATCAGGTCACGTGGATGGTAGCAGCTTGTGTCAGTGACTTGTGGCACTCTTTCATGGCGGCCCATCCAACAGTAGGCGTCTTCCGGCTGACAATAATAAAAATGGTAAATATAATATTACTAGCCAATCGTTGTTATGCCGGGTTGACCGAACTACCCTGATCACATAGAGGTATGAAAAATAGATAGTGGAATCTCAGACCTACTGAATGAAATGAATGCATATGAAATTAGATAAAATCGATAAAACAATTTCGGAGGAGACGAGAATTTTATATATAAGACACCAAGTAACAAGAAAACGACAACATATATTCACGACGTGTCTACGGGGTAGGCGGAACCGAGTGGCGTACAACATAACCCTTGCACACTTACTTGCTCCTTGTTAATTAAATTTAATTAGTTATCCCATATTGATGTCTTAAGTTTGACCCCTTGAAAATACGTACCTACCCGAAATGCATCGACTATTCACAACTAAGTTCCCTCAATGTATTGGCCATAGAAATTAAATCACAATGGCATGTACAAACCGTCAAAACAGTTCCAATAACAATTTCCTCTACAGGAGACATACCGTTAACGTTACTCACCAGTCTCAAAACTCTAAATATTCCCAGATCCGCATACATACTTTTACAAAAAGCGACCATACTAAATACTTGCAGAATTGTAGGAAAATTTATGGGCAAGGAAGGATTATATAGTAATTAATCATATAACTTAAGTACTTGGCGTAAGCCCGTGCTTGTAGTATAATTCGTACCTCTCTAGAAGAGTGAAAATAAATTTTCTAAATAATAATAATAATATAATAATAACAGAAGTCTGTGTCTGCAAACACAATAAGGGAACCAATATTTCCTAAACCAAACATGATTCTTATTTAAAGATTATCCAAAGCATTTACGATTTCCAAACTGAAATAATAATTTGGAAAATTAATCGTTGGCCAAACGATATGGCATATCTTAACCACCTTCAGAGAATTAACACCTCATGCCTTTTCTAGTAAAATTCTAAAGCACGGGCACTGATTAGGTATTCCATGTACTGCACGAAATGTGTATAAATCTGGAGACAAAAATTATTTTCCAAAGGATCTCTAGGAAATAATTTCGAGATTATTACGGTAATGTCTTAAGTTAGTGAATTAAACTCAAATAATATGAAATTATTTCCTTTAAAGGATTCAGGTAAACGTAGATTTTATTGGATCGAAAATATTGTCTTATGTTAAATTGTGTCCTCGTTATGGTCAAAAAGATGTACCGAGCATATTATTTTCTTTTTTAATCTTCTATATAAATAAAAGTGACTTGTTCCAAAACTCGAGGGAATTCACTTTTATTTATATAGAAGATAATGATAATTATATTTTTGGCTTCATATTGGAAAAGTAGGTCCCTTTTATGAAAGACTTTGTCTCTTGTCTTTGAGCTGCTGTTTTCCACCAAACACTTAGTCCTTTTAGCAAAATAAAATAATATTAATCATTTCAAATCTTCCTTTTTGCTTCCTTGTTATATTTCATCATTTGATTCACATCACCTATTAAATACCGCAGGAATATAATAAAACAACACATATAGCTCTTTTATTGTTATAATATATAGTAAATATGTTATTTCTATGGGGAGTGTTCCTAGAAATTTTTCGGCTTCGTACCAGCAGCAGAATTCCATCTTCAGACATCGCGACAGAACTTAAAGTTTCACGCCCGTCTCCTTGATGCCCGTAAATACACAACAGTGCGGTTTAAATGCCAATTGTTACCGCGCACAACCGTATTGTGTGCCTCTCTTGGTATTTCCGATTCGATACGACTTAGAGGTCTTCAAGAAAAGAGCAGTATTAGTAATTCTTAAACATTTTATCGTTTGTTTGCATTGAATACGCAAAAATTTATAGAATAACATGTTTTATAACGATTTGGTCTTTATATGTTATATTAATTTGTTGTCATTTAGACGCATTACACGTATTACGAGGGCGAAATTTCAATTCATAATTATATTATATTTTTGTAAATCAATGAATTTTTGCCATATTTCTTTAAGTATAGGTACGAAGCCAGATCGGACAGCTACTAATTCGTATAAGGATTGTCACAAGTAAGCCCAAGGGGTTTGTTAGTATGTTAAACTGCAAAGGTACCATTGCGTGTATCACTCCAGATCGCAGCCGAGAGACTGCTGTCACCGGCCGCTGCACGGCGGCTCCGCACATTTCCATAATACGATTTATGAAAACCTGCAAATTTATTGGACCGTAGGTTTCTAAGGACGCAAGGAAGGCAGTTTCTCTATGAAAAAAGACGAGATAGTAACTGATGAATCTTTTATTACCAACTATTTTCTGTATGTTGTTGACGTGTGTGGTAAAAAAATAACATAACATAATCTTACTTAAATACTAAACAAAAGACTTATTGAAAGAGAATAATTTATTATTATTTTTTGCATGCTTGAGAATAAAATCATATAAGCAGGTATTAATATAGGTTGGAAAAACATGATTTATTAATTTTAATGTGTTGCTGATTATCTATATGTCGCATGCGCTCCTAGATAATATGATTTATCCGTAAAATGCACAAAATAAATTAGGCATTGCGGCAGTAATAGACTGCGTGCGTCCGTTGCAACTCTTAACCTCTGAAAGCGGTTCCATACATTTGCTGAGGGCCACATCATCAATCCGCGCGTGGCCGCAATCTATCGCAATCGCGGAATTGCTCCTTTATGATTTACATTATGACTACTGTCTATTTCTGTAACCATGCAAAGTTTAAAAAATGTTCGAAAAAGTAAATTCATACGTGTGCGTGCGTGTGTGTGTGTACGTGCGTCTACTCACACATATATACACCTTATCGGTCCTCATGACGCTACGTTTGCATTTCACATCACGTAAAAATAGTCCGACACTACGTCTGTGGTCGACGATGAGAAAAAAATGCCCCTCGAGTACCAGGAACATGTTGAAAAATGTCAAACATATTATACTTCATTACATAATGCATTTCTACATGAACTTCATATTAATTTTGACCTCAATAAAAGTTAAGTCTTTCATTTTCACACTTTCTAAAATTAATCAAAATAGCTGATCTATTCTACCTCTGATAAGTTGTCGAAATAGTAGTGTGGCTGTAAGCGTTGGAGATCACTTGTTATCAGGTGAACCGACTGCTTCTATCCTTCCTATGGTACATATAATAAAAATAACATATATAGGACATACGTCAAAAAAGATTAGAATTATATTGATTTTCGAAATATTTTGAAATGGAGGTAGATTCATTGTCATACGTAAATATGTTTTCATTTAAATTATTATCAGCGAATTCGAACCCCGCCTAGACATTTCTTTCTTCGGATAAATCCATAATGGACACCCACACGCGTCGGGAGTTGCGGATGGGCAGTGTCCGACTTGCACGGACTAAAAACCAGGGGTGTTACGGCGTGCCGTACGGTGATAGAAGTACGGGGAGCCTGATGGCAATCTTCCGCGCTTCCGCCAACCTAATTGATTATATAATATTATGTTTTTTTACTCTATCAGGGGGTTCATAATGTTAATGACATTTTTATTTACATGTACCATAGTTATAGAAGTGACGTTGTAAATCATGAACAGCTTCTCTTTATGACACCATTACTAAAAGTTATTAAAGTAATAAATTTTATAAATAAGGAGATAACCATTATATACTTGAATACTTAAACTCGTCATAAGTTTAAGTATTCAATACGTTGCGTACAATATAATCCATTAGTAGATTTTTTGCTTTTGCTTTCATTTAAAATGTATTTAAAAGATATGGGTAAGTATGAAACCCACCGCCGAGTATGCCGGTAAGGCTGCAAACGCCAAGCTTCGGTTTTCAATACGATGTGTGAAATTGCTTCCACATTGACCACAGATACGCTACGAATATAGCATGCCTAAATGTGTACTAGCTTTCTAGACCAACAATTGCTGTCACCTCGGTGTCCCTCGCCCTAGTAGAGATCATTAGTTATAGCCTTTTTTATACAGTAATCGCTTACACAAGTTTTTAGAAAAAAATAAACTTATTTAAGTTACATTCAGCCAACATTTTTTTCAAACCCCATATTACATATTTGCAAGGCGCACGAATATTATATCTACATGTGCAGAGATGTGGTGACGAATACGTGTGCCATATTCATCATCATCATCAGCCGTACGACGTCCACTGCTCTACGTAGTGTATAATTTATAACCCACGCAGATAAAGTCCGCAGCGTGGCCATGCGCAGCGTGCCATAACTTCGTATATTTTGGTACCTATTTATATAAGTCGTATTGTCTAGCCACTGTTTGGTAATGAAAAGAAAACGAAAATTTAGAAACCATTTGCGAAGTGAAACTTGGTGTTGTTAAATGAGAGGCACATTTATCATATACATTGCATATCTAACCAGTGCCTTCATAAAGTTGAAAGCAACTTGCAAATAAAATACAGAACCATAAATTTAAGTGCCTTTTTCGAAATTACATAAATATTTTATCAAAGTTCACTGCACTTCTCTCTCTTCTAATGAAAATGATTTATAATTTTCAAGGAAATCTTCCGCATTTGTTAGGTGCAGTAAATATTCCTAAGAAAACTCGTATCTAATTTTAAAGATGGAAATCAAATATTATATACGCCCATAAACATTTGACACTGAAGCGCAGCTGTAACATATCTCTTACTATATTAATATATATATATATATATAAATATATACATATATATATATATATATATATATATCCTTTTACTGTAGGCGATAAATATCAATTGACCTACGATTCGTTGCATTTCATTTTTATGCTCGAGAAACTTTGAAAGCTTTCAATTGCTTTCATAAACTTTTGGTTAACTGCATGCGGTATTTATGCGGTTAATGATTAATATAGCATGATATCTAAGGACCATATTATACAATGTCATTTTTGCGTCGCATTTTGTACCGAGTTAAATAAAATGTAAACAGTGATGTAAACATGAAAGATGTGGAACTATACCTACTAGTAGGTTTTTAGCAGGAGGCACTATCGTGGAGGTACCTTTCGGTCACACGACACTGCCGCAAAGAGATATTTTCTGTGTTACGTTCCGTGCGTTTGTGAGTATCCGGTGGCCCATTCGAGAGAAGGAGAAAAGGAACGCACCACGTAATCGTCAAAAAAATTCGATTGTTCTTTTGTCTTATTTATAGTAAAAAAATATTATGTTTTCGGAAATAGTCTCCATAAATTCTACACGCATTATAATATAATATATAATAGAGGTAGCGCTATGCTGTATTGCAACTGAATAGGCCTGGATAGACCGTGGAGGTATTTCTCGCTACCGTGATACTGCCGTAAATTAACATTTACGGTCGTCACGTTCTGTGCGGCTTGTGAGTATCCGGTGGTCTATTAGAGGGGAGGAATACATATTCTACTATATTACAAATTCAATACAGGAAAAAGTTATGCATGTTCTTCCAGTTGTTGAAAAGCCGTTGAATATATAACGGAATATACTTTACAGAACAGGTTTTCTTTATAAAATCAAAAAAATCATGAAACGTGGGCCACCCTGAACTCAATCCTCACAAAACATACCAAGCATACCGCTTTCTTACAAGCGTAGCGTAGAGTTTTCTGTTCCAATTTAGTGTCAGGCGAAAATTGGAAATTATTCCACTTGTCCTGGCCGGATTCGCCTGCAATGCTGGCATTACAAGGTCTTCTAAAAATCTTGCACTGCCAGCATTGCAGAGGTTTGAATTTACTCGAAGTACAAGGTTCGGTTTATCAATATATGAAATAGGTCATAGTGTGGCTACATATACTAATTGAAATCTCACTGTTAAGCTGAACTAAGGTATTTGGTAATCAATTAATTGAATAAACAATGACCGGCATACATATAGAGAGGATCTCAGTGCTATTTGGAATTTGCACATAAGCATACGTCGCAGTCGGATCGTCTAAATCGACGTATATCGCCATTTCGACTAGGAATTTTCAAAAGCAGGGCCAGACTGGATACGCCTGAGTGAAATTCCGCCAGAAAGTGTTCGGCGTTATACGTTATTCAATAATGATAGTTGTATTGGAATAAAGTTGATCATTATTCCTTCCTTTGTTGCCAAAGTTAAGTCTAGTATTTATGTATCACTAACACTGCCTAAAATCAAGGTAATCATTGAGGTTAAACGTCAGCGGCCCCTATTGTAGAACGTCGCGCAATGAGAAGCCGACTAATCGTTTTCCCTGCCATAGTACAAAATAGCCCTGTTCTTGAAAGTGACTAGCCGTAATGTAATTCGGCGATCACTATAATGCGACTGTGACATATATATTGATATAGCTTCGTAGGCGACGTGTTATGAATGTGGAGGAGACTAGGGAGGCATGTGAAAATCGTTTCACTCTCTCTATCTCCTTAGAGAACTGGCGTGACGAAATATTGTTACTGTAGTTGTATCTATAAGATATTGCGGTAAATAATTGTGTGTCTCATATCGAACCATTATACTTTTAAGTTTGAATACAGTAAATTATTGCGTGGAGAGCATGTAGCTTCACGAAACCTCAATGATTCCTTAAAGTTTGTAGACATATATTATTGTAAACCTTCAGAGCGCCATGTAATGTTCTGCTTCTAACGAATTATAATAATAATGCAGGCCTCTCCTGAGCCCACATATGACTAAGGTCTTAAAAAGATCTTAAAAATGGGAGCAACTGAGGACGTCCTCTATGCTTACACCAATAACAGATTACCGCCAGTGGCCGGGTTTCCCTTGGTCACGTATAACGCCGAATTCCAAATACCAGTGAATATCAGAAATCTCGACTTTGATATCAGTGATTCTCGAAGCAAGCGGTTCTCGAATGCTCGGTGCTCCCCGCTGCAAGAGCTACATTCTCACTCTGGGATGGATGTATTTCGCACCCTTAATTGTGCCGAATGGACATCTTTGTATCTCAGGAACTGTCTGCCATGCTTCCGCAAGCCCTCCTGAAGCTGAAAAAAAAACAGATAACATTTGTGTAATTAGCCATCTAAACGATCACTTTATACGCGCGCACACACGCGCGCACGCCTGCACGCAAGACCATCTGCCGGCCCGCTCGCATGCGCGCACGCAATCATGTATATATACACACACACACACACACACACACACACGCATACACACACACACACATACATACACACACTCACACACACACACACACACACACACACATACACACACACACACACAGACACACACACACACACACACACACACACATACATACACACACTCACACACATACACACACGCACACACACACACATACATACACGAACACACACACACACACACACACATACACACGAACACACACACAC
>JAFELO010000237.1:93477-104087 GCA_017140195.1 Eumaeus atala | reverse complement strand
TAAATATCTAATTATACAATATCACATATAGGAAATTTCATTTTGTGGTCTTTTTTGTATAATATAATATATTTTCTTTTTATTTAATATACTTTGTTCATACATTCTATTCATCATGGCACCTCGTCGGCAAGTCATCCACCGAAGAGACCGACGCCACCACCACAGACGGGGTTGTCCCGCACCACAGGATAACCCCACCGACTTTGGGACAGTGCAATGGGGTGAGGTTCGAATCCTCGCCCCTTGCCCCGTGCGCAAAAACGCCGCCTCTTTTTGCTCTTTTGTCCCCTCTTCTTATAAGAGGGGCACAAAGAGCGGCACCTCCTCCTGCTCTGTAGTCCCCTCTTTTTATAGGAGGGGTACTAAGAGCCGCCATTTTCTCGGTTCAATTGGCTTCGCCCTAGGTGTCCCGGATAACCCCAGGCTACTGAGCCCCACCGCCACGACAACGCTTGAACCATGGTGGGGCCCATACCAGTAACCTGGTTTAGATTATGATGAGGACTCCAGTTTATCTCCTCTATAAATTATATTTTATCAATAGCCCGTAAAGTGTTTACAATAAATAGATGTAACGTAATCTTTTCTAAGTTCCCAGATTATAAAATAAAGGTGCCACAAATATTTGGCTACTGGTATAACTTGTACAGGAAGCATCGCACGTTTTATCGCAATAGAAATTATCAGTGTAAGCATTCGCTGTAAAATCCACCGCTCATCCCAACAATACCCTTGCTAATTGACTGATCAAAGCGTGACCGAAGCGACTACGTTTGGCTAACGATCAGGATTGTATGATACAGCTTATTTGTGTGTTAAATATGATTTTCACATTGGTAGATTACTGTTTTATTATTATTTCTTACTTATGCGGCATATAAATCGACTGTCAACTCTAGTGACTGTCGACGTCTACAAGCGTACTTTTTTCCTTTTCTTTTTAGGATCTGAACTTATGATTTATATGATATGAGAAGCCCCATATAGCTTCATTGGATTGCTATGAAATCTCGTCGGATGACGGGAGTCATACCCCTTTCTCACACCAAACCTAGGTTAGGGGTGGAAAAGGGGCCTTGCTTCCTCACCTCTCACAAGTGGGAAAGAATGTTTATTAACTATTGCTGTCACGGCCAGAGAAACCGCGGCTTCCCTCAAACCGTACCACAACAATATATATACAAAAAGGCTACAATTCCTCGTTTGGTTTCACCTATGAAAAATTGTTGTGGAAAAACAGTGAAAGGTGTTTTTAAGCCACGCGAAACTCTTGTTACTCGCCGCATTAATAATTCATCGGAGAACATGCTTTACTTAGGGAACGGTGAGTGATTCTCTTTGAAAGCAATGTACAGCTAAAGAACGAAAACGTAAGTAAACAACTATGTGAAAAGGAAATAATTGAATGCGAAACGGGAACAGGGTCAACAAATTCTATCGAGATTTACGATTTGCTTGTGGGATAGATCTTAAACAGTAAGAGCGTTTTAACATTTACCGATTCGATATCGATACAGCCAACGATACCGTCATTGATGAAAACAAAACTTATGAAATATGTAGCCTTCATATTGGAACAGATTTCAGGGTACGAGGTTCCAGGGTATGGGGAAGAACCCAAACATCCGCACGGATTAGCGGTTATGCTGATGCATTGCCCGTGCTCAATTCATCCTCCCAATAGGCCGGCGGGGACAGCACTCAAGCTGTAATTTGTAATTATCAACGTACCTAATAAAGATTATTTATTTTTATAGTATAAGCCCCCCAAAACGATAAATTATAATTAACATAGATTTGACGCAGAACATAATTGGGAATAACACATTTACGACTGTATATTATTAATATACATACGTTAACAATCAGTAATATTACCGATGTCTTCGCAAGTTCGTACAGTAAACTAAAATTGAAACGCCTTCATGGTTAAGGTTTCAGCAATTTCTCCTACCAAAGATGACAATTTCATACAATTCATGGTTTATGGAATTGTATTTCATTGTATACAAAGATAAAAGTTCCCAGAGATTACAAATTCCAAGTTGGAACTGTTCCAGAATTTTAATTAATTCCGCATATGTAGACTGCTTCCAACTGAGCCTCTAATGAAAGTTCAGATTCACAAATATTTGTAATAACTTTGGTTTATAACTTCATAGGGAAAACGAGCAGCCGCAGTCTCTTTTTGGAGATACAGCATCCCATTAACTTATGTAAAACTCAGGTCATGCTGGTACGTTGTCTTCCTTCTCTCCATCACCAATATGCTACTAGATGGACATAAATGGCCCAGAATGAGACAGCTTAGTCTGTAACACTGAAAATTAAAGAAGCTTTATTTAACACTAACAGTCCGTCCTGGCTACGCAATGATATCCACCACTAGTTTCAGGCTATGTTCAATGCAAAACAACAACCAAATATTTCCTCTTTGTAATGTTAGTATAGATTTCAGTCATTATTGCAAAAAGTTTCCATATAATATTGTACCAGTCGGTAATATCATCACTTACAAATAGATTTTAATATACATAAAAATTAATTTAACTATGTAACATACAATTTCGTTCATCCGTGGCGCACTGAAAAGGAAAAGATATACACAAGACATCCTCGCGACGCACTCTCCTCTAATATAGTAGGTATTTATATTACAATTCATAATAACATGCACATTTAACATATGTGATATAAAAATTAATGCATTTTTGTGTGCACTATACGTTCGGAAACCACTGATCAAATTATGATGAAACCTTGGGCGTTCTGAGTGTGCCAGGAAGTCTTTCAACCCAAAAGAAAATCCTTTTTTCTACTTTATTCTCATTGTTTACCGACAAATCCGGGTACAGTTAGTATGTTAGAATTAAAATTATTTAAAATTAATTGATCTCTTCCAGCGTCTAATATTATTTACTTGGGACAACTATATATAAAAATACACTTTTATAAAATAAATAAATAAATTAATTGGTCAATAGGAATCAAACCGAAGCGATTCGCTACCAACAGGTCGGGCATGACAACTTATAAAATTGTCGCTTTTTTTTTTTAGTTCAGGATGGCAAACGAGCAATCAGAGCTTTTTGACGACCACCTACGCGCATAGACATCCACATAATCGCCATGCAGATGCATTACCCTCCTTTCCACCTCCCCTTCAATGAGCTACCACTCGCAAGCATCAAGAAACTCGACACTATAGCTGTCACTTTACGGCGGCATCATACGAGCGAGGTCATTTAATATAAAAAAGAACTACCAATATAAGTTTGTTATGATTTTTTCCGTGATATAAACTAATGCATACTCACTACTGAGTTCTCTCTGCTTATCCCGTTAGAGAAATGACGATAGGGAAATCGACTACCGACGACCACGAACATCTACATAACTACTATGGCGGTGTGTAGTGCCCTCCTTTACCCCCCTCACACAATGGGCCACCGGCTGCTCACAAACCTCACGGAACGCGACATTAAAGATGTCACTTTACGACGGTATTATATGAAGGACCTCTCCTTACCTCCCCGATCGTGCCGACCCAATTCCGTTCCATAGGAGGATGTAGTGTCATGTACTATGCATGTCACTACTTCCTCCTGTACTGCGGAAAAAATAACACAAAACTCTATCAGAGCCGCATGAAACACTGACGGACATACAGCGAAGAGCTACTAATCGCGAAAAAAATACCTACATTTAATTTGTGATAAAACATTATTCTCACGTAGTCGGTAATTGCCAAAAGCCTCACAGTAGGTAATTCATACGAAGGATATAAATATTAATTTTATGCTAATAAATTCTTCATAGCTACAACCATTACTTACGTGACATATTATAAATTAAAGCAGTTTTAATCGTTTTTAATCTCTACCGTGTAGATGGAATATTCATTTATGACATCGTCGTCACCATAAGTAACACGGAGAATATCAATGTCAGCCATAACATCTATAACATCTATAACATCTATAACATTATTCCATTAATATTTAATTGGATAGACAAGTTATTAACGACAACACTTAGCAGCGCTGAGCCACTGCTCGATCACATGACACCGCCGTAAAGTGTCAGATATGCTGTCGTGTTTCGTGCGTTTGGAGCCAACACCGGAAACTGACAAACTCACTTAACGGCGTATCATGAGAGGGAGAGCTTCCTCCTCGACTATGTCAGCCTAAAATAGCCTCGTTAGGGATAGGGAGTTAATGGAGGCAACGCATCTGCATCTGTGGATGTTACTGGGCTTTGGTAGTCGCCAAATGTGGATGTTACTGGGCGTTGGTAGTCGCGAAATATGAATCTTACTAGGCGTTGGTAGTCGTCAAATTAAGTGTTACTGGGCGTTGGTAGTCGCCAAATGTGGATGTTACTGGCCGTTGGTACTTGCCACATGTGGACATTACTGGGCCTTGGTAGTCGTCAAATGACTCCTATTGCTAGTTTGTACCCTTAAGCTATAAGAAGTGTTTCTGGTGGAATTACCTCACAAGCACTAAGTTTTATAAATGAAACTTCACGAACCAGTGCATGTGAATTGAACAATTGACATCCTCTGTATGCACATTCATTTCATTCAAAGAATCTTAAGTTACTTAGAACAGTTTCCGTGCGGCGCTTCGGAACTCGTATGACCGGGTTAAACATACAATGCATAATTAATTTGAAACTTTTTTAATTTATTAAGGAAGCGCCACTAGCATTTTAGATGTAATCATGTGAGCGTGAGGTACCTCTGTCCATAATCCGTACCCGGGTCGTGCCGTCCTAGTTCGGTGGCAATACAGGAGCACTACCACTTACCAGCTTCTCATTTTTTATGTACAGTTCAGAATAATTATTCCTCAATATTAAAACAGACCAACATTTTTTATTCTATTCCAAATGAAGAGGAATCCACAGAACTGGAATCACTACTCTATAAATATTTATCATTAGCGGGGTTGTTTGCTAACGTAAATAAACCGTTTAATATACCTTTGACGGTTTATTACCAAGTCATAAAATCAGACGAATTTCAATTTAACGGGCTCGTTTTAATGTCTTTGAATACTGCGGGATTAGAAAGTGATTTTGATTAAATATCCCTTCCGAGTTTTATGCACAGAAGTGTGATAAAGTAAATTAATTTCATTTGTTAATTGTCATAATGTTGTTTATTGGCACAAAAAGCATTATAGCATAAATGATGAATCCAATATATCACGTATCTTTTCTAAAGTTTTGTTGTATAATTTACATATTATAAATGAAATGCCAGAAAATAGAATTAATCAGAGAACACGTAAATATTAAGAAGAGCTGAAGTGAATCGTAAAGGCAATAAAATCACACATTGAAGATCCGGACTACATGTGAAACACTTATTGAAATTATATATCTAATACAGTTACAAAATGTTGACATCAATTACACACAAACACTTCACGCCAGTTCCTTAATTGGAATAATGTTATGAGCAATAATAAAATCTGTATTCATGCAAACAAAATGTGTTTGAATTAACGTAGTCAGTACACGCAAAATTGAAATACATTCATTAGATACGTTCTCGGAGCACCGACCTTAAATACGTAATTCCAATACGGTCTGACGATCAAAAACTTCGAAAACCTATTTACGCTTTTGATGAAAAAATGTTTCTCGACGGAACCATTGCTAGTAGTCAGCCTTGTGGTATATTTGTAAGCATGTTCAGCAATAGATGTGAGGTGTGAGGTTCGAATTAGCAACCCTACAAATAGTGTTATTAGAATTAGAATAGGATGACACTATTTTTAATTTAGTATATTTATTTTCACTATTCTAGATAGGTACGACTTTTAATATAAGCACGGGCAGACGACAAGCGCTTAAATTATTCCTAAACGAACTTAGATTACACTGTCCTTGTCTGTTAAGTTTTCTTACAATTCTGCATGTATTCAATATGGCCTCTCTTTGTAGAAGTATGTATGTGGGTCTAGGAATATCGAGATTTTTAAGGCTGGTGTGTAATGTGTACGGTAAAACTCTTATAGGTGATTTTTTTATTGGAACTGTTTTGACGATCTGTACATATCATTGTGTTTTGATTCCTATGGACAAGTCTGTGTTTTTTTGTGATTTTTACAGTATGTTTCTTGTAATATTATGCGTGTTTGAGATGGCTGAAACGACTAGATAAACTATTTTATTATCTTTATCATACAAATTTGTATCAGCTCTATTGAAGTGTCTCGTCGTAAATTATTCTTCTATCCCCATAATATTTACATTCTGTTGAGCCCAATACTGTTTGAGGGTTGCATTTCTAGTATGTATCTTTTTTCTGTGGTTAGTTCATATTTGAATGCGAGATTTTGGTGAATAATAGCTGCTACCTGATCATGGCGGTGTTTGTAGTCTGTCTGTGTAAGCGATCTACAGGCTCCGGTGATGTTCTGGTTTGTTTCAGGAGCACTGCGGCAGTGTCCACAGTTATCGTGTACAATGTGTTTCTTGTAATAACGTGTTTCAGGAGCACTGCGGCAGTGTCCACAGTTATCGTGTACAATGTGTTTCCTGTAATAACGTGTATCTATTATCCGATCTTGGATATCCATCATAAACCCTACTGTGTCTGGAAAGAATTCTCCTGTATTGGGCCATGTGTTCTACGCATTTTTGTCCACGTTTGATTTTGTCAAGTCAAGGCGGTATCTACTATGTAGCGACTTTGTGTCCGTGTGTATTTACTCTTGTACTTTTGCTAATAATTTCATTTTTGTATGTTAGGTAATCTTTCAGCTTGAGTGGTGTGTGTTTGCAAACGGCATATACAACAGCGTTATTTAGGGTTTACTGTGTTATTCGAGAGTTAGAGAATGAACTGAGTGTGACGATTTGCTTATTGTGTATTTTTTTTACACCGATTAATAGAGACAGAAGTATATTTATTCTCTGCTTTACTACATCACAGACAAAGTAGACATTTAGAAAGTAAAAAAGAAAAATCAGTACGGTTATTAACTGTTGTATCGGTACAGCAATGCGGTGTGAGGAGCATATAATGGGATGTCACTCGGTATACGACGAAGAATTTAGATTCACCGCCACTGCTTTTCAGTGACATCCCAGGGGTAAGATGGAAGACAATGACATGTTCAAGTATTTCACCGCATTACAAATTAATATAAAACATATATTATATATAAACACATATACATACATCCAAACATATACACACATGCACCTGTAGGTAGGTAGGTACGTAAACAAATATATGATTATTGTGTTGTTGTAATAAACTTTATGGCAAAGTAAATAGGGATAAAAAATATTCAGTATTTGACGCCTACCTAATTTACAATTAATCATTATGTGTGTGTTTTCACTTACATTTTCACATTCCATTCATAGGCGATGACACTTACATGTGCATGATTAGATCATCATTATACACACCTACCCAGGTGTGTATGATGAGGAACAATTCTGCGTGTCGATTAGGAACAATTTTGCGTGTCGATTAGGAACAATTATGCCTGTCGATTAGGAACAATTCTGTATGTCGATAAATAACAATTCTACTTCATCTTCCTCCTTTGCTCTTAAGTAATGTAAGGCGTTGTGCGCTAGAGCGCGGGTGATGTTTTCCGTGTTTGGTAATCTTTATATTTATAATGCGTTAGTGTTTATTTAAATCTGTTAGGAAGCAGTAAATTATACCAAGTACATATAATATGTTGAATGAATGAATGAAACTTATTATTATTATTATTGTTAGTATAGAGTATCGACGTATACGGATGCAAAAATAATAACAGTTTCTGTAGTATGTTGATGGAGGTGGTGGGCATGGGCATGTATAGATAAACCCAAAAACAATAATTTACATTTCGTAACGTCTGTGTGTATCGTTCGCATAATATGCCGCCAGCCTCTGTAATGAGTTCAGAACAACAATAAACTTGTTTTCTGAAATAAGCACGTTACATTGTATCTAATAAGAATAATCCCGATACTGTAGTAGACTCAAAGAATTGTAAACGTTATTTCGTCTACATACATAACAATCTCGCTTGACTGTTTTGTTACATGGAAAGCACTTTGTAGACTTCCTACAAAAGCAACTCGTAATTAGTTGTGTGTTCAAGTAATCAGTTTAAAAAATATGTCTTCTATATATATAAAATTTATTTAGTATTCTGCCATGTTACATCTAATATAGCATCGCAATGTATACTTACTACTTCTAATGTTACCAGTAGTAATGTTAGTCGAGAGAGTGCTGCTATCAATTTAAAACTTATTCATTTTTATGTCGTAACGAAAATTTTTCTTTGAATCAAAGAATATTTAGCAATGGTTATGTACAAAAAGATGCATAAACATTTCACTGTACCAAGTTTAAAACTTTTCCGAAAAAGGTTAAGAAATTTATTCTTCACGTATTAATATAATGACTTCAGAGCCCTAAGGTGTTTCGGGTACCCAGCTTGAGACCTTATACATTATATAGTGTCCGAGAGGAAGCGGCAAAAGCTGACCAGCTACGCATGCTGGTCGACATTTGCCACTTCCTCTCGGAGACACTCAGCAGCCTCGTCGTAGGACGCCGCGTCTTTGCAATAGAAGGTGACTACCGCCAAGGACGCGACACTTTCGAGCATCGAATGGATGTTACTTGATAATGGGGGTTCCTCACTTCGGAGATTGCTCCGTAGTGATCTGCAGATACTGAGACATCAAGCATTACATGCCTCTAGGGTGTGTTGGGCCGTGTTCCCAGCAGGGCATCAAGCAGTACACGCAGAATTGGGCTCTCTAAGACCTCTCCGATAAAGGTTCTCACCGAAGCAGAACAATATATACATACAATTATTTCCATTACCTTTTTTATTAGTATTTTCCATTACCTGTTTCTTTCTTTTTTACCCACAAATACTATTACATAAAAAATAAATAAATATTTCTTTATTGCACACCAAAAATACAGATACAGAAAAATTATAACTAAATAGAAATAAATGTACAACTGTACTCAAAATTTACAACTAACACATAGTAAATAATATATATGATTAAGTAAGTACCAAATAATTATGTTGTTAAAATGTTAAAACCAATGAGAAAAAAATAAAATAAAAAAGAAGCGCAAAGGATGACGGCAGCGACAACATCAAATGTCTTTTATGCATAATATATACAGAATATAATAAAAATTTAATATTATTGTCGTATAAAATGCTCTTTGACACGTGTTTTTTTTTTTGACGTGACCCATTTGACTGGTCTAATCTCGTTTGGCAAAGGATTCCACAGTATAACGGCTAATGCTGTGAAGCTTTTATTGTAAAAAATTGTACTTTGGTGGGGACATTTAATTTGTTAACGAAACGGCTAGTCCTTAAGTCCGTTAAAAAAGGAAATATGTCTTTTAGGTAAGTGGGAGTCCTGAAGTCGAAAAAAAACCTTGTACAATAGATGTAGTACATGAGGGTTCCTGCGATGAGATGCTCAGCCACTTTAGAGATACTCGGTATATACTCAGACATGGTCAAACCTACGAAGGCCAAAAATGAATCTAACGCAAAACTTGCGTATGTGTTGCAGCTTGCATAACTGCTCCTTAGTTAAGTTAATATAACTTACATCAGCGTAATCATTAATTGGCAGTAACAATGCTTGCGCTAGTGCAGTCCTAGTAGTAATGGGTAAAACCGCCTTAGTGAGGCAGAAGTAGAATAAACTTTTCTATATACCATATCAACTTAATGTGTCCATGAAAGACTATTGTGAAACTATGAACTTCATCCAAAATTAAGGAAGGTATTATTCCCATCTTTAGTCTTTTTAATAAGCCTCAACTACCAATAATTATAGCCTGAGTTTTGGCTGGGTTGTAAATATTACAAACGTAACTAATCAGTAACTAATAATCTCAATCAACCAAATGATATTTAATTAATATTTGAACACCCACATTGATATTTGTACTCTTATAAGAAGAGGGGACTAAAGAGCAGGAGGAAAAAAGTTCTCTACACCCCGCTTATAAGAAGAGGGGACAAAAGTGAAAAAAGCGCTTTTGCGCACGGGCCAAGGGGCGAGGATGGGAACCTCACCCCATTGTACTGTCCCAAAGTTGTGGGGTTGTCATTCTGGTGATTTTGGATGGGCGATAACCCCATCTGCGGAGGTAGGGTGCCCTGATGATTTGTTGTTCCGGGACACCTCACCAAACACGGCTACTGATGGCACTCGCGGTGGTTTGTGTGGGTATACGGCACTATAATGTACCGCGAGCCCCACTCACCACTGGACCCCACCCAGGGCCAGTGAAGGCGCGTCATAGGTGCCAAGCCTATGGCCACTTCGGGCACATTCCCATTCCGGACAATTCCGGACAACAAAAAAATCAGAATAATCCGAGAAACATTTAATAAGAGTTGCCCGACCTGGGGATCAAACCCGTCCTGGGTTTGATCCCCACGTGGCTCATGGTCTTAACAGGCGATGCCCGCACGGTTACACCACAGAGGTGGGTGTTCTAGTATAACTACTTACGAGTTGTGGATGTACTAGCACACCTCTGCCTACCTCTACTTTTTTTTAATTAATATATGTGTAAT
>JAFELO010000237.1:67229-91099 GCA_017140195.1 Eumaeus atala | reverse complement strand
AATTTGGTTAACTTCTTGCAAGGAAAAAAATTCAACTCCGAAGGCCCAGTCCAAAACGCCTTCAAAGATTTTATTGATTCCCGTCCGACCGGTTTTTTTAGTAAAGACATCAATGAACTACCTATGAGATGGCAAAAGTGTACAGGTAAAACAGTGGATCATACTTTGCTTATTTGAACGTAATAAAAAATATCCGATTTTTGTTCCTCCCAGGCAAAGCACCAATTTCATATGTAAGGATCTAATATATACCCAAATTAATTATAATATATAAAAAATAATGAAATATTTATATCCTTGACTGTGCACTTACGCGAGCGTACACAAACACGGGCTTCCGATCTCTCGGGTCGCTTGCTAGAGATATTTCACGCATGATGTCGATATGTCCCAGGCGCTGCCAATGTTATTAAAGTAATATTCTAGATATATAAATTTTAAAAAAGAACTTAGAGTACATAAACGAGTTTAAGAAAAATCGATATTTCTTAAAAGTAACATTTTTTATCCATAAAATATAATACGATAAATCAGTTAATGATGTTTGTAATTCACGAGATTTAATTTAAATTTCGCTCTCATTAATATGCTAACCACTTTTGGAGGAATAGTGATAAAATATCAAATTTTAGCTTGTTTTTAGTCACTCGTCGCTTTCACGTTTATGCCAAAATTCATCAAAATCGGTTCAGTAGTTGCGGTGTCCATCGAGAACAAATTGCGCGACATGAGTTTGTTACCAATAAAGATTTATCTGGGTATGTAATTACAATAAGTAAACACAGCCGCGTGTTACAATATGTTATAAAAAATAAGTAACGGATACTCTTGAAAAAGCTCTCTGTTATAGGTAGTCATTAGCCAACCCTACAATAAATAAGTGTAAGGTAGCAATTATAATTTAATATGTAAGAAAACTAATTCTTATTTATTACTTTTTATAAACAAATTATGCTGTAACTGTTGATAATTAACACCAATCATATAAACCAGTGTTATAAAAGTATTGTCTATTAAAATAACAATCTAATAAAATATTTAAAAGTAATTGTTAGTGCTAGTGATGTGACACTAAATAAATTTATCGATAAATATATATTTTGTAATAGGTAGTACATTGCATCCGAATTGGGCATTTTTTGTTTCTCGCAGGGAAACGTAATTACGCGCCACCACCAGCCATGGGTGTATATTTTCAATAGTTGATTAAAAAATAACTGAATGTATTTTTACAAATTTTTGTCTATTCTACTCCCGATCAAGGCAAACAAATATTCAAAAATCTTTAAAATAAAGAAACGAGTACTTTTTTAATGTAAACTGACCATTGTTTTCCATCAAAGTATCCGATTTTTATAGGACTAAATAACAGAGGAGAAAATACAACACATTACAGAGTATCAGGTTTTTTGTCATTTATAGGTACATGCAATTAGCTTTGTACCGACAAAGTTGTCCACTTTCAGAGAACTAGCCATATATTTTGAAACGGGCTTGACCCACCACTCATGCCCACCACTGCTGCATGTACACTTTGGTATGATCGGAGGGGAGCACAAGGAAAAAAGCTAAAACTCAGGACCCACAAAACGATTTTAAAGAGGTGATAATAGGAGGAGTGGAAAGTGTTTCCAATCTCCCTCCCTAATCACAGTGGAGACAGTACAAGATTACAATAATCTACACAAGCCGAGAAGAGAGAGGGCAACTTGGTGACGTCCAGCTGCTATGTACCACTGAGATATCGAAAAAGACCCTTATTTAATGACTTTACATTTAATTTGTTATTATTTAAGCTGTTGTCACGTCTGAGATAAAACCGTATTTTTCCAATAATAGTTATAACAAAATCTTTTGAATGCACGGAAATTACCCATGCTTTTTACGAGGTCGTCATAGTAAACTACCCCTATAACACTATGGATATTGTATTAGATTATGGTTCTCTCATTATGCCAAAGATTGCACTCCCAAACAATTTGACGCGCAGCTTGTTCGCATTGATTTTGGTCGAGCAGTCATAAAAAGGCACAATTTTAACGTTAAAAAGTTTACTTTTAAAGTTGTCGCGGCCGGTAAGGGATTGTGTAACGCAGTGATCAATCTCTAGCCAATCTTTCGCTAAGAGGTCGCGCACACACGAAAAGAAATTGTGTAAATGTCGCCCTTTCATTGAGCTATTCCATCGTGTGTGCCATGCATCGTGTAATTTCCATTGGACTAAATAACTTTTCGTTCTTCTCTCTGTCTTTTGGTCCTAAAAAAGCTAGAGAAGTTCATTTAGTGTTGATACCTGGCTGCGCGACGTTGGATTCCTAAGCCTACCGGTAAGACTCTGGCTAGAACAGGTTAAGCCTCCGTGATGACGGACATACATAATACATAGGCCGTACATAAAAATATTAAAGAAACTCATTGAATTTGTAGTACTTTTCTTCCCGCTCCACCTACGGTAGCCCTATACGTCCACTCAGGCGAACCATATCATGTGATTCCAAAATACGATGCGTTGTAAATTATTTTTAAGGTTTTAAAAGACAGGCCCCAGGTCGAGATTGAGATATTAGTAAAGGCATAAAAATTACGTTTAGCTTATTTTCGGATTGTATGAAGTGTTCCAAAAAGGTGAATTTATTTTTAACAATAGTCTTAAGTAGATAAGGGTTTCTTTATATGTATCTGTCACGTTGTGTCACGTCACGTGAATTTAATACGCGTGCAGCCTTTTAATTGGAATGTTTTGTGCGGTGCGAATTCTACTTGGATTATTTTCCGCCAAGCCAATTTTAAACGTGGACAGTAGTTTAGTCATCCGCGTATTCTGTCAACGTACATAATTCCGCTAATGATATTAAAAATAAATCATCAAACCCTATATTCCACAAATAAGGAGACAGTACTGAGCCCTGTGGGCAGCAAGGCGTCAAACTTTTCACATATGAAATGTGACCGAGCTGCTGATTTTTTTTTGTGCCGTCTGTGAAGTAGGATTATATCAAGGAGTGAATATTGGAGTAGCATCCCCTGTTCCTTAGTTTAAGAAGTAACATTGGTCACCAGGGGCTATCGACTGCACCCGATATATCGAGAGATTCTCCCACTACGTACTTGGCGTTTGGTAGGTCGGCTAAGGTCGGTTTTCCTAAGTAATGGCGGCGTCTACCGTAGCTCTTCCGGTGGTAAAACCATATTGTTGACTATGAAATGTAATTACATTGAGGTACATACAGGTATATTTCAAGTAGTTTACCCAGATTCTGAAGTATCGTTATGGAGTGGTATGACTCAGAATCGTCAGGAGTTTTATTACTTTACTTTCCGCCATACTTCTGGGAATATTCCCTCGTAAATGCATTTATTAAAAGCAGCTAAGAGGGAGGAACCTAAAAACCTACACGCTGGTTTGATTATGAAGTAGGATATCTTATTTTCGCCGGCGGCTTTATTGGTTGGTGATTGGTTGACGGTAGTTTCAGCCATATGTGACATATATTATTTAACCTTATGTACACTCCGTGACCTCTGGCGATCTATTGGGGGAGGGCTATGTCCAGCCGACGACGATGATGATACTTCGACTTATTTTCGGTAGAGGACACATATCGTGTCACAGATAACCGACTTTATGTATCATTGGTTAAAAAAAATATGTTTTTTTAAAACACAATCTAAAAGAACATCCATAGCTAACATCACTAAATATATGAATAATTTCTCTAGTAGATTATAAAAAACCCATTTAAATAACATTTAGTGTCACACTTTATCAAAACTTTGTACAGCAGATACAGGCGTTTCGTCCAAGAAAATGTTGGAAACACTTTTAAAAAAATTGGAGGATCCGAAGATCCCCCTGCTCGGTCCAAATGTGAAAGCACTAAAATTTTGGGGACTCCTTTTACCAAGTTCTTTAGCTTGGAAATATTTTTATATTTTCCTTCACATTACTGTTATTGGTTTTACCGCTACAGAATGGGTTGATATATGGTTCGTTAAAAACGATATGAATTTGCTTCTGAATAATTTGAAGATCACTTTGCTCGCGACTGTTAGTGTCAGTAAAGTACGAAGTTTTTTATTGTTTCAAAAGGACTGGAAAGATATTATTGATTACGTCACAAAATCAGATGTTGTGCAAAGGAAAGATGAGAACACAGCCAAAAAACACGTCATTAATGAGTACACGAAGCACTGTAGAAAAATGACGGTGTTATACTGGATATTAATGTACCTAACTGTTCTATTTGTAATGATCCAGCCGATTTACAAGTATGCGTTTTTTGAAACTTACAGAGCACGTGTTAAGAATGGTACAGAGCCTTATATACAAGTGGTAAGTTCGTGGTTGCCTTTCAACAAGAACACACTGTCAGGACACTTGTTAGCCTGTGTGTGCCAGAGCTACGCCGCTATATATGGCGGGGGCTGGATAACGTCATTCGATACAACTGCGATTGGTATCATGGTGTTCTTTAAAGGCGAACTAGAGTTGTTGAAAATTGATAGCTCTCGTATATTTGAAGAAGACAATGCTGACGTTCAAGATGATGAGCTAATAAATCGTTTAAGAGACTGTCACAAGCGAAACATGGACTTGATCAAGTTAGTACTGAATTATCATAGATGTATAATATATTTTTATATGTCTATTCGGTTTTTTATGTTTTTTTCCAACCAGCTGTGCTCGATATCCACGGCAATCCCGTGTTAATATGTATGAATTGAAGGAATAATATTAGCTAAAACACTCGCAGATGTTCCTGAACATTCCATTAAAAATTTTATAACAATCTAAGTAATATTTACTTAATTAAAATCCTGAGCTTAAAAAGGGTGTATTTTTGAAACACCGGGAAACTCGCAAGACAAATTCTGGGGTTTCTTAGATGTACATTGTACCTACATCAAGTTTAATCATATTTTAATCATATTTAATTACAATACAAAGATTAATTAAGCGTACATTGAATACAAGGTGACTTTAAAATTTTAGAAGCGAATGTTAATTTAATTAATAATCATATTTTTGCTAACTTGTTGTCTGACTCCTAAAAACATCTTATTAATACTTCTCGCAAAGATGAATTCCTATATATAGAATCTTAATTATATCGCATAACCGTCTTTAATTCCTCCTAGAAAAGGATGTATCATTACAAACATATTATAAGGAGCTTAATTTAACAAATTGCCCGTTGGAACAATTTGAAAACTTCATAATTTACCAGTGCTCGTTATTACTTTTGAACTCAAGTGTGACATTTGTAACATAAATAAATACATTAGTAATAGTAGGAAGAGGTAGTGCTATGTTGCATAGGAGGAGGTAGTGCCATGCATGGTGTGTAACACTACATCCTCCTGTACAACGGAATTGGGCCAGCACGACGGGGGAAGTACTTCTCACTCGAAACCGGCGTAAAGTGGCAGGGTCGCTATCGCGTTTCGTTTGGTATGTGAGTAGTCGATGGCCCATTGGGAGTGGGCGTCGGTAGTCGTTGACAAGTTCTAATTTCTCGTTCGTCACCCTACGCTATAAAAAATATACATATTGCTAATCGAAATACGTGTGAAATGTGCTTCGAAATAATGTTCGAATGTTTCAATGTTCGTGTGTGTGTGTGTAATGAGGAATTTACGCACACGAAGTTTTCGCCGGTATCATGTCATGCGAGATGCACCTCCCCGGTCGTGCCCAATTCAGTTGCATAGGATGTAGTGGTGTAGTGTAGTAGACGTAGTGTCATGTAGTGTCATGCACCATGTATGGCACTACCTCTTACAAAAGTGCTTAGTCTACTTATATAATATGAGGCTACGCCAAATAGTGTAAGTAGTTAAAGAACGTTAATTTATATTCTATTAGTTACCCGTCAAACCCCTTGGGGAACTGGCGTGGAGATAGATTGTTGTTATTGTTGTTGTTATATGAGTTAAAACTACACGGTCACATTATCTTTACACCTCGCTGGAATGTGATGCTCCCGGCCGTTCCCCTTTCACCTTCTCAGTACGACTATGCACAATACCAGAGCGCTGACTAAACGTCAATGACGTCAGGTCTGTATATATTGTAACCGAGGTTATGCTTTTTTGTAGCATAAGGGGGCAAACGAGCAATCAATGACTATCGACGCCCGGTATCGGGTGAGCGAGAGTTACTTCCCCGGTCATGCCGGCCCAATTCCATTGCATAGGAAGATGTAGTGTCATGGCACTACATCCTCCTATGCAGCATGGCACTACATCTTCCTGGCTGCATTTAGCTTTACTTTAATAAGTGCATTTATTTGACAGGTACTGCAGTCTCTTTGATTCTTGTCTATCACCAATAATGCTTCTTTACGTGTTTGTGTGCTCCGTTATGATCTGTGCTACAGCATATCAACTAAATGTAAGTAACATTTAATGCAACAAATGAATGAATAAATGATGACGGCCTTGAAGACACAATAAACTAAGTGCACAAGCACGCAATATTGATATATGATCCGGATGTTAGTAAGTATATTTCTTTCACCGTTAATATAACGGTTAATTTGATAGGTACTTCATTTTACAGACTGGACGGTCAGCACAAACTAAGAAATATACAACCTTGTTATTTATTGGTTATCTATCACCCTGAACTTTTGTTACATTCAGGAAAAATTGTGTACAATCTACAATACATAAAGTAAAATATATCGCAAAAAACGGACGTTACAATTTCCCTGCTAGAATTAACGAAACACCTAATTCACCTTTTTGTGATTGCTCGACCGAATTTAATAAGTACGAACAAACTGCGCATCACATTATTTGGGGGTGTAGTCTTTGGCATGGTGAGAGAACCATAGTGTTAGATAATATCGATAACCTTATCGGGGTGGGATTCCGCGCCCTTAATAGTTTTTGTCATAACCATTATTGGAAACATACGTACGGCTTTCTCTCTGATATAGCAACAATTTAAATAATATCAAATAAAATGTAAAATGATTAAATACATTTTTTTTATTTCAAATCTCCGTGGTGCATAGCAGCTGGGCTTCACCTGGGTTCACTCTCTTTCCTCGGCCTGTATAAGTCATTACAATCTTGTATTGTCTCCGCTTTGATTTGGGACGGAAATTGAAATTACTACTTAATCCTCCAATTTTCTTCTGATTAAAATCGTTGCGATTGCTGGGACATTTTTGGCTCTTTCCTTCGGGCTCCCTGCGATCATATTCATGGGTAACATAGTGGATGCCGCGGTCGATCCTGGCGTCACGAGGGCAGCAGTGGTGGGAATGAGTGGTAGGCCAAACCCGCTACAAACACCTAATTCACATAATAATAAGTGAAACCAAACTATCTACTAACCGTCAGAGCTGTTTTCATTGTTGATTTGGAAATCAACAATAAACACAAAAACAGTTAGCCTAGAACAGCTGAAGATGTTTTGTTAACGCCAAAACTCGCTGAGCAGATTCAGAATTACAAGACTGCTTAACAGCCTTGGATAAAATATTCACTGAAAGCTGGCAAAATATAACAGACACAGTAAAGTAATTAAGATTACATCAAATTTTGGCGTAACTTTATATACTACACGCAGATGAGGAATTGTGTGTATCTGCATCTGGTCAATTATTTTTGACGTTAACTGAATTTCTCGTTTTTCGTGTAAGTCGTGAACTGCGAGGTGATGGCTATGTTCTATGTGCAAATTTGAGCACATAATATTAAATATACCCCGCGGCGTCATATCAAACAACTTCCACTACTAATGCCCACCAATAATAACAAATGCCTCTGCTAAACAATGAATTATTTGAGGCGAAACAAGGAAGTATGGCAAGGCATTGCAAGGTAGTTATGTCTATGGGCGTCAGTAGTCACCAAAAATCTCCAAATTCTCCTATGCTCCCTAATTACATAAAACTCTCACTTATTATAATTCTTCGGGTACTTTTAATAACTTGTGACATCTGGTCACCTGTAGTCTCACAGTCCACTCGTGACCATGATTGCTGTCATGCTGAAGCGTCGGGCTGGTAAAATAAACCGTGATAAAATCCGTAAAAGTAGTTTTGTTATAATTAGTAACATTCGCGTAAACTTAAAACATCAACAGCACATAAGTTTAAGTTATCGTATAGGTAAATGTGTTCATCGTAAAGCAAAAGCAAATATTCTCTGGAAAGCTTTGAAAGTCCTAGAAGTAGGTCGACCACTAATGAGCTTGCCAGTTACGTTTAAGCTAATAACAACAAATATTATATTGTATAAATTACATTATTACTATATTATATAAATTATATATTAATATAAATTTGTGCATAATTGTGATATAATGTGTATTCAACAATTACTGAAGAGAGATCCTGAGTACTAATAGATTGTACGCTAAGTTCGATTCGGCACAATTACTACAATTTCTCACACCGTATCTCGGTTTACACATTGGTAGGCTGGATTTTTTTGAGAAAAATGTAACTAATGTTGCTGAGTCAGTCTGGTGGTAAGATACTTGTTATGTATATTCCCGGCGATTTGTTTAAACACCGTATATATTGCCAAGACGCAAACAAAGGAAAAAAAATTAGCTGTGTTGTTCGAACGTAGATATACTTTCTGGCTAATCCTTATCTATAGTTTAGGTTTCTCGAGAGCAATCGAAATTTTTAGAACACTTGCACCCGCTCATAGACATTTGCATAAACAAAGGCAACTCATGCATATGCGATGCCTTCCCTCCCGCCTCCATCCCAAGGGCCCCCGGTTCCTCATAAACCTTACAAAACGCGACAGCGTAGCTGTCACTTCACGGCAGTATGATGTGAGAGAGAAATACCCCGATCTTGCCTGCTCATTTCGGCTGCAGTGTACCGTGGCACCTGTCTCTTATTAAAATAAAAATAATTAAAGTACTAGAAAGTTAACTGCCAAGTCCCAGGACTTAAAGGATTAACCGGGCTGCCACGTATATTAAAATATCCCGTATATTTGTTGTTGACACTCGTTTGCACCCTGTGCGTTATAAATATATCGGACCTAGATTTTACTGAGAATTTTTAATTCGCAAAAATACTAATGGCACTCATTACCTGCGGCGAGATTCGTGAAAGCGTTATTACTATGAGAGTTTTGATACGCCTGGGGTCTAAAATGGTTTCATCTGAGTTTAAAAAACTTGAAATGTTTTAATTTTCTCCTACATGTCCGACGGGGTTTCAGCTTCAAACCGGGAGAATTATATGTCAAAATACGTTAAAATGTATAAAATATTTTGTGTACATTAATTTGAGTTTATAAAATATATAGGTTTTTCTACATAACAAGGAATAGCGCCTTTTTACTATTACCAACCCCAACTACTTTTTAGCAACGCCCATCTACATCCGCATGAGTGTAATGTAGATGCGTTGCTTTTCTTCTCTCCTTCCCTCCAATGGACCACAGGGTACTCACAAACCACACGAAACGCTACAGCATATCTTTGTGGCATCATGACTGTGAGCGAGTTGTATTTTCGGTTGTGCCGCCTCCACTCTGCATCATGTTACTATTTATTTCTTGTATTCTATTTAATATCGTAATTAAGGACATTATAGGATCAAAGTTTATAAAATATATTCTTAAACATTTTAATATAATAATAATACATTATATGTGTACTTATCACACCACGTTGGCCAAGTCCTGTGTTAAGTACCGTAAGGACTTGTGTTACAAGTACCAGACAACGGAGATATATTGAATACCGTTATAAATTTAAGAAATTTTATGTACTTAATATTTTTTGTATGGAAATACATATAAAACATAGCTAAGCATCCATGACCTAGGCGGGATCTGACTTAAACATCAAATGGCCACACTTTCATGGAATAGATTCTAACGATTGTAATCAAAACTTACCACATAACAAATGTTTTATGATTATTATTTAACCTAAACATGTCAAAGCAGGGATCCGATAGTAATTTCCGAAATAGCTTCTTAAAAAGTGAGTATATTTTTAAGAACGGTAGCTTATTTTTAATCATTTAAATTAAACATTTTTGAAAGAATCATTTAGTGATTTAAAAAAATAATATATTTATGTTGAGAGAAAGAAAAAGAGTATATTAATCACAACACAATAACATAAAATAATTATACAATAGAGTTATTGGAAATATCTGTGGAAGCGTTAATTTCAAAGGCTTCGCGTTTATGTTCAGCGCGCGTTAAAACGGGCGCGACGTACTCCATTTTCATTGCGTTAAAGTTATAAATAATGGAGATAAAATTCCAGGAGTACGAATTATTTATGGGAAACTTTCGAAGTGAGCGCAAGGTACCTCCCCGATCGTGCCGATCCAATTTGGCTGCAATGCAACCTAGCAGAAGCAAGAGTGTGATTTTCGTTAATAAGATATTATTAAAATATAAGCTATTAGTTCTCTTTCAGTACTCTGTTCCCAGCCGAGCTCATTTTACCCCACGCGACTAATTCCGTTAACAACTAAACGGAATTTGTCGCGAGTACAATATCAAGATGATAATAAATTCATTTTCTGTGTAACCAACAACTAAAGATGCAGTTTTAAGATATTTTGGAGTGGAAAATAATAATTTGTCTTTTGAAAGTGTACATTATGTTTCAGATTGAAACCAGTGCGTTACAACGTTTGATAACGGCAGAATATCTGATATTCGGCGTATCACAGTTGTTTATGTACTGTTGGCATAGCAATGATGTGTTTTATGTGGTACGTCATTTGTTCCCCGATTTCTCGTTTTTCCCTATTCTATATATAAAAAAAAATATGTTTCGTAAACACCTTTTATTAGACGCCGGAACGACGCTAGTGTTCTAGAATAATTGGTCTACAGACAATAGTGGGCCCGGACACTTGCCTTTTCAAATTCACTGATTTCCCAATAAAGTGACTCTTTCATTTTAGATACAGCTTATAATTTTATTTTTCAAAAACACTCCTGCTACGTGGTATTGGACCACGTAGGGGAGAGAAGCGTGTCCTAGAATTATCCCAAAAAAATTGCTTTATATACACACATTACGAAATTGAATTTGTTACAGTTAATGAAAAACTATCGCATCTTACACAACCGTCAGTAATAGGTAGTGCTGTGCTTCACTGAACCGGCACGACCGGGGAGATATTTCTCGCTCACATGAAAACGGCGTAAAGTGACATACTCGGTGTCGCGTCTCGTGAGTAGCCAGTGGCACATTGGGCAACGCGTCGGCATAGTAATTATACGGATGTCCATGGGCGTTGGTAGCCTCAACAACGCTCCGGTTGCTCGATTGCCTCATTTCTTTTATTTGTAGTACATTGTGTTTTAGATTGCATATTAAAGGTAATGTTTTACAAATGATGTTTGAATTCTAGAGCCGAAATCTATCAAGTGGTCCGTATGAGAGTGGATGGTATACACAAAGCGTGGCAAAACGGCAGGACACAAGTATTTTGCTGGATCAATTCAAAAAAACAATTGTATTTAATGCCGGACCGTTTACTCAACTAACAGTACCAACATTTCTGAGTGTAAGTATCTGTTTATTATAATTAATATAGCCAATCAAATGGTTACTGCATAGGCCTCTTTCAGTGAACGCCAGGACGGCTCATCACCTGCTATTCGCATTCATCGTCTTGCCACCTGATGGAGGGTTGACCAACATTACGTTTTCATAAATGCGATGCATCTGATCTTAATATAGTAGTAATCTATAAAAAATGTTCAACATGAGCTCTTGTGGTTTTCACATATACGCACCTGGACATTACACAGCTACCCAATTAACCACCGGCGCCGTGCCGTGCTATTAAGTAGCTTGTGGCCCATTTGTGGGAAGGAGGAAAGGCAGGCAATGTATCAGCGTGACAGTAATGAGAATGTCTATGGGTGTATATCGTTGTCAAAAAGCTCAGATTTCTCGATATGGACCCCTGTATTCTATAAAAAAATGAACGCGTCTGTACAAGTCAATACATTACTGCAAACACGGTTGCCGTATCGAAACATTGTTTAACAGGCAAGCACTGCCCTCGGGCGACATAATCTTGCGCTGCGTTGTGAGTCTTGTGACAGATCTCTCGCTGTGTCGTCACCGTGTGTATGTGAAAATGCGTCTATTCGGATTACGACATTTCATGGTCCATAAGAGGCTCCCATGCCTCATAAGCCATTAGTGTTAATTGTAATATTATATATCGAGACTCGGTTTGGGTCTGAAAGAAGTATCAACCCCCCCCCCTCTTTCTCGCAGATTGGAGACACGGATTCCGATATGAGAGTGTTTGCAACAGCTAATTTAACTATTAATATCATGGCCAGAGGGACCGGGAGATCCCAGCTCCTCCAATTCTGACGTCTGGGGTGGCCCACGTGCGGTAACTAAAATGGCCTCGGTGTTGACGTGAATGGTTGGCTCACGAAGAGGATCATGACAGCGGGGGTCGATCCTTCCTCAACACCAGCCGTGGTTATGAGCCGACTCCTGACTAAAAGTGTATCCAACGCAAAAATCTCAAATGAATATTTTGATAATAATATTGTAATACTAATGTTCTACTAATGTTCTTCTAAACTAATGTTCTTGACGACTATCAGCACACATACACACATCTTCGTCATCATTATCAGCCCTTATTGGTCCACTGCTTGACATAGGCCTCTCTCTATGAATGCCAAGACGACCGATCTCCAAACGATCGACACAACCAAATGATGCAGCTATTTTTAGATCATATTTGGGGCCAGCAATGCATACGAAACCTCTGGAGTTGCAGATGTTTGTGGGCGTCGACAATAAGTTACCTTTCTCTCTCTCTTACAAAAATAATATTACTGGAAAGATGTAATCAATAGCAGCCAAGAGCGAGTCGGTGGCCTCGTTTATGAAGCGTTCTGTAGCAAACCACGGCTTTATCCAATCAGAAAATGTCTTCCGTCCTTCAGTTACGTGTTGAGTGAAGTGTTGGTTATGACGTTAGTTAATGACCGTATTTTTAAAATTCCATACTACTTCATTTTCTAGTGTTTCATGAAACATACATTGCCTCCAAGTTTCGAATATAAGGATTGGCATTATGAAATTATAAGGGTTAAGTTTTTTTTTAAATTTAAATGAATGAATGAAATATTCTTTATTGTGCACATCAACAATAGGTAGGTACAAAGTACAAATGTAAATGCACACAAAGGCGGCCTTATTACTTCAGAGTAACTTCTTCCAGGTAACCTTTGCAATAGGAAAAAAAAATACTTTTTGATTAAGGAGCTCTAAAAAAAGTTTAATTTTATTTATTTGCAGATATTGAAAGGAGCCTACAGCTACTACACGCTTTTGAGCCACCATGAAAATCAATAACTATTTACCAATTTTGCAAAATTTGCAATGCTTCCCGTCTGCATTGTCACCTAACAATTTATTATATTATAGGGGGACAAACAAGCAGGCCCTACTGCGCGTTTCCCTCCTTTTGATAACTACCGACATCCATCCGCGTAACAGTTATTTAAATACGTTGTTCATATTTCCTTCTCCCTTCCAATGGGCCACCGGCTCAAATATAATATAATGTAGTCTCATGATATATACCCACTCGTAATATCTTCACGCACAAACACACATTTAGGCAAGTTCCCTAATGGGGTAGATAGAGAGGCAGGAGCACACTGATTCAGTACTGATTTATTAAATTAAAACACGTAGGTGATGAAGGCAATTCTTTCTCTCGTACAAGTTTTGGTAACGCAGTTTAAAGTATCTCTTCATCTATGTACGTAAAAAATATTGTCACAAACGCATATATCATAGGTGCTAAATAATACAAAAATAATCACTTGTTTAAATTATTGTTTTTTTTTCTTATTATATTCTCTTGAGGAAGAAGCGATGGTCGACCGTTCACCAGGTGGGAACACGATCTCCGTGCAGTCGCCGTTCCGGGATTGATGCGAGTAGCAGGAGATCGGTCGTCTTGGTCTTCATTGAGAGAGACCTATGACCAGCAGTGGGCCGATAAGGGCTGATAATGATGATGGTGATGCCATTCTCTTAGGAGTTCCACTCGGAGAGTCCAGGTTCTATCCCGGCCATGTACCAATAAGTTTCCCTATCTTAAGTACATTTTACATCCCTTACGTTGAAGGAAAACATCACGAGGAAACCCGGATTCGTGTATTCGAATTTAACCTTATCAAAAATTGAGTTTAGTTTCCCTTCTGGGTTACGGAGGTCAGATGGCAGTCGCTCTGTGTAAAAACTGGTCCCTCGTCAAATCCCCTTGATCAGGTCGGCGACCCCGATATCATCTGATACAGAATCGGGATAAGTGTAGGATGAAGAAGATTATATTCCCTTAGGAGTTGAAGGTTCGCTGCTGTATGAAACACCTTTCTCATTGAAAATTTTTTGTAGCTTTCTCTAGATACGACCCATAGCCCACATTCACTTGCCGGACGGTAACAACAATGGTCATTACTAGTTTAAACAAATAGTCAATGTTGATACATTTTTAAAATGAACATATTTTTATTATTATTAATAATTGTAGATGTTATATATTATGTAAAGAGGACCAATGTCAATAACAAAAAATGGTAATAAATATTAGCTGTATATTAGCACAAATGTGTGTCCGAGATCTTGGCCTTTTGGTTACTCACGGTCATAGACATCAGAATAATTTTATCCGGTCCATTGGGGGTGAAAAAGAGCATTGGCATAATACTGCTGATGTTACTGAATAATGCTGGAGTCTAGTAAATTCAAATAAAGTTTCCGACGCCAGGAGAAAAATGAGCTCACTGAAGTGGTTTGGGGCTGGTCACACACTCAGAAGATCAGATGGCGGATGGGCTACTAATGTTCTGAAGAGGACGCCGCGTTTAGGAAAACGAAGTGTCGGTCGACCGTTCACCAGGTGCGAATACGATCTCCATGCAGTAGCTGGTCCGGGATGGATGAGAGTAGCAGGAGATCGGCCGTCTTGGCGTTGGTGCGAAAGAGGCCTATGTTCAGCAGTGGACTGATGAGGGCTGATAATGATAATGACGATGATGATAGTAAACTCACATAAGTGAGCGAGGTATGTCCCCTTTTCGTGCCGGCTAATTAAAAATTAATAAACATTAAAATTATTAAATTTAATTAATTAAAATTATTTTAGACTGCTTCGGCTTCTGTAAGTAAAAGTAGGTTCTGTGAAAGTGTATTGTCACTGCGGCGACCATCTGGACCTGCAGACGGCTCCTATCTGACGCGTTGTGCGTCATAAGTCATTTTACTTATATTAAAACCATTGCATAAAATTTTGCGAAACAGATTCGGAACATGCCGCGTGGTGTTCCTACATTTGTTCTTACAGTGGTTTCTGGCATTCTGGCATGTAGCAGCAAACTCTAGGGATGAATCCTTCCCAACCTTCCATAATTTTTCCTGCGATAAAAGTATAGACAACATAATAAGAGACTGACTTATGCTAATAATAAAATAAAAGGGCCTTTCATTTCATGCCGTCTCGTCGATTATAGCTTAGCTTACAACAGAAGCATATCCCACTCACTTCATACTTTACCTTGTTTCTGACGTTCTACTTGAACCTGTCTAAAGCAATAACACCTTATACATTAGCCACCCGGCACATTGACTGGTCCACTTTTCTGCCACTTCACATGGCATCGTAGAACTACGGCGGATTTTTGTGATCGTAATCTTTACAATACTTCTTTCCATAACCCTTTGCTTGTCGTCACCATAATATCATGTAATATAATTAAAATTAAACTTCAACAATACAACAGAAACTTGTTATTCCATAGCGAAATTATTAAATTTTAATATTCTTGACACGTTCCAGAATGAAAGTTTCTCAGAGACTAATATAATAATCAGGGATGCCCATTACTATCCCTTAGTTATGGAAGACTATGATTTGATTACCCTTTGTCTTGTTAAGGTTAGTTTGGCTTTTGTTACGTGGTCTCAACAAAAATAACATAAAAATATAATGTTTTATTAATCGTTGAATTAAATAAAAAATGTTAAGTAGCATTATAAAAGAATAAATGTATTACAACATCTTAAAAGGTTCAAAAAGTATAAACTCAACCATAGCAAATTACCGTTTTAAATACATGTTTTAAATAAGTTATTTTTATATTAATTCTAAATTTACAACTTAAATTAATCTTAAGGATATTCTGACATTTGTTTAGTCATTTTGAAGTAATTAAGATACAAAAAGTGTATGTGTGAGTGTATGTCTGTGTGTGCTTATGAATAGAGTAATGCTAAAATGTTGACTATAGCTAACTTCCAGGTCGGTTTTTCATGACGGTGTGCGCGCGCATAGTAAAAATTCTCAACATTTTCCCTAACGCCCCATAACTTCAAAAGGAAAGAGTAAAAATTTGATCGAGTAGATTATTAGAATAGACCTTATAATATTTATCCCATCATGGATCGATATGGATGAATTTCTTACCGCAACAATTCTTCCATAGAGAGTAACAACTATTTAAATTTTATTGAGATCTTAGGATGGAATCCGTGATGAAATGACGAAGCAATTTGCATGCGCAATGAGGATTTTGGTAATGTTACTGCTCAAAATCCAATTTGTGGAAGGCAGTCATGATAGAAAAGAGGAATCAACGCCAAGTAATTCATGAACATTATTTCTGTCCTTCCGTAGGTAATCTTTCTTGATGAGCTCCTAGTATTACTGGCTTGTTTTTTTTAAACCGTTCCCAACGCTCCTTCTCCTGTCAGCCAGGAACGCTCGTTTCAGAACTCTCGCTGCCGAAATGCTTGTGGCACTGCAGTGGATACTGCCAGTGCGCCCTCAAAGTGTGGACTACAGCATTAACCTCTTGTGAGACGAAGTTGTTACTACAGCGTTAACATCTTGTGACACGAAGTTGTTTCTACAGCGTTAACATCTCGTGAGACGAAGTTGTTCCTACAGCTTTAACATCTTGTGAGACGAAGTTGTTTCTACAGCGTTAACATCTCGTGAGACGAAGTTGTTTTGACAGCGTTAACGCCTTGTGAGACGAAGATGGGATGAGACAGTGCCCCAAAGGACTCGTCCCTTTTTTTGGGACGAGCTCTCACTACCACACCTTCGATGTTATAAAGTGGCGAGTTCTGGTTGGCAGAGAGCTCCTTTTGTAACGAGGTGATGTTTAACAAAGGAAGTGCAAACACCGCAGTCACAAGTGATAGTAAGTTTTGTATAAGCAGAAAGGGCTATGTACTATGGAGGTATGAACAGTGTCTGCAAAGGGGCTTTGGAACGGGTGCTGACCCCTGTAAGACTAAGACGTCACGGGGGTTGCTTTCAACAGCCGAAGCATCCCGTCGCCAGTGTCGCATTTGGTGTTATAATTTGATAGCTGTAGCTACTAACGGCAGCTCCAATTAGGTCTCTTGAATAGATAATTTTTTCGCATTGTACTGTTTAGTTTAATTTACTATAACATGATAGTGATAGTTAATTAATATTAAAATTAAACAAATTAATATATTCTGACTCCATCAAATCTCTACTTGATGATAGCAATGAATTACCTGGGGTGTTATCAAAATTTCTATATATGTCTGTGGAGACAATCGGTATAACTGTGGTACTGCGGCACGCTAATTTATCCTTGTCACCGCAATAATTTTCACGAGACTTTGGGTCCCAGAGTTTAATAGCTTCGGAAACTCGCTAGTCATGGCCCATTTAACTGTACTGTGACGTAATGCTTTGTACTTGACTAGCCTTGACTTCGCAAATAAGCCAAAACATTAAATCTTTATTGCGTCTGTTCTTGAGGAAAAATACTTATACCAGAATTAGAGTATCAAAAATCAACTGCAATTGATTGTCTACGAGGAATAAATTTTATATGTTGATATATGGGTGAGTTCGCAGGACACAAACAAACCAATATACACAATGTTATATGTGTTTGTAATATATTTTGTTATAGCTGTGTATACATTTGTTATGGATTGGACTATTCGTGTATTTCGTGTATAGAGTAAATACACAAAAATGGCTGTCTTATCATATCAGGTTGGCCTAGATCTGTGCTAAGTACTGTAAGGAGTTGTGTTACAGCTATAGTAGATAATGCTGTATGGGCATCAGCTGCACTTAGTAATACGGTCAACATCAATTAAAAATTTGGAAACCTCCGACATAATTACTTTCAAATGTCTGTCCATACATCCATGAAGCGCAGCGAGAACACTCTCGATTAAGTCACCTTTATAACAAAAAAAAGATTTAATCCAAATCGGTTCACTCGTTTGGACGCTACGATGCCATAGGCAGACATACATACACACACACACACACCCACTCGTAAAAATTATAACACCTATCTATTTGCGTCGGGGTTTAGGAATGTGATACATACATACACGTCAAACTTATGACATTATCTCTTTTTGCGTTGGGGGGGGGTTACGTGCGCGTGGAAACTCATTTACGCGCTTTTACTGGCCCTGGGTGGGGTCCAGTGGTGTGTGGTACTTGCGGTACGTGATAGTGTAGAATACTCACAAAAACCACCGCGAGTGCCATCAGTGACGCCCTTGGTGAGATGCCCCGGAACAACAAATCATCAAGGCACCTTGATGGCTAATCGGCCCCCTAAGGGCCCGGCTCCACCTCCACAGATGAGGTTGCCCGGCACTACAGAACAACCCCACCGACTTTGGGACAGTACAATGGGGGTGAGTTTCCCATCCTCGCCCCTTGCCCCATGTGCAAAAGCGCCTCCTCCTAGTGCTCTTTGGTCCCCTCTTCCTATAAGAATGGTACCGAGAGCGATTCCTCTTCCTGATTTTTAGCCCCCTCTTCCTATCGGAGGGGTGCAAAGATTCCCCTCAGTTCAATTGGCTTCGCCTGGGTTCACCCCAGGCTACTCAGCCTCACCGCCACGACAAGGCCTGAACCACGGTGGGGTTCAATGTGGGTACCTAATTGACCCTATTATATGCAGTGTATCAATTAGTTTGACATAGGATGTATTACTGCGCTATTAACGTCTTGGTCGGCGCTGGGAGAGTCTCGTTTTTCTGTATTAGTTAAGGCCTTATTCTGTAACTCGATTTATAATTGCTTTTTTTTATTATTTTTGTAAGTGTACATCGTAAAACAAAACTGAAGGCGATAACTTTTTTTCATATTATAGGGACATACGAGCAATCAGTCTTTTCACGACTACCGACGCCCATGAACATCAGCATAATTACTATGCCGATGTGTCTGCCTCCATGTCACTGCTCCCAATGAGCCACCGGCTACTCACATCCGCACGAAACGCGACACCCAAGATGCCAGTTTACATCTGCATCACGTGAGAGCGAGGTACCCCGGTAGTGGCGGCTCGATTCCGCTGCAATGTAGCAACGGCACTACCTCTTACTAAAAACGTGTCGTGACTGTGTAGCAAACTCATAAGCATAATATTACTATAAACTACAAGTACTCGTAGCATCGCCACGCGATTACACCAACGGCTTCCGCATCCTTATGTCTACCCCAAAAACATTAAATCATAAAAAAAGCAAACCGACCTAAATATTACATATATTAATACCACGAGGTTTCACTCGCTCACTCCGTCCCCAAAAACGTACCCTCGGGGGTGGACTTTCATGCAGAATGTCCCAAATTTCGAGTGTGTAGTTGTTACAGTCTCCAAGATTTTGTGAATAAACAGTACATTAATATTTTGTGAATAAACAGTACATTAATATTTTGTGAATAAACAGTACATTAATATTTTGTGAATAAACAGTACATTAATATTTTAAAAGGCCTTAAAGAGCAAGCGAAAAAGATGCCAAAATATTTCTTAACTCAGCATTTTTATCAAATCTACATGCTGATTCGCTCCTTTCATACAATGAGAATTTCCACAGGCTTAACGAGTCATACTCTTTCAAAGAGTTTCTACCAAGAATAGGTGATTTGTCAGACCTCCATCAATTGCAAACTTGGTCGTTAAAGGGTGTTTTAGAGGAAAATGAAGAAATTCCTTCTCATTTCTTTTAATACTCCAAGGCACAACACTGGCTTTGTTGTTTGATTTTTTTAATGGATGACGTAATCAAATATTACATTTTAAAAGAAGTACTGTAAATACAAAATACTGGTCACCCATTTAGATACAATGATTTATAAATACAAAACACTTGTGTGATTAAGTCTTTATTCAAGTAAAAACCTGACACGGGAATAAAAAACCACTACCAGAAGGTGATAATATTTATGTATATTTCATCATCAACATTATCAGCCCGTATCGGTCCACTGCTGGACATAGGGCCTTCTCAATGAACGCCAATACGACCGAGCTCCTGCTACTCGCATCCATCCCGGACCGGCTACAGCACGGAGATCGCCTTCCCAACTGGTGAACGGTCTACCAACACTGCGTTTTCCTAAACGCGGCCTCTTTTATTTATATAATATATTAATTTTAAATATTGCATTTTGATCCTTTTTTGCTACAGCTAACCTAATGATGCTTAAAATTTAAGTTATTATATGCTATATGATGTTATCTGAGTGAAGTCGATGGTGTATGACGCAGCACATTATATTGCCGAATACCCACTAAAACCGCCGCAAAGGCCATCCACACCTTTGGAGGGATGCCCCGTACCTATAAATCATCTGGATATTTCAGTAGCCACTCAAGCCCCTAAGGGATGACGCCACCATCACCAGGTTGCCCTGTGATAAAGGACAACCTCACCAACTTCAGGGCATTGCAATGTGGTGAGGTGCCTATCCTCGCCCCTTGCCACATGCCCTTCGTCCCTTTTTCTTATAAGAGGGGTCAATGAGAAGCCCTCTTCTTCAAGTTATCGCCTAAACTAGACTTCGCCCAAGTTATCTGGGTTGACTCCAGGGCTCAGCCCACCGCCACGGCAACGACAGCTTGAACCATGTTAGTGTGACTTAAGTGCTTATTAAATTTAGTTGACAACCAATGCTACATCCTGTACTTAAATCTTCCTCGGAAGACGCTCTATTTAATAGTGAAAATGACGAAAATAACCATTCCGTCGATTTTGAGAAAATCTACAGCTTTTTGGGGATTTTATTTTATAATAAGTATAGATCTACCAACAATATATGCTGCTTATAATTTTGTACCCGTCATTTATTAATAGAACCATATTTATATGATAAATGAATCAAAAATGTATGCATAATTCTCGCATATCCACTGTAGATTATGCAGATACATCTTCCTTTACCCACCAGGAGACTTTACCCACCAGGAGACTTACTAACCACGAGAGAAGTGACATTCCATTGTAGAGTGATCCTTTGTTAACTTTACTGCAGTGACCTCCTCAATTGCTTCCTGAGTTACATATCATCTACGTATTCAAGCTTCAGAATATATTCAAACTTCATAGTTTCATAGCATTGAAGAGTAGGTGAAGCTTTCGAGCAATTTGTATATGCAAGGCACGAATTACAACGGCACAAGGATATAAAATAAAGTGCCGCTGAAATGTATTATTCTAGTATTTAATCTAGTATTTAATCAATAATATAATAAATATAATATACTTTTATCTTATTCTGTAATTTAATTTCAATGGATATAATCTTTAAAGTAAATGTAATATAAAAGGTAAAAAACAACTCGACAGGTCGCGAACAAGTCTAAATTAATCAACCTTTTAAAACTGGGAATCGTAAGTTGGAACCTAAAACTTTCATATCATTCGCAAATCAATTTAACATCTGTTCATGTTAAGATTAAATAAATGGCAAAACTTTACTCTATTAAGTTGTAAGTAAAATTATACCTTCTTTTTTTTTTAAAATAAAACCAAAAAGGCAGAGGTTATTCATAGCGTACGTATAGGTTTACCTTAAAGAGTTTTGAATTCGAGTCAGTTCAAATCAATAATCAAACAAACTGTTCAGTTCATCTTTATATTATACGTATAAGAAGGTTCAAATTTTAAGTCATTATGAAACCACGGTCAGTTAAGTTAAAATAATTATCAATAGAATGGGCAAAATAATAGTCTGGTAGGCGGATTATCACAGTGTTGGGCATCGTAGGATTCTGAATGTCTCATTACTAGAATATGTAAATTTTATTTTAATTATATTGTTTTAATTATGAAAAAAACAAATCATTCATTTGTTTTTCAAAATAAGTTTATCACATCATTGCCTTGTGTAAAAAAAACATAACATTTACATGAAATAATCCTGACTCATTTTGGTATTCATAGGATCGCAAATAAAATAAAAATGTCATTTCTTTTTCTCACACTCGCATGAGTCAAATAAACTTCTAAACGAGAGTGTGTTTTGTCAGTTGTAAAAATTCTTTTCCATTAGAAATAAAAAAAAAGGGTCGATCTCTTTAGCCTAAAATATTTTCTTCTTATAGACGGCAATAAAACAAAAATTGAAGATATGGACAGAAGGGTTCAGACATTAGGTCACTTCACTTACACATTAGGTGCAGGGATACGACACGATATCTAATATTATTTTTATATTAATATTTAAATATAAAATCAATGATTACATTTGGTGCCTAGTAGTATAAAGGTGGGCATATTATCAACCTCGAAGTGATAAATAGTACCTAGATAATATTTACTTTCCCAATTACTTAAAGGCAAACCCGACTGGTAAGTGGCAATATCATCTTAGTGATACAACATGAGCGAGGTTATTAATTGTGCGTATACCAAATCACAATGGATTAATTACAACAAAACTATTATTACTGATTTTATCACGGATTATTCAATCTAGGGCTAGTTAAATAATTAAGTAAATCGCGATAAAATCGCAAAAGTAGTTTTATTGTAACTTATGACGTCAACAATCGATTAAGCTAAACATTAATGTATCGTTGAAGTCACAATAATATACAAGAAAAACTAATATATGCATCACCCGCAGTTTCACCCTCGTTTCTTCACTCCTATAAATCGTAGTTTCATGGCATAGCTTTCCTATGCCTATTTAACACAGTTGTTCCTGAGATTAACGTGTTCAAACAAAGAATCAAACAAATTTTTCAGGTTTATATCATTAGTATAGAAGGTTCAAATTTAAAATCCTTACCAAAAATATGGCCAGTCAATATCAGAATTAATGATGAATATGATGGGCAAAACAAAAGTGTGGTTGGCAGATTACCACAGTGTTGAACGTTATTGGACTCGGAATATATTTTAATACAATATTCATGTTGTATTTGATTTATTGCATATAGTTGCAGTCGTATGATGTAATTTTCTTCTATACGACATATATGTGGCTACATATTATGAAGGGTCGAAAAGGAACTATCGTCGATCACATTTACCCCGCACTAGTATGCACGTGGCGGCATAACGTATGTACATCTGACAATGAGACCTAAACCCTTTTGGTTTTCTATTCGTATATAATATTAGACATCATAAAATATTGCAATATTGGGTATAAATTTGTTGGCGTCCAAGAATATCGCATATCATTTAAGATAAATCTAATACGGCTAATTTAATCATCAGATTTATAAAATAAGGTTTTTTATTTGACAACTTTTGGTAAATTTCATTTATTTGTCTCATTCACTATGTTTTTTTTTGTTTTATTTCATTTTGTAAGGTTTAAGAGAAATCATGACGAGCGGTATGCACAAGTCGCTACAAACAAATATTGTCTTCATAGCTCCGTTGTATAATTCCCACTGCTTTTGACGTTACTCGTTTAACACTAGAAATTCGGCATTATACCGAATTAGATAGAAATAAAAGAAAAATATGCTCATTCTGTCCAACGGCCAGAAGAACAAGATTGTGCAATTACATACACATGATATACATTTGC
>JAFELO010000237.1:51703-66964 GCA_017140195.1 Eumaeus atala | reverse complement strand
ATGAATTAACAATACGAGTAAACACATTTTCATACTATAGGTGGGCAAACGAAGTGAACGAGTGGTCGGGACCTGATTTTGACGACTACTGATGGCCAAAAACTTTTTATCATGGAGGTGTGTTACCCTCCTTTCATCCGCCTATCCATTGCGCCACCAGCTACTCACAAACAACCAATGGATAAAGCTGTTCCCGTAGAATGTTTCAGTGTACAATATTATGATTCACGGACGAAGTCGGGGCAGGTCTATATTAATAAATACGGTCATGTCCAAACTGAACTTTAGTTTAGCGTTTTTTTTTTTGAACGCGCCATATATATCGATATATACGTATCTGTTAGAGGTATAAGGTTCAATCGAAGCTTTTCTACGACTACCGACAACCATGAACATCCGCATAATTACTATGCCAATGTGTTACCCTCCTTTCTTCCTTCCCTCCAATGCCCAATATACTTACTACTTGCTATTACTTTTCATGAACTTTCCTTATAATTTGTTTCTTATTACATAATTCATTCTAAGTTGCTATTAGACTCTCGAGAAAGGTATATGTTGGAAACAGAGATATTTTACTTTCTCCTTAAAAATATTCCATACTAATATGATAAATGTGAACGTCCTCTGTCTGGCTATGATATTAACACGGCTAAATTGCTGAATCAATTGGGATGAAATTACATAGGTTAAATTTTTCTTCCATTTATTTAAGTTCTCAGCTAACATTCTGTACATCCGCGGACAAAATTGCGTGTAAAAGCAAAGATCAATTAGAGTACAATTATTGAGTTAATTTTATGAAACCTCTCAATGATTATGAAAAAAGTTTATGATGAAATTTATGTTTCTCTAAAAGTACAAAAACATAGAGATAACATACGAGGGGTGATTGATGTCTATCCGAAATGACAAAGAAAAACTTTAATAATCTATTTAAAACAATTTTATTTTTCGTAGTTTCTTTTACCTCAATGCATTTAGTCTAGCGCTTCTCAAATGCCGTTATTAACAACACCAGTTTGATAAAATGTGTTCTCTAACCCCACAAAATACTCGTCTATGGCGACAATGACTTCATCATTTGATGAAAATCTTCGGCCACGTAACCATTCCTTGAATGGGGATAATTGGAAGTTGCACGGGGCCTTTGGCGGGGAGTTTGGCGACTGCTAACCTTGACGAGTGCGCAGCTGCGTTGTCATGGTGGAATAAAAGTTTCATTTTGGCTAAATGAGGCCGTTTCCTGCGGATTTGATCACAATTTTTTTTTAGAAAGCTTGCATAATACTCTCCATTTACATTTTTTCCTCTTTCCAAATAGTCCACTAAATTGATCTCTCGAGCATCCCAAAAAACAGTTGCCATCACTTTGCCGGCTGACTCAACCGTTTTTGCTCCCTTCGGTGCAGGTTTTCCGCTCTCAGTCCACTGCATAGATTGCTCTTTTGCTTCAGGAGTATAGTGATGTATCTATGTTTCTTTTAGTGTCACAAAGCGCCGCAAAAACTGGCTACCGCTAGAACAGCGCCAAATACTCCAAGGAGTCGTCCACTTGACGTTGCTTTCGGTTAACAGTGAGCAAACGCGGTACCCATCGCGCGCAATGCTTTTTCATTTGCAAATGTTGTTGAAAAATGTTAAAAACGCATTCAGAGGAAAAGGTTACCATCTCTGCTATCTGCCGCAATTTTAAGCGCCGATCATTCAAAACGCCTTTTATAATCTTTTTGATCATGTCCGCATTCGTGACTTCATTTAGACGGTCAGACCTGTTGGCGTCTTCGCAGCTCTGTCTCCCACGGTTAAAATCAGCTGCGAATTGTACTCAATGCAGGAGCAGTATTACCCCTAAACACTGTCTAGCTTGACTTGAATCTGGATTGCTGTTTTCCCTTTTAAAACGTAAAACTTCATCACTGCACGAATTTCGTTTCTTTCCATTGTTGAGAAAATTTACGACAGAGAAAATCTCGGTCCTCTCACACTATTTATATCAGTTCGAATAAATTCAAATTTGGCGTTATATTTTCGAAAAGAAGACATCATGTAGTAGTATAATAGAATAATAATGTATAAAAAGAATGTAGTAAGTTTTGTTTGCCTATCTCTTTTTAAGTTCGTCGTTTCGGCCAGTTATCAATCAGCCTGGTAGATAATGAAGTGAAGCTAGCCTAGGACGCTGCGATCTCGTCGAAAGAAACAGTAAACGTGATTCATTCTCTGCCGCTCTCTTCTTATTCATTTCTCTCTGTGCAATGCGTATGCGAGATTTGATGGACAAAGGTAGTAATAGTAATGCTTTCTCATCTTCCTTCTCTATTTATTAAGACTGCCACTCGCCGTCATATAACTGCCTATGGCATCCCTTCTATGTCTACATTATGTCCATGTACAAAAGGCGGCGGAGATCAATTAACGCTGGCACCGGAATCAGACAATTTATTCCAAACAATTGGGAGTGCATTCCGTCTGGCTGGGTCCGTGATTGATCTACAATTTAGAAATGTTTGCTTTGGGATGTGATCAGCATAAACAACGTTTGAGTAAATTGAAGATCGATTTCTGAACAAACCTTCCAGGAAACTCGAAAGAGGTTGCTTTTTGTTATTTCTACGGTTTCTCTCTGCTTACTATGACGTGAAAATATGTATGTGTAGTTGTTTTAGTAACAATTAGTTTGTAGCATATTGCGATTGCTCGTGTGCGGGGAGCAACAATATCAATATCAACCCCCCCCCCCCCCCGTGGGCCACCGGCTACTCATGAACCGCACGAAACACGACAGCAACGCTATCATTTTACGCCGGTTCAAGTTTATTTCCCCGGGCATGCCAGCCCAATTAATTTGCATACGAGGATATACTTTCATGCAACATGCATTCACTACCTCCTCGTATGCAGCATGGCACTACCTCTTCCTAAAACTTTCATTTGTGCCCTGTTATCAAATAGATCCAGTATGAATGTGGTAGTATGGATGACCTCTGATCTAGTCACATGAACTGTTATGGCAAATACAATAGCACCACGACCAGTAATAACTCCCTCTTAAAAAAAGGGTTACCTGTCTTTGACAAAAATTGATAGCAGTTGGGTATTGTAAGGTTTGTGAGCATTCTGAAGGTATCAAGTCTCCGCAACGTACGTGTTTGTATGAAGAGAGTTACTAATGTAGAATTCTCTTTTCTTACTGCCTACCCCATTGGAAAGCTGGAGTTATTGTTGTGATTTTTCAATGGATGTTTATGGCACATCAAGAAGGATAATAGATCGTCATAACCTCTTGTAATGCGGATGTTACTGGACGTCGATATTCATCAATAGCCTTAATATACAATAAATCTTTGGCCGAGCTAATGTCTGAAATTATTTGACCGATTTTAATAAAACTTTATACAATTGTGTAACTGTGACCAAATTAAAATAAACGTTATACTTTTTTCCAGTTGATCATGAAATATAACAGCGATTAATAATTAATTAATGATTCAATTAATACTTTAGAATAGCAACAGTACCGCGTGGCCGTTCCATCTAGCACATCATCGTCAACATAATCTCCTCCCATCGGTCCATTTCTAGACATAGGCCTATTTCAAGAAAAGCCAAGACAGCCAAACTCCTGCTATTCGCATCCATCATGTAATATATATGTATTTTTATAATAAAATCGTAAATATATAAAAATATAAGATTCCGTTGTCTAGTACCTATAAAACAAGTCTTTACGGTACTTACCACAGTATCAGGCTAATGTGGTGATAAATCCTTAGATATTCTTACCATTTATAAAATGAATGTTATTGATAAAACAATCACACCATGCTTTTGGATGAAACAGATTCCACATTATAATTACAATTTTGATTAAATTTTTATTTCATGAAGATATGGTATATAATATATAAACGATATAAAATGAAAAATGATTATTTTATATTTGTAATTAGAGAATTTATTCAGATTTCTTTTTGTCGCTTACAAGCAGTCGATGTATTTTATGTGTCACCATCATTATCATACCTTACCGGTCCACTGCTGGACATAGGCCTCATTCAATGATCGCCAATACGACCGATCTCCTGTTACTCGCATCCAACCCGGACCGACTACTGCACGGAGATCGTTTTCCCACCTGGTGAACGGTAGATCAATATTTTGTTTTCCTAAAAGCGGCCTCCACTCCAGAATCTTACTGGCCCATCTGCCATCTGATCTTCTGAGTGTGGGACCAGCCTATTGCTACTTCGGTGAGTTTAGTGAAACTACAGTTCTCTGCCTTATGACCTCATTGTGAATTTTACCGGACAAAGAAACACCCAACATAGCAAGCACGTTTAATAGCCCGCTGAGCTACCGCAAACTTGCGGACCAGTCCTAAATTAAGAGGGCATGTATCGGCTCCGTAGGTCATCACGGAAACACGCATAGGTTGAAGACTTTCGTATTCAAGCTTTGAGGCGTTGGCGATAGAATGTGACGAAGCTTCCGGAGTGCTGCCCATCCGAGCTGAATCTTAGAATGAAATATTTTTGTGCGACTTCGAGAATAGCACCAACCAAGAGGAACGTGTTTGTTGAACGTAACCTTCGTCTTGTCCAAGTTCATCCTCGGGAGGATTAATTTAAGCTGTGCAACGTTACCTGCAAGTACTCGCCGTTAATAATTATGCCACATTCTGCCCAATTTAAAGTTGTCCTCCAAAGCATTAGTGAACAGTTTTGGGGCAAGCGGCGAGGATGATAACCTCACCCCATTGGACTGTCTCAAATTCGGCGGGGTTGTCCTGTAGTGCGGGGCAACCCAATCTGTGGAGGAGGAGTCTGTCTCTTAGGGGATCGACTAGCTATCGAGGTGCCCTAATAATTTGCTGTTCCGGGGGCACCTCATCAATTTTTTTTTCGGAGGAACCTAATACTGGTTGGCGGCGCTAGTCTAGCCTCAACAGTTCGACTGACTACGAATACTTTTTGTCTTCAGGTTTAGGGAGACGATAGGGGGACAGACCCTCCTCTTTTCCTGCAGAACCTCATCAAGTGCTGCACTGATGGCACTCGCGGTGGTTTTTGTGGATATTCGGCACTATCATGTGCTGCGAGAGCCCACACACCCCTGAACTCCACCCAAGGCGCGTAAATACGTTTCCCCGCTTTAAAAAAAGGTTATCAGTATGAGGAGCGTGTGACGTGTACAACTTCCTGTAGAAAGCTTCGATCACAGAAGGCATCCCAGGCTTAGAAGAAACGGTAACCCCAGAATCAGTCCTAACCGTTGTCAGATGACTTCTTCCAAGCTTCTCTAAAAATCATTCGACCCTCTGTTCCGCTCAATCGCTTCGGTGACCCGTGGCATATTTGAGCCGCGAATGTCTCGGCATATTAGTTTGCGGATTCGCTTTGAAAGAAGCTTGACAGCAGACGTAATTTTTCCTTGTGCTCTGCGTTCCGTCAGAAGTCCAAGCGTCTAAACCGAGAGTTTAGCTTTCCTGCTCGTATACTTACTCCTACAGTATCCTACACCCACGTCCCACATGCAACCAATTACGCCACTCGTGGCCTCGTCAATTGCCATTGCAGTTTCCGACGTATTTAGGGCATTGAATCGGTATCTTGTTACCAGTTAGGATTTTTCGGCACCTACCACGGTTCGCTGGAAGTTAGGTCGGAGTGTTGACTATTCTAAACGGAGACGCTCGATGTCGACTTCCTATGGCGTTTCTTCTTGGAATAGTTAGGAGTTCATTAAGAAGAGGCCCTCTTTCTCGAGGAAGTTTACCAGCATTTGCCCCCTGCGATTTCGACTTCCGATTCCATGTCGTCCTGGACTCGATTCGGCACCATTTCGTAGTCCCACTTTCACATTTAAGTCCCCCATAAGAACATCAAAGTGGGCCTTACAGGTGTTATCTAAGGTAAGTACGAAGGTTCTGACAAAGGTAACGACTGACGGTGGGGTTACCATTTCATCTAAACCTGAAATCTTACCTGAGATCGAAGCTTTCTATAGCAAGTTACATACGTCGCACGCTCTTCATCCCGACACCCTGAACGACGATCCGCGTCGTAGCCTGATACGACATTTGTCAGGCGATCTTCCAGATCTCAGCTTGAGAATAGTCTAGCTTTAGCGCAGCTTAAAGGGGGAAAGGCTCCGGAGAAGGACGAAATTACAGTCGAGCTTCTTAAGGCTGGAGGCGAACCTGTGTTACGAGAGCTAAAAAAGATTTTTAATTTTGTCCTTTGACGGGGCCGTATCTCCCAAGGCATGGCTTGGAAGTGACGTTGTTTTGTTTTTGAGAAGGATGACAAATCACTTCTTCAAAATTACAGACCAATTTTTCTTCTTGGGCACATTTACAAGTTATTCCCAAGAGTCTTGACGAATAGTCTCACCACAAATCATGACGAATTCCAGCTACCGGAGCAGGCTGGATTTCACAGAGGACTTAGCAAATTGGACCACATTTTCACCCTAAGGCAAGTTGTACAAAAGTGCCTTGCCTTTGTGGTCTATGAAAAAGCGTTTCACGCTGTCAAAACCTGGGCTGTTCTGGAAACTTTACAGCCAAAGTACTGTCGTACTTACGTCAAAGTACTGAGAGCATTGTATGACGCTGCTTTTATGTCCGTTCTGATTCCGGGAGGTCATACAAGGCCAATCAAATTGCATGGAGGAGTGCGACAGGGGGACGTCACTTCCCCGGAGCTGTACTATAATGCTTTGGAGGATAAATATTAATGACGAGTACCTCTCACATTTAGGTTTCACCGATGATATCGTTGTGTTGGCCCAATTATTGGGGATCTTGCAGGAAATTTTACACAGCCCAAATGAATCCTACCGACTTATTTGCCTTAGGAGAAACTTGGACAAGACAAAGGTCATGTTCAACGAACTCGTTCTTCCTAGGCCGACCAACGTCGATGGTGCTATTCTCGGAGTTGTAGACGAATACCTCGGGCAACTGGAAGCTAATAGAAGGATTCAGTTGGGTTGAGCAGCATTCCGGAAGCTTCGTCACATTCTCATGTTGCCTATACCGTAGAGCTTGAAGACAAAAGTCTTCAATCAATGCGTTCTCGTACGTTGAGTGTTTCTCTGTCATACAGAATTCGTAAAGAAATCATAAGAGAGAGAACTATAGGTTCCGATATCACGCAACGTATAGGCTCGCTGAAGTGGCAATGGCTGGTCACACACTCAGAAGAACAGATCAGGGCCAGTAAGGTTCTGGAGTGGAGGCCGCGCCTACCAAAAAGATGTGTTGGTCGACCTTTCACCAGGTGGGAGGGCGTTCTCCCTACAGTGGCCGGTCCGGGATGGATGCGAGTAGCAGGAGATCGGTCGTATCGGCGTTTATTGATAGAGGCTTATGTCCAGCAGTGGACCTTCAAGGGCTGATAATGATGATGAGGATGATGATGAAATAGTATATAAGTGGTAGTAAATGTATACCAAATTTTTATAAATGTATTTTTATTGTAAATTAATGTGTGTTAAATTGTGTATTTATGTCGCCTGTTAAGACGAATTAGGCAACTGTAATGTATCTCCGTGTATGTTCATATACTAATAAATAAATAAATTTATAAAATAAATGCATAATTAGTGTAATAAATAGTAATATGATAGGAATACATGAAAGGGAACAAATATATGCAATTAAGTTGGCTATATTACTACTTGAATAACATGTAAAGTACTTAAATGTCAACATCTACTCGTATCTGTACCAACAATCCAAACATTCTCATTATTAACGTTCAGAAGTGGTTTCGACATTTTTTTTTCGTTGTTGACCAGGAGAAACTTGACAGGCACTTGGCACATTATAGTGCCGAAAACCCACTTAAACCACCGCGAGTACCACTAGTGCCGCATTTGGTTACGTATAAATCATCACGGAGTCTAGGTACAAGCCAGTCAAATAAGGGACCAACGCCACTACCACGGAGGAGTTATTACATACCACAGTACAAGCGGACGTGTCGTTCTCCTTTCTTGTGTTTCTACGTCCATGTGTCACCGGAAAGCTTAAAACATTAAAAAACGCATCACTAAGCTGTCTTATTTTTTCAAAGCATGACTTAGTCGAATAGTTGCAGCCATGTGCCCATAAGCTCTGCCGTCTCAATTGTGTGTGTGGAAGTCTGCCACTGGTCTTCCCACGATTAATCTATTTTAAGGCTTCCATCACCAAATGGTAAAACCGGGACCCTATTATTAAGATTCCGTCATCCGTCTGTCCACTCCCAATGGCCCACCGTCTAAACAACAGCGATAAATAAATTCCTTAAATTAAAAATTTAAATATCCTAAATGTAAAAAGGTACAAATAACTGTCACCACAAAGTAGATATGAAATTTTATAATTAATTTATAACCTTTAGCAAATTTAAATTAATTAGAAATACAGAAATCCGCTAGCAGTATAAAGCTTTATTAAGCCTATGAGAAACATGGAACAAAATGAAACTTTGATAACCATGTTAGTTTCAGAGCACTAATGGCGTAGACCATAACATTTACAATATAAACTGGAAGTTTTAGTAGTCACTAATAATATAATAATACTTAACACTAGAAAATTTAATAGTTCATTTGGCCCGAATATGTTCTAGCCAAAACTAGGTATTCAACGTTTATTAGTTTTGTTCTGTGTTGGGCCAAGCATTTGTGTGGTTAGCTCCAATTTTACACCTCTTTTTATAATGTATTATACTTATATATTCTACGATCTTGACCCCCGTCTGGAACCCAAGACCTCAGGATATGCGAATAAACAAGTGAATTTTATTTTATTATGTATATTAAAATGTGGTTTATTGAAGGTTATGTTAGCTGATAGCTAAAACCAAATAGGAAAATAATTGAGGAATTGAAATGAAGGTATCCTTCATTTCAATTCCCTCAAATATATGAATTTTCGCCACAATTGGTTCAGGGGCTTGGCCGTTATGATGCAGAGAGACCGAGTTACTTTCACATTTGTCACGCGAGTCCGTTTCTTTCTGCATGTATGGCATGCGACCACAAAATAATCACACATTTACCCCTATATGATAGTAATAAGAATAAAGGCATATTTAAGATTCCCCTATCATCTATTAATACCTCAATCCTATAATTGTACTTCATTCTCTTGCCACATAAAAGCTAGCCCTAGCGGTAAGCACCGCTGGTAAATGATGTTATTTATATACCTACGGTTTACCCGCGAATGGACTGGACAAATGCTCTAGAGAACAAATGACCGGTAGGCTGGCAAGGTTCAAAAATCTAGAGTGAAAGCCGCTATAAAGAAGACGAAGGTCCATCTTACAACTGAAGGGAGGACGACCCCGATGTGGTTCAAGCCTAGTAGCCTGGGTTGAACCCAGGCGAAGCCAATTGTACCGAGGGGAGATGCTTTTTACATCACTCTTATAACAACATGGGACCAAAGAACAGGCGGAGGAGGAGCTCACGGTACCCTTCTTATAAGAAGAGGGGACTAAATAGCAACAGGAGGAGGTGTTTTTGAGTACGGGGCAAGGGGCCAGGATGGGAACCTCACCTCACTACACTGTCCCAAAGTCGGTGGGGTTGTCCTGTGGTGCGGACATATATAAACATCCATGACTCTGACATAACACGCGGACTAACCGCCACGCTACAACTGAGCCAGCCGGTCGTGAACTATAATGTCTAGCGAGCCGCACACACACCACTGGACCCCACCCAGGGAGAGTGCATAGTGAAAAAAGCGTGAGAAGGCGATCTATCTACAATAGCTGGCCCGAAAAAGATGCGAGTAGTATGAGGTCGGTCGTCTTGGTGTTTATTAAAAGAGGCTTAACAGTCCAGTAGGGGATGGATAAGGGCTGCTAATGATGGTGACGATGATGATGATGATGGTGACAATGAGATAAAATAATGCGTATGAACGCTGTATTTTATCTCTAGATTTTATCAAGAGACGACAAAGTCCCCAAAAGCTATCCGGCTGTATTTGATCGATTTTCTCGATATCTAATGCACGGATTTTTAAATTGTTTTCAGCAATGGTTAGATTTACTCTAGATGAAGGTTTTAGAGCATAATTTGTCTAGCCCCCGATAGTCACGAGCGAAGCCGTGTGGAAAAAAAAATATTATCAAATTAAAGTTTATCCAATATCAAAGTTGTATAAAAGTTAAATAAATTAAATAAACAATTTCACGAATAAATTTGATAGCAATACAGGAGCGTTGGGATTTTCCTGTCAATCCATCGTTAATTCGAACGAATACCCGGCATCTCTTTTTACGCATTGCGGATGAGAACCCGCAAGATGAATACTTTAGAGACCTGCTTAAAAAAGAAACTAATTTTATTTTACATTTGTTACATGATATTTAACGACCGGCTGACTCAATTGGTGGCGGTTAGTTCGCGTGTTACGCCAGAGGTCACGGGTTCAAAACCCGGCTAGGTCATGGATGTTCATGTATGTATTTCTATAATAAAAATCTTAAATATATAAATTTTCTTAAGTTTATAAAAGTATTAAATATATTTCCGTTCTCTAGTACCTGTAACACAAGTCCTTGCGGTACTTAACACAGGACTAGGCTAACGTGGTGTGATATTATATTATATTATATTATATTATATTATATTATATTATATTATATTATATTATATTATATTATATTATATTATATTATATATTTTGAAATGGATTCTGAAAGGTTGTGTGTTCACTACTTTGACCGGCCTTTCGCTGGGGTGTCCTGTTACCAAAAGAATCCGTGACAGTCTAGCACGTAAGCAGTCGGCAATGGTACGCTTTTAGTGCCGTTCTTCGAAATACCCGATTAACGGTAGGACGGTGCGAATGCATTTTCCTTGCGATAAAGACGATGCGTTTACTATTCAACATGCTGTAAATGTGCTTCTGTCTATGAACGCCAAGGCGGGCCAACCAATGCTACGCACGTAGAAACTTGGACCAGCTTCTGTATCGAGATCATTATTACACCGGCATATTACCACCAATACTGACTTTGCCTGAACACAGCCTAATTTTTTTTTAGGATGAGGCATGCACTGACGCATGCCGTAGATCACGGGGATACTATACCTGAGGTACTGAATACCTACTAAACCTCCAAATGTGTCCCCTCTCCTTCGCTTCAACGAGCAATTTGCTCCAGCCATTACATAAGGTTCGATAGCTACTTAAATAATTAAATAAACCGCGATAGAATAGTAAAAGTAGATTTATTGTAATTAGTAACATTCGCGTAAAATTAAGACATCAACAAGCAACATACTTTCACTGTTATACCATAAACACAACCTGTATTAAACCTCGTCACCCTTTTTTACGTCTACGTAAGTCTCATTGTGGAGTTCTTACAGATACGTAACTACAAAGGAATATTAATTTAATACTCTCAACGGGCAATTAAATCAAAATTGTATTTATTATGTTTATTATTTATTAATAAATAAAATAAAACAAAAAGCTATTCCGTTACTGAGTGACTGATTGACTGACTGACAGACAACGCACGATCGAAACTACCGAACGTAAGAAGCTAAAATTTTACAGGCATGTTCCTTGCAGAGTGTAGGGGGGGCGGGGCACTGAAGGAAGTCCACACCGAAGAATGTGAAAGGACTGATTTTTTTATATGAAAGTGCTACACCGTTGAAGTCAGTTTACACGGGTAAAATAGTTGGCCGCTACTAGTTTGTTGTAAAGTAATACATTTTCAAGTATTTTAAATTAGACGTAGGTAATACGCAGGTGGAAATAAGACAGTATTTTGGTATTTTATTATAGCGGTATTAGAAATATTCATTGAAATTCCTATCTTTCCTATTACATAAATTACTATGAAATGTGTGATATCAATTACCAAAGGCGCTTCCTTGGTCCAAAATAAACATTAGCTACGAGCTTATGTAATATAACATTTGATTAGGATGTTACGTCTTTATAACATAATAAACAATGATGGCCGTTTGAAATTCACTGGTAGGCTAGTCATAATTATCGAATACATTTAATGTTGTTTTGACTACGTAATTTTAAGTATTTTTATGCAGGATGTTCTGTAACATAGTACAAAACCCCAGAGCGTATTTTTTAATAATATTGGGGGCAATCGGATGACATAAATATAGCCGGAGCCTTTTACAACTACCGACCATGAACATCCGCATAATTACTACGCCGATGCGTTGCCTTCCTTTCATCCTCATCTCCAATGGGTCACCGGATGCTCACAACCCGAACGAAACACGAAATATGGTACCCTTTCGTGGCGGTCCAATTATGTTACAATGCAATATAACACTGCCTCTTACTAAATCATATTCGTCGTGTTCAGTACTCGATTCTGGTAATAAGTGAAAAAAAAAAATTAAAATCTCTTACAATTCACGTTGTATGAAAAGCAGGTTGTTACAAAATTTTCGAATTAATTGCCTTCCTAGTGGGCCCATCGGGTACGAACACGAGAGACACCGAGTGTAGGTCGATCGGTAGCCGGACCCTTGGAGATTTTATCGCCACTTAGCGTTTTTTTAGAAGCGGATTATGCGTTGTGTGTGATCAATAATATGTCTTCTACTTAGACTGAGTGCCAGCATACCAACTTGTTAAAGTGAACTGTTGTTAAAATTAGTGCCATGCTTTGTAAGACATAGTGCCATGATTTTTAACTGCATTGCAGCCGAATTGGACCCGTACCACGGATGAGGTACCTCTCGCTCCTATAACACCTTCTAAAAGTGACAGTTATGCTTTGACATTTGTGTGGTTTGTGAATTTTCGGTAGATAGATTCGGAAAGAAGTTAAAGTTTAAGCTCCTGAGGTTCAGTTTCAGGTTCCTGGTGGTTAGGGACCTAAAAGATTCGGTCGTAGATCGATAGAAACAAGGGTATACTATATACCAATCATTTAAAAGCTTTGAAAATACCTTATACATGATTAATGTGTCAAAATTGACCAGACGAACATCTTGAAGAACGGCAAAAAACGTGGAGAAAGTTAACTTCTCTGGTCATGACGACCTGGAGCCTTCAATTGAATAGCGAGGAAGTGTATTATCAAATACACTCGAGTAAGTGATTTAAATTTGTCAACAACTTCCGTTTATTGTAATATACACATAGACCTAAACCTACCGTTTGGACTAGACAAAGTTATAGGATTTCCTACTTTCACCACCATCTGGAAGAATATTTTTTTTTACAATTACTCTGTACTTTGTTGAGCCTTCACAATTCTTTTACTATTTTATGTTGTTTTGCGATCCTTAACATATCTCGCCTATTGCTCACCGTTATTTACATATGAACATAGGATTAAGGAGAACAATACTAGGGTGGATCTAAAACTTCGTGGCCTAACCTACATGGATCTATGACATCTTTTTAAATCTACCGTCATTTGTTAGTATGTCTCATATTGATTTATTGTGAGAAGTTTCATTTCAATACTGCACAATAAAAAATTTCTGTGATTATTTGTTTGGAGCAATCTGACGCAATTTTCAATAATGGAGAAAATTGAACACCGAGCAGTCATTAAGTACCTCAATAAAAAGGCCTATCACCAAAAGACATTGATGTATGTGATATGGTGAGCACTTTGGGGGAGTCTGCTCCATTGTATTCTAGTATCAAAAAGTGGGTGGCTGAGTTTAAGCGCGGTCGTGAGAGCATTAAAGATGATCCTAGGAGTGGAAGGCCTACATTCTCTACCACGAAAGAGAACATCGATAAAATTTGTGATCTCGTACTGGTTTGACCGATGTTTGACCATTGGTAAGATAGCTGAGATAACAAACATTAGTTAGGGCCAGGTGCAACACATAATAACGGAAGAGCTGGGGTTCCATAAGGTTTCTGCTCGCTGGGTCCGGAGGTTGCTTTCAGCTTAACAAAAACGAGTTCAATACACAATCTCGCGAGACTGTTTCAAACTTTTTAAGACTGACCACGAGGACTTTTTGTCAAGATTTGTTACCAAGGATGAAAGCTGGGTTCACAACCATACTCCTGAATCAAAGCAACGATCCAAACAGTGGAAAAGATCGGACTCTCCTACACCGAAAAAGGCTAAGCTCGTTTTGTCGACTAACAAAGTCATGGCTTCTGTTTTTTGAGATGCGAATTGCATTATTTTTGTAGATTATCTACCGAAAGGTCAAACTATAAATTCTTGTTATTATTGTAACATTTTACGAAGACAATATACGAAGGAAGAAATAAAAGAAAAAAGGCCGGGAATGTTGCGTAAGAAAGTTTTGTTTCATCAAGACAATGCACGTGTTCACACGCTTCGGTTGAAACAATGTCTGTAATCCATGACTGTGGCTACGAATTGCTGCCCCACCCACCTTATTCGCCGGATTTAGCCCCCTTGGATTATCATTTATTTCCACATTTAAAAAAACATTTTGGTGGCTCGAAATTTTTGAACAAAGATGAGATGATAGTCGCAGTAAACGATTATTTCGCCGACCTTCCGGAATCTTTTCTTTCCGAGGGGATAAACAAGTTGCAGGTCAGGTGGAAGAAGTGTGTTGAACTAGATGGAGATTATGTCGAAAAATAAAAATAAATTTAGATACACTTTTCTTTCATTTTCTTGGTCGGGCTTAGAACTTTTAGATCCATCCTCATTGGTATCCATATTGGTAACAGTTAACAAAATACATGAACAACAGGAGCTAGATCGACCGCAAGGTGACGTATCAGCAAGGAAAGGTAAATGTATAAAGAATTCGAAGAAAGTGATGTAATATGTATTTTTATCTCTTATTTTTAGTTTATTTATTTAATGTCGATTCATCATCTAATTCCCACTTAATCAATATTTAAAATTTCGATGAATGTACTTTTAGCCTTTCGCTTTTGTTCATTAGCCACACAACCAATACATGTTTAACAGATGAATCATAATTATATAAACTGCATTATCTTATTTAGGTTCCTTAGTGATAACATGAATATGAATTACATTGGTGTATGCTATTTCTTATTATCTCTGTAGGAAAGCAATCCTAAATTAATTCACTATGTTACCTATGTTACTTTTAGGTGGTGTCATGCATAGTGCAGTATATCCTCGTATGCAACGGAATTGGGCCGGCACGACCAGGAAGGTACCTCTCGCTCACATTATTATGTGGTACTGATGTCAGTTTGTCACTTTACGGTGGTATTCCACCGTAAAGTGACAAACTGACATCAGTAGCCGGTAGGTACATTCGGGG
>JAFELO010000237.1:33357-50551 GCA_017140195.1 Eumaeus atala | reverse complement strand
GAAGTAGGCAGAGCCGACCCTCCTTCCATGCCCCCGGGAACTGACCGGAAAGTGTAAACAAATCATAAAAATCAAAATAAGACACGTCCGACACAAACAGAAACGCCTCCAAGAGAACCAACACGAGAAGAAAGCAACAAGGAAAACCAAAAAAGGACGACACCAGCAGGTCTATACACCCCTGCCCCGGGACCGCACGGTCAACCAGGACAAGTCTATATCGATGACTTACTTATTTTCTTAGTACAAGAGCCGAGCAAAAAAAACACGAATATCTCCGTGACCCGACGTCGCACCAGAGAAACAAAAACAACAAAAAATCCGCCTTTTTAACGCCTATCGAAAACCGCCACTGACACTATTGCCCCGAACTTCAGCTTATGCCTGGTACCAGAAAAACAGTGTACAATGGAAGATTACCTACCGTAGCATAAAATATTTATTTTATTTTATTTATTAAACTCACAATGAATAACAGTTACAATATAGCCACGGTGTATCAAAAACCCACTGGGGTTTATCCGCATACCGGCATATAACGACAGCGCTCGGAGTTCATTAGTAAATAAAATAGTACTACTCCCATACAATAACCACACCACACACATAATAAACCACACCTGTGTCAATAGGCCTTTGTTATTATGATGTTAACGTTTATTTGAATCCAGTTGGGTTATGCTGCCATTTTAATCCAGGTGGTCTTTGTCATCTCAATTGTTACATATCTCCACCGTGGTCTAGGCCATGTTCGTGGCGGTGGAGTTGGTACCCTGGGGTGCAACGAGACCCCTTAAGCGAGGCCAATTGAATGCTCTTCGTAGTCCTCTCAAGAGAATAGGGGCCCGAGGAACTCCAAGAAACTGTCTCAAAATTCATTAGTCGGGGTGCGGGACAACCTGTCTGTGGAGGTAAAGTTAGTTTCTTAGGGTACGGACTAGCCGCCGAGGTGCCCTGATGATTTGTATTTCCCGGACACCTCTCCAATGGGTGCGCTGATGGCACTCGCGGTCGTTTCTGGTACTACAGTGAATCACACACAATAACCCACCCAGGGCTAATGATGGCGCGTAAAGGCGCTTCCCCGCGTATAAAAATAATGATATACTATATACATATGACATAAAAATAGCATGTTCCCGATGCTTTAGTAATTACACTTTCACATAAAGCTAACTTTTTAAGTAAATATCGTAATATCCTTCAATATTTCTCTGACATTATATCTTTTTGACCTAAAACACGCATATTGCGTAAATCTGCACAGGAATACCCGAGCCAAGGAAAAAATGTTGCTGATAAGATCATATTAAGCGTAGCATTACAAGTTGGTGATGAAGGAAGTCGTTTGACAGGATGCGAGCTTATCAGTCGTTCAAAGCGCCTGAGTTTATGAACCCGTAAGTAATAGGAATAAGCGGACATATTTTAGTAGTAAAGCGGGGAGGAAAAAAAGTTGGGCGAGGGGGGGTTACTTACGTGTCAGTGTCATTTGTCAGGCTGCAGAAATGCCATTTCTCGCGCTCGCTATGCCATTTGAACGCGTCTGTGCAAGTCCATGCATGACTGCAAAGACGGTTGTAGCGTTGGAACAGGCACGGGCGACATAATATGATCCCGGCATGGTCGAGATGCCTTTGAAAGCTCTCTATATACCTCATACGTTACTACTATGCACGGCACCGTCGCCTTGCTGTGACCGTATGCATATGAAAATACACTTAGAACATACGCTTATGGATCGCGAGAACTTTCGACACATTAAATGGTTAACATATATTCCCAAGTCAGCTTTTGTTATTACGTCATTTTAAAGTTGTAATTGTCTCGATTGTTTCCCATGATTTCTTCGATGGCAACAACATTTTATGTATCAAGTTGCAAGGGAAGAAATTTATATTTAACTTATTTAACATAGTTTACATATAATTGGAATTATGTATCATAAATAATATGTATGGAAACTGTATAAAAATATATTCTTCTAGTTGCAATTAATTAAATTAAATAGTTGTAAGTAATTGAAGAATAGATTTTTATACACTTTTCTTTATACGAGGGTACACATACTTCACACAATTAACTAGTATATATTGAAATAAATAATGTAAGTAGATTTGATTTTTAGCTTTCAATGAATCTGTCTTAGGCATGGAATAAAATTTTTGTGTCTTGATTACTTACAGCATTCCTATGGATGGCTATTAGGAGGCCAAACTACTTAAAGTGTTCTCTCAGTCTGTCATTTCGTCTGTATCATCAAATGCGATGCAATTAAATCATAGCAAATAGTTTGCTATGATTTAATCGCATTCCCCTAGTTACTACATTTTAACAACTACATACGAATAAAGTAAAGACAAGTACACATTTGTTACTATAGGAGTAATAATGTAATTCAAATTTAGAGAATTCTCCTTCTGATGTTTCATAAGTAGTTCTCTATAGGTTTCTCGTTCCAAATTTGTCAATTACGGCAGTGCGATGAAACCGCAAACGAAGTTAAAAGACTGTTCGTTGAACGTACCGTGTGGAAGTAACGCGGCCCTATACTACTGTTACAAAATAGCTGTCTACAATTCCATCGTCTATGAGAATGATACACAGTTTGAATTTTATCATACCTGGTCAGAAGAAATATACACTCATAGAGGAGAAAATGAAATTTCTATTCAGCTGTTGAATTACATAAAAATGTAGGTAGTGGAGAAATAAACAATTAACTTTAATTAAAACAATCCTGAACACGTTGTGATACGTATTAGAGAAATGTAAAAATTTTGAAGTAATAAAAATAAATTTTCTTCTCCATACATAGGAACACATAAAAGCTCACAGATCGTATGCATTCAACCATAGATTGCGTAGTTAAAAAACTACAGTATGTGCTCTTACACTGGCTAGGAAAGTCCCATTTCCCTATAATGTAAACTTGATTGAAGGGCGTGATTTTGTGGGATTGGAGGATATTCTCCACCTATTTGAAAAGAATCATAAGAAATTGCGTACATCAAGAGAAAATATTTCAAACTTAATGTATGTGAAGCACCGTATGGCGCCAAATGAGCATTGTATTAAGATATAATTTGGAGAGTTTGGTAACATATAACCAAAGCTTAATTTACGTCTTAATAAGTACCCAATTTCTTAAAAATCAGCACACGTCAACGGCTAGTCAGCCCCCTAAGGGACCGATGGAGATGTTCCGCACTACAGGATGTGACTGACACTAGTAATGGACGGATACAGCTAATAATCCTGTGCAACATTTAGGGTATAATTTGTTTACACAAAGGGGAACATCTGATCCCCTCTTAACCTTCAGGGTTTTTTTTATAGAATAGGAGGGGGGCATGAACATCCATACAATTATTATGTCGACGCGTAGCCCTCCTTCACCCTTCCTGCTCATATAATAAGAAATAATAGCTATACCATAAGAAATATGGAATGGACGCCCTGGAAGAAGCTATCTTGGATGATCAGCAGTATCTGTTGAAATATAAAAATAAAGATCTAGGGCATCTGCTGGCTGAAGTAACGGCAAAAACCAAGATGTAACTGTAAGACATACGGAGGGAAAGTTTAGATATTTAATTACTTACTTCATAAGAACAAAAGTTGGCAGTACTTCCACGTGGCGCAGGCGGTAATACTTAAAATCTAATTTTAAATGACGGCGGAATAGTCGTATTATTGTTACACAGTTAAGATTATCATAAAAACGTAACCGGTTGCTATCTACATATTGAAGATAAATTAGTAAAAATATTTTAGGAGAAAAACGAATCAGTGACCTTTAAAATTGTATGTGTTTGTGTGTGACTTTACTCATGCTGATGTCACAAATGGCTCTGCTCTAATGCGGCATTATTTAATGTATTTGCAAAAGCTTTATTTAATACTTTGCGTTTCTTTTATTTAAATCAAATAGGAAATAAAAAAGCTGTGACCATTTAAATGATGGCGTCCTATATTTTTCGGGTAAGGACGAAATCTGAAAAAAAACTACAATACCTACAAAGTTCTAATTTGGCAGGAGGTTACTTTATGAATAGGAGACGTATAATAAGACGGAATATTATGATATAGTCCAGCAGCAGGTGTCAAAAAGAGCAATACGTGTTTTTTATAAAAAAAAAAACCTTAACTATCTTATTTGATGTTAAAAAGACGTTAAATATTGTTAAATATAATTTATAAGTATGAAAAGTAAAAACTTCCAGAGAATTTTACAAAGCCGTATTAAAGCAAGTGTATGTGTTTAGGCTTGAGCAGATATAAAGATCATGATATCTTGCTATTTAATATGTACAGGCGCTTTGCCATTGCATATGCGCTACTTAGGAAGGAGGTAAAGTAATCTTTAGAGAAAGTATCACACTGCAATGAGGTTATAGACTCTACGGCCTCAGGTGTCGGAAAACCACGGTAACAGACTCAATCGCTCTCCACCAAGACAGGTCACTACATTTTTGGTCACAAGTTATCGTAATTCTTATATGAAAATAGTAACTGGTACATTTTTTTATATTTTTGTCTGTTTTTCTGTGACATTTTTCACGTATTTAGTACTTATTGCAATCTTAACACTGCTTAGTATATTTAAATGTAATTATCCCTTATGTATCACATAAGCTTCATTTAACAATTATTGAAATTCGATTATCAATAAAAATGCCATAATATTATATAAATAAATAAAATGAATACTTATCCAAAAAAAGGTGAAAACCGACAATTATAACTACTGTAGATAATTTGTCGAGAGGGGGGCCGACAGCATTGCGTCAGGGGCTATTGAAATATTATACTACTAGAGTCGTAAAATTGAACAAATCATATTACAATTTGAGTACAAAACCGCTCCATTGATTGAACCAATAATTGAAACCAATTATTATCCTAGACAAAATGTTAAAAGTATAAAGTCATATTTACTCATTGTGGCCATAAATATTCTTACAATTAAAAGTAAAAAATATTACATTTTTTACTTTAATTGTAAACATTCGAATCTGTATTTTTATACTATTGTTTATTGTGTTTTCTCAATTGGCGCCTATACATTGTACAATATTTTGCGTGATTGATGATTTAAGTTTTCGCGAATGTTACTCATTACAATAAAACTATTGTTACGGATTATATCGCGGTTTATTTAATTATTTAAATAGCCCGACGTTTCAGAAGCTTTACAACAACTACATGGTCATGGGTGGACTGAGTCCACCCATGACCATGTAGAATGGTTGCACGAATCCGTAAAAGTAGATTTATTGTAATTTTGCGTATTTATTGTAAAAGTAGATTTATTGTAATTTGATTGAAATAAAAAGAACATAATTGATGCACTTAGCACTACACAAACTAAACTAAAACTCTTCATAGACTTGGTGTTATTCAAATGTTTGTATACTGGGCTTGTCTGGACAGGCACAGTGAGACTTCCTCTGCTTGTGACAGAGAAAGATCTGCCCGTCCACGTAGCATTCTTACGAAAAAGATTGTCGAATCAGCAAAGTAAAGAATTCAAAGAAACCCCGCCCGAAAGGAAAAGATTTTATGTTAGGAAATGACCGTGTCGCGTACTCTAAGAGATGACTTAGAATTCGAAGCTTAACTGTAAAATTAAATATGAATTAAGGTAAAATCGAAATAACTACAGAAGCGGCTACGCAAAAATTACTGAATAAAGATATTTCTATTTCAAAGAGAGGTCACAGAAAAAATTTGTTTAGGGACGACAAAATTTTTACAATTGGGCAACATTTTAACAAACAAGATGACCGTATTTGCTCAAAACTCTATGAAAGCGTTCCAATTAGTCAACAGAGAGCAACGGGAGCATTTACCAATTTTTGGCTTACAGGTACAGAAGAGCTTCGTTCAGTGTAATTAAAAAAAATATAAACAATACATTGATGATGTTGAACATAGCTAAGCACAAAGTAATGTTTTGTTACATTAACAGGATTTAAATATATTTAAGTATGATTCCACAAGATATAATCTACAAAGGAAGATATCAATAAAATAAAAGAAGACAGAAGAGTGAAAAAAATGCGAGCAAGTATGTATTTAGACAACTGCTTTGCATTGAATACGAGTATCACTCGGCTTGGAGGTTGAATATACCACATGGATATATATCAACACCTATATTCTGTGACATCCTGTTGGAAATTGGAAGAGGGGAGACGAACAGTGACAGTTTTAATATACAAATTAAGTTTTAATATATAAGACATACATATAGAAATACATTTAATTAATTTACTTGAGATCCGACTGAAAAAGCTACACAACACAGCAACCAAGCAACACAGCACTTTTTAGAATTCTCATCGCAACCAGCTGTGCTGAAGAGGATTTCTGTAGTTCGAACAGGTAAGCCTTTATACCTTACTTTGAAAATATTTTATGGTTTGTGATGTTCATATTGGAGGTGGCAGATTATTCCAACATTTGCTGGCCGAGTACCTAAAGCTACCTCTAAACGCCGCGGCGCGGTACAAGCATGTCTTCCGCTGGTCTCGTATGGTAGTTGTGCTGCTTATCTCGAGACCATTTCAGCTTACTATATAGGTAAGAGAATGTTTTTAACTTCATCGCACCGAAAAGTGAGACAGTAGACACCACTTCGAATAAGCTTTTTATATTTTTGATTTGTATTTGTGTATAAAACTAACAGACTGTATAAGTAATAAATATTATTACCCTCAAGTACCTATATCTGCAGGGTTCTGAAGTCTAGGGGACAAAGGTTTGTTCAGATCCAGAGGAAACAAGTTAGTTACGTCAAGGACCGAAGCCACGCCGGACAAGTAGGGGGCGAAGCCCCCTATCTGCATTTTAAACGCGAACGTATACAATTTTATGGCACACGTGAAATATGCTCGCAAGTGTATCTGTGGAGTTTTGAATACTGCGCCCACAGCAGGTGACTTGTATCCACTGGAAATGAGCGAATCTTTGTTCCCAGGGTTTTAGAATCCTACAGAAATATGCTATAAAGTAGTATACGATATTTGTGCCATATATTTGCTTATTATAGTCCAAGTGGTTAAAAGTCAGCGGGGTCCAAGTGCGATGGAACGGTGGGGTTGGGGTCAAAATATTAAACGCAATATGCTAATGGCCTCAGCCAGACCGTAGCATGCATCGGTTTAACTGTTCCACAAGAACTACGTGGACGAAGTTGCGAGCACCAGCTAATACATAATAAAGTGCGACGGGTTTAAGTTTTGTTACATGTCAGTGTTTTTTTACTAATGAGCTTAATTTAGTCCTGACGATGTCATAAGTTGAAAGGAATTTAGCGCAGTAAAAATAGGTTTTGCCCGAAGGCGAGAACAGTAGAAAATTTGCATATAAATTGTGTGAGGTTGGCCACGTAAAAAGTTTGCCACAAGCAGGATAAAAAGTTGTCCTTTACAGCGTTTGAGAGAGGTTTGGCACGGGTGGCAATTTTGTTTTAATACGTATATTTGGTGAGTTTAAATATGGACATAATCTACACTTAACGGTATAGAGCTTTAAATGTTTTATATACCTTTATAATATTCATTAAGCTTCTTATGTGGAAACCACATTAGGAGGTGGTGAGGGAAGAAAGTGCAGGATGGCTTGATAGAGGTGGTCGTAGGAGAAATACGAATATTATGTAGGCGACACATGTTACACGGTAACCGCCGTGTTTATGCACATATATACGTTTCGTAAGATTTAGGGTCATACTGCATTGCACCCGAAAGCACCCGCACGACTGGTGAGGTACCTCTCGCTTATATGATTTCGCCATAAAAGGACAGCTATGCTGTCGCGTTTTGTGAGCTACCAGTATCTCATTGGAGGGGAGTCCGGAAAATTAGAAACGCATCTGTTGTCATGTTCACACCAGTTCCCTAGCTTAGTAGACAGACGAAACAGAATCCCATAAGTAACGTCATACTTACTACACACTTGTGTAATTTCCTCCACGCTCATCTCATCAACATGCCGGTTTCCAAAAGTCTTGACATTGACGATCTTATGATGACTATGAAATTGTGTGCTATTGCTTAAATAGTAAGCGGCGTTTGCGTAACTTTCCCTGCGTTAAAAGGGACTAAGGCCATTCAAAATTCACGTTTGAAGGTTGCTAAGTAACTAAACTTATGTTTATTTCGAAATCAAATCTTGATTTTATTACAAGTTATGCTGACTCCAATTAACTAGATTTGGGAGCTAGAGTTTGCAACTAGTGGTGAAATTTCAAACTTTTATATTCCAATCGAGTATTGATTAATCATTCGCCACACTGCTATGTTGCATGTGCATCACATTCAACATGCCGTGTGATTTCATATTGTGATATCTTCTGTTTACGGGGATACAATGATAATATAATTATAATGAATGCATAGGAATCGGTCTAATAAATAACACAGAATAATAAATTATGTAATAATAGATGATATATAGAATATAACCAGTTGAATGTTTCCTACATTCAACCTCAAATAAGAAATTGATCGTAGGAGCGCAATTCGTTTGCCAATTATGTGTTTAGATCGCGGTGTATGTGAAGGATAATGAGGTGGGCTGTGGAAAATTGACCGCTACTGCACAAAACCGCCGAAGATTGAGAGGTCTGGAAGAGACGGCCAGCATCGGGTGGCTACGAGTTTAAGAAGATGAAAAGCATGAAGATGTCATAAACTTATTAGAAGATAGCTTTACATTGTAGAGACGAGAATACATATTGTAGATATTTTAAAAGTAAAAAATATTATTAGTAAATTAAAGCCACTTTTAGTGGTCTGCACCCAAAAGCCTTACTCCATAGGCTCCGCTGTATATGCGAGTGTCTGTCTGAAATCCGGCTGTATCTCCAGAGTAGTCATATCTAGACACTTGAAATATCCATACATGATGTGCTCCTGTTGCCACTATAACAGAAAAATATTACTGAAAATTGCTAAACTATATATTTCTGAAGAAACTATCACAAACGTATACACAGACTTCACCGACCCTGGGTGGAGCCCAGCGGTGTGCGGGGCTCGCTGCACATTTTAGTGCCGAATGCCCACAAACCCCACCGTGCCATCAGTGTCGCCGTTGGTAAGGTGCCCCGAAACAACACATCATCAGGGCACGCCTAGATGGCGAGTCCGTCTCCTAAGAGACCGACGTCCTTTCCACAGGAGGGTTGCCCCACTTTACACGACAACCCCACCAACTTTTGGACAGTGGAATGGGGTGAGGATCTCTCCCCCCGCCCCAGTGCTTAAAAGCGCCTCCTCCACTTGTTCTTTTGTCCCCTGTTCTTATAAGAGGGATATAAAGAGCAAACCCCTCGGTTCAATTGGATTCATCTGGGTACACGTAGCCGTACTAGACTTGAATCAAATTCTACACCATTAAAGTCCTTCATTATATCTTAAGAACTTAGACTATAATATAACATTTTCTAAGACATTAGATCTAATTATGAAAGTTTCTATACTGTAACCAAATGTGTTACAAAATGTGAAGTAAATCCTCATACAGCTGCAGAAATATATTAACACCTAGTTGTCGTGACAGAAAATGTTTTATCACAAATTCAGTTTATTGTCATGGAATTCAATAACTATAGATTACTGGTACATTCATTGAATCAGATTTATTCAATGACAGTCTACAGTATCAAATAGTCAAGTCCAAACTTCAAACTGGAGGGATTTTCATGTGGATTTCAACAAAAGATAGAACGTTCCCGAGAAAGGTTTTACTAAATAATTTGTAAAGTATTATACGCGGGCGAAGCAGGGGCGGATAACTAGTCAAAAGTAAACCATTCTACACTTTCATTGCGCAGTTTTTAATTGGTACCTTGATGAAGGTTATGTGCAATGCGATGTATATTCATAGATTTCTTAAGGTAATAAAAAGCAATTTGGTATGCGCAAGTACCTTGGCCCATGGCCCTTTGGAGGGGAGGAAAAAGGAGGGTACCGCATCTGAATGATGAGAATAATGACGACATTAGTACTCACCAAAAGGCTCCTATTACTCGTTTGCCCCCGTGTTCTATAAAAAATCATACTTGATACGTCAGTCGGTCCTTCATTATATATATAAATAACAAAATAATCCTTTATGCATTAAGGATAATATATTTAGAACTAAGCAGTACACACACGGCTTCTTTTGTGTCCAAAATGAGGACAAAGAATTATATAGCAACGAATAGTGTTACTTGGTCATGTCATGTCATTAGCCAAAAAGTTCTTACATACGCTTTCAGTACATCGCAATATATAATACTAGCGATCCGCACCGGCTTAAAAATTGGTGGTTTGGTGAAAACCGATCGTCACATACAGAGTGTTTTGGTTATTTTATTTTATAACATGAACAGTCTTCTCGCAATGACATTTCTTCGTGACTTCAAACTAATAACGATTTCCTTTCGACCGAATAACACGTTACAAAATGATAATTTGCCACTTGTAAACCTCTAAGTAACTCAAGTACGTAGTAAAATTATGAAACGGTAAACACAATGTGCAATTAACTTATGAAATTGTTGTAGGAAACACAACCTGTGATAAGTCTGGCCAAGTACCTACTGGTACTTGGCCAGACTCGCAAAAACTAAGATTTTTTGTAAAGTTACGATTGCGTAGGGGTCAACCCTACATCCGACTTTGTCATAAAATTCAATCTTAGGAGACGTCACTTATCCACAAAGTAAACATTGTAGGCGTTATAATTTTCCCGATTTCGTGTTAACCCTATAATGTATAATATATATTTAAACAGTCACAAATTATTTGATATATGTATATACACATGTCCTATTAAGTCCCACTAAAATAGTTCTTTTTACTCGTTTGTCTTCCATGTACAAGCACCAAAACGGTTGTGATTTTGTTGTAAGCATGGATTATATTTTTTGTTTCCATTTACTCAATTATCGTCTCATCCATAGGTGCCTAATATTTAAAAAGCTGAAAAGTGTGTTTAATCGATATTTATATTTTTAATCGATATTATAATAGGAATCAGACAAAATATTTCGGTTCTACATAGGCTAACGGTATGAAATTTATATAATTAAATATAAATGGCAACGTATCGGCATAGTGATTACGTGGATGTTGATGGGCGCCTGTGGGCGTCAAAAGGCTTCCCTTTTCTAAAAAGACAAATCAATTTGTCCTTTGCGTGTAAAAAAATCAGTGCTAACTTTCATCGCAATTAATTAAATACAGTTTAGCGTAAAATAGTGAGAAACCATGATACAGATACCTCAGAACAAATTTTTGTATTTATAATGTCTTTTTTTTTTTCGGAGGGACCTACTATTTGTTGGCGCGCTTGTTGCTCCTGCCTCAACAGTTCGACTGACTAGCGGATTTTTGTGTCTTCTGGTTTAGGGATTTATAATGTCGGAAAGATTGGATTTTGTAATTTTTTATAGAATAGCAAACGAGAAATGAAACTACCGATGCCCTTTAACAGATGCAGATAATTACTATATCAATGCTTTCCACCTCCCCTCCAAAGGGCCACCGGGCTACTCACGAGACACGAACCGCACGAAACGTTACAGCAAAGATGTCGCTTTACGGCGGCGTATTTTAATGAAGAAGAAAATAAAACAAATAAAATAGCATAAATGGCTAAACGTTTAGTTTCCAATCTCAATTGCGACCACTGAATAACGAAAAAAAAATTGGATTAGGGACGAACGCAGTAAAACAGAATACATTTCCCGTGGGACCAATTAAACAAGACAGTTCTAGTCGGCCACGGCGCGCGTCCATTGAGACCTCTTAGCGTCAAACTCTGATCGGTCCTTTAGAAACTTTTAAGTTATATCTTTTTATAGACTATAGTCTTTCTACGACTACCGACGCCACTGAACATCAGCATAATTACTATGCCGATGCGTTGCCCTCTCTTCTTCCCACCCCCATGGGCCACCGTCTGCTCACAAACCGCCACAGGCGTAGATGTAACTTTACGTCGGTATCAAGTGAGAATTTAATTAAATTTTTAAATTGATTTGGCTCTTGTAGTCTCTTTCTGCCGTTTGCTTTAACTGGGCATAGGTTCGGTAGTGGCCGGAATACGAACCAAGTTCCAATTAAAGAACCGATTAATAGATGGGGAGTTTCTGTTTACTAGGTTCCGATTAGAGGCAATATTGTTCAATATAGTGTCTTTTACAAGTGTATATAAAAAACAATGTAGCAAACATTTTATTAAAATTATATATATACTATATTACAAAGTACAAGGAAACAGTACACAAAACACATAAATTACATAAAAATATTCTTTTTTTTTTGTTGACGCGAGGAAACCCATTTACTCGCCTTAACCGGCCCTGGGTGGGATCCAGTGGTGTGTGGGGCTCGCGTCGCATTACAGTGCCCGATATTGTTGAGATGTCCCGGAAACGGAAAGCAACAGGCACCTCAACGGCTAGTCACTCCCCCAAGAGACCGACGCTTTCTCCACAGAAATGTTTTCGCCGCACCACAAGGAACTTTGGGATAGTGCAGTACGCAAAAACACCTCCTACTGTTTCTCTTTATAAAGAGCAGCCCCCTCGGCTTAATTGGCATCGTCTGGGTTCATCCCAGGCTACTGAGCCCCACCGTCACGGCAAAGGTCCATAAACCTATTGTTACAATTTATGTAAAATTCTATAAGATTCTATAAAAGGAGTTCAGAGGGGGTAAAAAATTATCAAGATTTAGTTGGTACTTAAAATACATTCACTTCTATTGGTCTTTCCAAATTCACAATCCAGGACAGACTTAAAATAGTACATGAACAATTGGATTAATACCGTTTTTAATATTGATTAGTCCGAGAATCCCCGCTGCAACTTGGATGTTCCTTTATACATATATTATTATTCCATAACCACTAATTTTCACGGATTGTGATTCATTAATTATATCCACAATTTTTAAGAATTTAGTTCAATGAACAAAAAAGAAAAGGTCAAAAGGAGTGGAGCTCTGAAAAGAAGCACACAATTAATAAGGCTCCCATTCCCTTGGCTTCATGAGCCAACTAAAATCAGTTATGATATAAACTCTGTTACAATTAAATAGAATTTAACTATCAAATTAATAGCCATATACTATATCATGTTACTGCTACTATTACAGTGCACACATAAGAGAATTAAGATATTTTAACATTCAAACACAAGATTTAATAAGATAAGAAATATGGCGTCGGTAAAAAATCAAGAACTCACACTTTTTTTTTAAATAACAATTCGTGCATTGTGACACGATTATGTAGGTTCCCGACGGAAGAGAAAAAACTACTTAATTATGATTTGGCGATGGCAGATAGCGTCAGCCATCGCAAATATATCCATCCTCGTCATCGCCAAAAGGAAAAAGAGTGACATTTCTTCAACACAGCGAACATTAAGCCTTACAGTCAAAGATGACAGATATACTTTTTATAAAATATTTAGGGTTCAAGACATAATTGTTACATTGTGTTACAGATCCTCAGGCCGTCGCCCTCTTTGAGTGTAGCAAATGAAATTTTAACGAAAAATCCTCCGGCGTATTAAGTGGTTTATCTAAATAATATTGTTACTTCAAATATTTTATTAAGTGTACTTTTTACTCCTTCGTGCATTGTTATTTCTATAGTTTTTTTTTTTTGTTAAAAATTTGTCCTCGCGCAAGTAATTATTTTTCTTTGAATATTAACCATTTATTGTCGTGTATGTATATTTCGTAAAAATATCCACCCACAGTAATAGTTAGGCTTATGATTTGTTATCTATTGTCTACAACAATACAACATACATTAACTTAATTAAAACAAGACCTTTTACTGTCTTATTAAAATTGTCAAGGTTACAAAAATGTAAGTTTATTTTAGTTAATATAAAATAGTGTGCGTTAGAAGTTATAATTTTTATGTTGACTATAGCTAATCTCAGGATGTCGGTTTCTTCGCATCGTTAAAATTTAGTCTCATCATTTTTCCCTAACGCGCCAAATATAACTTCAAAAGCAAAACACTTAAGAGCACGTGTACCATTATTATCAAATCATAGTTGGTTCCAGTATGAAGACGCACGCTGTACTTGGCTGCGTAGCACTACTGCGGTACCGAATTATATTTAGCCGGAGGACGCACAACCGTATCCTCCCCAGTGCTTTCCTGTACATTAAATGAAAGGGTTAATAAGGAAACAGTAGGTAGCGGGGAAGAAAATTAAGGAAAAACTTGTCCGCTTGTATGCGCTGACATCCGGAACTGCTGAATGAATTTGATTTTTTTTTTGTTGTATATCTAATAAGCCTGGGTAACATATAGTTTGTATTTTTCTGTTTTTCAAAAATGGAACATTTGAAGTGTAAGAAAGTCACGGGCACCTGCTAGTGTAACATTTGTTTATAATAAGTTTACTGGCTCAGTGGTTAACCTCAACTACCTCACCGGGAAAATAGAGTAAAACAATACATCAAACCTGGCTATGCTTCTATAATGGCTTCACCTCATTGTTTTGTTTGATAATAGTCACGATAATGATAATGTCATAAAATGACGTATGATGGTCCAGATGATAATAGCAATGAGGACGTGATGCATACAGTTTATTCGATGAATATAATCAATTCATTATTTAAATTTTCAAACACGAAACAATAAGTAAAAGTCATTATTCTTTATTCTGGTATGTCAATATCGAATCGGCAAGACTGAAAACAGCAAAAGTAATTTAATACGTGACCGCAATAGGGTTTACGATACCAATTATTTGATAGCATTTTTATTCTTAAGAAGATGAGATTTCCTCAATGGACGAAGGTTAATCCTCTTATATATTATTAATACACTTATTGCTGGGGCAGGTTTAGGGTTGGCATTGGAGACTTTATTCTGAAATACGAATTTTATTTTACATGTGAATAACCCTATCGATTAGTTCTGATCATCCTATAAATGTGTATTGATCGTTTCGAGAAAGGTATAAAGTACTACGTACGACTGGGTCAGAAGGAGGATATATATATATATATATTAGCGGCGTTTAGGAAGACGAAGTGTTCGCCGACGACCATTCTCAAGGTGCGAGGACGATCCCTCAGCAGTAGCCCACCCGGGATGGCTGTGAGTAGCAGGAGATCGGTCGTCCTGGCGTTCACTGAAACAGGTATATATCCAGCAGTGGATTGATAATGGTCGCTAATGGTGAGACTGATGGCATATGTATGTACATTTTTCTGTTCCCTCCTACAGCCAAACGGCATTACGTATTTTCACGTATGAGATTGAGATGTCATTAGATTCGTCAGCCAGTATAGTATTCTAGATTAATAATGAGACCCGACTAAAAGAGGCCCTGCGGTTTCTTTTCCGATTTTCCTTTCAGTTAGCAGTCAAGTCTGCTGTTTTTTTAATTAATTTTAAAACTAAATACTTAATTTCAATTTAATTTGCCGTAATAAACAATCAATTAAAAGCCTTACCACGCGGCGCGTAGGTGTAATAATTTCGCTAAGGTTAGCCGTTAATCTAGTTGTAAGCCACGTAGGCAGTTTAGAGAATAACTGGTTGCCTTTAGCTTAAATCCAATAATCCGAAACGGGCTGGTCTCGTAATATATTTTAATATTTTCCTCCCCATATAAGTGAATTTCAGGTCTGTTATGTTAACAGTGTACACAACTATAGTATGGAACAGTGTAAACTAAAACGTATAATATTCTCAACTATAAATGATAAAATATTGGACTATATCTTACAAATATTAGAATAGGTCAATTTCTATAAAAAAATATAAATGTTTGCCCATTGGAGGGGTGGTGAAAATGAGTGCATCGGCATAGTAATTATGCGGGTGTCGGTAGTCATCAAAGGGCTCCGACTCCAACTGTTTGTTTGTCACTTTAATATATAAAAACAAAACAATGGGAAACGTATTGGTGAATTGTAGACTGTCACTGAATCTAGGTGTAACTGGATGGTATGTGCATTTTGATACATCCAGCGTAGATTGGCTCGAGATTTTTACAAAAAACGAACTGAAACTACTGCCAAGAGACATTCGACACTAGCCGCGGAAAAACCAAGCCATCTATGGAATAGGCCAATAGGATCAGAGTTTACTGGAGTACATAAGCGCCATAACTATAGAGCCCTTTGGCATATTGAAGTGTTGGAGGTAAAGATTGAAACACATAGTGATTGTGCGAAATTTTATAAGCATCAGTAGTCGTAAAAAGTTTCTTGTTGTTGCTCCCCCCCCCCCCTTAACTTTAAATGCCTGCATCAGTAATTCCATCTGCATATCGATTGGCTACAAAAAGCGACCCCTTCCATTGTATTGGCTTCACATAGTTTACCGAGTGTCACCGCATGAGTCTCGCTACCGCGAATAGGCACGTGAGTAAGTCAGGAGCATTCCAACTTATGGTACTTTATTTATAGTTAAATTAATACATAACGCTTCCCTGGTGTTAAGTTACCTTCGATTGTAGTAAATCACGAGATAACATTGAAACACTACACGCGACCCTTAGTGGTATTAACCAATTGACTCTAGACTGGTGTTGGATGTAGGCTACAGCTAGTCGCTAATAGCTGAGCAATTTTGGTCAGCTCTCAGTCTCAAGTTTACGCGAATATTACTCATTGCTACAAAACTAATTTTACTGATTTCATTAGAAATAATGAACATAAGAAAGAGTGATTATTGTATTTCATTTCTATAGTCGGAGGATGGAGGCTTAACATATAGCCTTAAGATGTTAAAAAATATTATCTCACTCACTTATAAGAGCCCCTACAAGTAAAATGTCCCTTTAATGTCATCTCTCCCCTAAGTGCTTGCTAATAACACAATTTCAATAGAGAAATTGCTGAGTCCTTCAGTTTGCTTAGGACTCGGTGATAATCAGAATCAAATCAACAACCATACAAAGCTGCAAGACACATTACCTAAGCACTTTCTGATGTTAGGGGAATAAGTAAATAATACATTGATTATTATTTGCATCTAAAACAAAACCAGTTAACTTTAACTGTTTAATTTGTACTGTTTTAGATTGTGATTATATGTAATCGGATTTCTGTGAAATTATAATAAAAATAGACGCGTATGTTTCTAACTCAGCTTTGACCGCACAGCGGGATATAATTGGTTTGGTTTCAATTAAAACAAG
>JAFELO010000237.1:0-33077 GCA_017140195.1 Eumaeus atala | reverse complement strand
TATGCGTACATCTATTACCAACGTTTGTAGCTTCTTCTGCCTTCGATATGCCCAAAAATATTAACAATGTATTTAGAAACTGTACTTTTACAAAATCACACAATATGATTAAGTTGCCAGCTCGAAACATATCCTATGCTCGTAAACGAACCATTCCCTTTTGCACCTTTTATCCACGCCTTTATATTTTATTCTATCTTTACACTTTTTTCATTTATTTGCACATCCAGTAATTATTACAATTAATTGGCTAAATCCAGCTGTAAGTACTGGTTAAATTAAAAATTAAATAAATAAGTTAAAATGGAGCGTAGTGATAAGGAGAACATAATCGCTCTACACCTAGTAGGTATGAGTCAAATGCTAGTAAGGGAAAGAATTCGAAGAAATCCTGTGATGAGTCACGTCAGGATGACATATGGAGGGCTACGTCCTCCTAAGAGATCCTCTAGATGAGGACGACTCTAGGTGAGGATTATTGCATGCATGAAATCAAGCTATAACACACTATTGAGGTGACCTCACCTCATGGCCTGCGGTACCTTACTGGATGTTGTATGCATGTAACACAGTCACAATAGAGACTATGTAAATATCTTGACAGATATGCAACAGATAACACCTAGAACCATGGCCATAGAGAGATGAAGTAGGACATGCAGCGTATGAGAGACGCTCTGGTAATTTTTTAACTTATAAATTAAAGATCAATTGGGGTGGCAAAATAGAAACAACTACAGAAGCGGTAGGCAAAAGAAGGTCGCAGAAAAAAAATGTTTACGGATGAGATTTTTTTATAATTGAAACAATATTTTAACAAACAACAGGACGGTATTTATGCTCAAAGCTCCAAGGAACAGTCCCAATTAGTCGAAATAATGTAATTTGGGCATTATCCGACTTCAATGATGGTTTGGCGGGGTGTTAGCTATGAAGGAGTGATTGAGCTATATTTAAATGAAAAAGGTATCAAAACATCGGCACAAGCGTATCAATATACAATTCTTCAGAAGGTAGTTAAGCCCATTAATAACACAATAACCAAGTACGGTCCTTCTAGTAAGAGTCGGCGCCGCGTCATAAAACTCCGTACACGCAGTCTTGGTTGGAAGCGAACGTTACGAATTTCATCAGAGCTGTCTAATATATAATAATAATAAATAACAATAATGTAACACACTGCAAAAATAAAAACAAATATGAAATAAAAAAAAAAATTCATTGTTGCAATATTTATAGCAAGACTAGGCATAATAAGTCAATATGCTTTCAAACTTGTAAGAGGCTGAATTCAACCGAATTACGCCTGCACGATCGGAGTACCTCCTCGGTTAAGCTCTCGCTTAGATGTTGCGGCTGTAAAATGTCAACTTCGGTGTTGTGTTTTGTGAGTAACTGGCAGCCCATTAGAGGCGTGGAGGAAAGGACAACGCAACGAATACTAATTATGCGGATGTTCACGAGCGTTGACAGTAATTGAAAGTTTCCTATTTGTCCCCCTATATAATAAAATAAAATATTACTTTAAATAAGCTAATTATATTGATTGTAACCACTGGTTCAAGTATACAAATCAGTAATATGACTTGTTTAATGTTATGTCTAATAGCTACGGACGTAATAGATGGAAAGAATTGACGCGTCCGCGTGATGTATCTGTTAACGTGCGACCGAACATAGGAAGCCGCCGACGTTGGTGATCCGCTGAACCTGTTTATATCAACACCATTAATTCGTGTAGAAAAGCTAAAGAATATTTTGTCACTGTTATTTATCTGGAACGAGTGAGACAGTCATTTTGGTAACCGAAATTTCCCATAAACATCACATGTTGATTCGATGCTCACCTTTTATTACATAACTAGCGTACCTCCCCGGCTTCGCCTGTGTAGAACAGCGGAAAATCATACGTTAAAATCTTCCTCGGTAATCGCTCTATCCATAAGTTAAAACTGTATGAAAATTCGTTTAGTACACTTCGAAAAAAAATCATCACATATCGACAGACAGCTTTTAGGGTAAAAAAAAAGTATAAATAAGATGATATAAGTGAATGAGGGATACTATTCACGGTTAAACTGAAAATCAATAGCACAAACAAGAAATTAAGAAATTTCTCACTCTTTCAAACTCTGAACTAAATAGTTTTTAAAGTTTCTTGTTGCGTTCATATCCGCTTACTTTTAAGTGGAACAATTTACCGCGGATTACTCTAGGCAGTTTAACAGTGCACAAACATACGCAGCTCGGCAATTTTCAAGCACTCCTCCGTGTTATTCGTAAGTGCACGAATCAGTAATTCTCGCATATTTCATAGAGAATTTAATTCCCTTTTTTGTTTTTTCAAAATACTTAGGTATTCCAACAATATTTTTTTTAAAGAAAATAGTTAAAAATTCACTTCCAAAACTTTCAGTTTCAAATTGTTATTTTTGTCTTTATATTTCACTATTTAACTCTGCTGTTGCCGGTCCCAAGCCCGGATGAAAAAGAGGAGGAATGATTGAGCCAGACCCACTTGTCGTAAAAAACAATGTCAACGCAGGGTGTCGGCCGGCGGTGAAGTAACCTGATCCAAACGGCCTCCATTAACCCTAAGGAACTAAATCACCTCAAATAGAAGTAACACTGAAGGACCTGGGACCCCGCGATGAGTATTATTTGAATAGGGAATTTCAATTTTGGGTATCTGTGAAACCCACATGTGTAGTCAGGTACACTTTAACACTTGATGCGAGAACAAAAGCGAAAACGGAGTAGCCTCACTGCTACCAAAGCATATGAATAAGTACATACTTGGTTACAAACCAGTGTCTACCAGGAACATGACGATGAGCGCTAATGCCAAACCGAACGTGCTCAATATAGTGAAAATATATGCACCCACTGGAGCCGCACCAGAAGAGAATATGGACGATTTTTAAAATACTTTAACGGCTACCTTGCGCAATATCCCCAAAAGGGAAGTAAGTCCGTGTTATCAGAGATTGGAATGCTAAGGTCGGGGAAGCCAGAAACGATGATCATATCAAGAACATTGCAGACAAATTCGGATTGGGAATCCGAAGTGAACACTGAACATCACCACTGCGTCGCTAACGAGCAATACCAACATCATCCAAGGCGATTATATACATGGACATTACCAGGGGTCCGTTATAAAAATTGTTTATATACTCATCAACATGCGTTGGAAATCATCTATTAGAATTATGAAAACCTACCTGCAGGATGTGCTTCGAATAATCTACTCGCAGCGAGGTTAGTTTCACGTCTAAAAGCCCCCGAAAAACTACATGATCCAAACCGAGGGTGTTAGAGCCCTCTGAACGGTTACTCTTGACGTCAACCAGTGATCAGAAACTTATTTTATTAGCAAACGATGACTCTATGTCAAACTGAATATAACTGAAGAAGCTTGCAAATGATACCATGGATACAGTTAAAGAAGCCGAGAGAGTACCATTAGTGTTCGAAAAACCAAATCATGGATTTCAATGACACTTGATGATACAAGAATGTAAAATGAATGCGGATGCTACTTGGCGTACTAGGAGTGCCCAAATGCCTCAGTGCTCTTCTCCATGCTCTATATCTAGACAAAAAAGGCTCGGTCAGGATTGATAGCACAAGCCCTTTCAATTTAAAAAGTGTGTCAGACAAGGTTATACACTATCCCCCTTGCTATACAACATATGTGGGGAGTATATCACGGAACAAGCCTCTGAGAACTAAGAGGGTGGAGTAGCAATTGGTGGCGTAAAAATTTGCAAATTTACGACACGCTAACGACCTCACGCTCTTTGCACCCAGTGAGAGTGAGATGCCCACACTGTTTGACAGTCTGGAGCACGTTAGCATTTCCCTAGGATTACAACTAAAGAAAACCAAAATAAAGGTAATTGGTCTTTGACCGCAGCGAATCTCTCACTATGACCTGAACCTAGAAGTTGTCATGTGTGCCAGTCATAAGACGACGAATTGCTATGGCAAAGTGTGACATGTACCAATTACATAAGATCTGGCCCGGTAGGAATATCGAGTAAGACTAAGTTAAAGCTCGTCAATAGTCTCGTTTTATTCATCTACCTATACGGTGCCGAGACCCAGACCATGACCGTCTACGCATTGACGTCTTTGAAATTGGGTATTTGCGAAAATAAGCTTGCAATCCATAGGCCGAACCAATACATTCAGACAGAACTCGAAATACCAGTAAGGCTTACCACCATTTGTCTGAAAAGATGTTTCGATTATTCTGGTCGCGTGACGTGGAAAAATTGCGATAAACTCGAGAAGCTGTTACAGTCGGGCAAAATAAACGGGAAAAGACCCAGAAGCAGAAACCCAATACTCTATCTGACAAAATCAGCTCCATCCCGAACATGACAGTTTGCGATACCATCCATATCGCCGAAGACATATAATAAAATAGTCAAAGTTGTCAGTTGGCGTTTTAATAGCGTTATGGCTGTGCCATTGTCAGGTGGGGAAAAATTATGGTTTATATTTACGTTGTGGATTAACATGTCTAACATAAGTTACGATAGTATTGACATTGTCATTTTTGTAAATAAAGAATTTAAAAAATATCTTTATATCTAACTAGCATTACCCGTGGTTATTCCCGCTTATTGGACGTGGCGTCATGGTATATATACAGCTTGTAACCGTCCTTGGTTAATGGTCTATAAAAATATTATTTGAATGATGTATTCCTGAGATTAGTGCGTACAAACAAAGAACCAAACATTTATTTAAGGTTTATATTATTGGTATAGATTATTGTTGCACGGCACACGGCTTTCACCTTAGTATAATTTATGCCAAGAAACCCATTTTTCGGGATATATAACAATTATTGCTACTATGGATTGTTATCAACAGATTGGTCTATAGTCTCCAGATCTTTAGACACTTTAAGTAATTATTTGAATTATAAGAAACATATATACAAATTTTCACATTTATAAATAAATATATGTAGCATTTATGAAAGGACTGGTCCCTTTGGTCACTAAATTTCCATTCGCGTGCAACCGTTTCGGTAAAACATTGATGTACTATGTACAAGTTGTTGACACCTTTTATGCTATTATTTACAAGCCCTGCCTAATGAGTTAATAAGGATTTTCAAATGAGAATGCGTAAATTAATATGAAAGTTATAAGTATAAATGTGTAACGGGTAGTGCCATGCTGTATAAGAGGACTATGCACACTACATCCTCCTATGCAAAGGAATTGAACGGGCACTACCGAGGAGGTATCTCTCGCTCACTTGATACCGCCGTAAAGTGACACCCACGGTATCGCGTCTCGTGCGGTTTGTGAGTAGCCGGAGCCCATTGGCAAGTGGGGTTGAACAGATGGGCAACGCGTCGGCATACTTATGCTGATATTCATGTGCGTCAGTAGCCATTGAAAGGTTACGATTGCTCGTTTATCCCTCTATACTATAAAAAAGTTGGCTCTTCGTTTATAAGTCTAACGTTAATCTAATTACTTGTATTTATCATTGTTGCCAGCTTTTTGTAAAATTTGCATAGTAAATATGTGGATGTTCATGGGCGTCGGCGGTCGTCTAAAGGCTGCGATTGCTCACTTATCCCCCCACCCCTATTCTATAAAAAATGTAATGGCTATCCTATCGCATTTCATGGTAAAGTATCTATAAATTCGGATGTTAATTTACATTGGTGGTCACCAAATAGCACCGACTGTTCTTTCGTTATGTTTAAGTACAAAAAATTCCTTATGTTCAAGGTCCGTTAAATTCAACAATCGAAATCAGACATTTCTTAGCTCCTTTATTATGCGCTGATTCCTGAGTCAATTCTCGATGAAAGACAATGAATACTGAACGATAAATTAGAAACACGAAAGCTGTGTTTAAGAACCACCGAAAATTTACCAAAGTGCTAAAATTAATTTGGATCTTCAAAGCTCTTGTTTATTTTAAACTTCTGCTCGTGGTGCCGAGATGATAACATTGTATGTTCTGACTTCACTTTAGTTTCTTTAAGCCTGAAAACTTTCTGCCTCAGTGGTACCAAATTATAATTTTACCGATAAGAAAATGTTTACTTTAATTCCCACAACAGTTATTGTTTCTTCCATTTAAATAACCGCTACAGATTTAAAACAAGCTGGTATCCTCTCCAATGGACCCATTGGAGAGGAGGCTGGACTCATTGTAGATTGTGCCAGCTTCTCAAAAGCCGCACGAAACGTGCCATTATAGCTATTACGGTACAGCAGTGTCATGTAAGTTGGTAATTTCCCTCTCGTTCCAGCTCAATTCAACTGTACTGCAGCATGTCACTGCCTCTATTTAGAAAATATTTCGCCATTGTTAGCTGTTTCGCCAGTAGCATAGTCGTCCAGAGAGGTCGAAGAGAGCTGACTGCTCGTCTCTCTCAACCGCTCTGCTTCTCTCGTTCGCCTTAAAACAGTTCTAGCGAGGTGACCGGCCTCGCTCTTTCTCGCTGCTTGACATTTTAATAATGAAAACTGGCTGCGAAAAGTCAATACCAAACTGAGCGACGAGGATAGCCCGTTCCTGTGCAAGGCAGGACAGAGAGCCACGTCCAGGAACCACAGTGGCCACAGTGGTGGCAGGATGACGCTGACTCGCACCGAAGTAGAGAAGTAGAAGGAGAAAGAAGCAGCTACCGTGAATAGTTAAAATCTATTAAGATTAAGAGATCATCAGCGTCAACGCATCAGGATTGTAATTGTGGATGTTCATGGGCTTCGGTAGTCGTGAAAAGGCTCCGATTACTGTAAAAATTGACACTCATGTTAATTGAAATAAGATTATCCTAATCGTAAAACTTTGAAATCGGCCTCCTTGATCATCCACGATTTCATGTACTGTAAATATTCCGAATAAATGAAAAAAAAAGATTAAATAAATAAATATTAACTACATACCATGCAACTTGACGACCGGCTGGCTCAATTGGAAACTTGGAGGTTAATCCGCGTCTTAAGTTACGCCAGAGGTCGCGAGTTCAAATCCCGTCTGGGTCATGGATGTTTATACATGTATTTCTGTAATAAAAATCTTAAATATATAAAAATATTAAGTATATCGTCCGTTCTATAGTACATGTAACACAAGTCATTACTGTAGTTAGCAGCTCCGTTTCGTTGGCGGACCGTCTAAGGAAATTAAGCTTGTTGTATAGTGTATGTGAACGGTCATGAATTGGTCACAATTGGTCAGTAGGGTTGTCTAACTCGTCAACTGAAGTTTGAAGTGGGATTGTCTAACTCGTCAACTCGTTACTGAAGTTGCGATAAGCTACTTAAAATTTCTCGTCGACAGCGGTTCTTTTGGACCGCTGGAGCCATGAAGCGTCCACCCACAGTTCATCAAATTGGTTACGAATTGGTCGTAATTGATCTGCATATTTGATCAATTGGTCAGCATTACCCAAATTTTAATGTGATTTAAAGTGTGCACTGATGTTACAGCGGACCATCTATTTACCACAGAATATCTGGACTGTGGTTCTTCCACAGTCACTAAACTGAGTGATTGCATTTTTAGGTATTGAAATTATTACACTGTTGCGTAATTCCCTTATAGGTACGATTGATAATCGATTAATGTATGTGTCAATGAGTCAAATGTATAGCAAATTAACAAGTCTCAAACATATTGATACCCCAGAATACTAAATTTAAAAAAATGGCCTAATCAATATGATCAGCTAAACACTTTTAGCATCTCCGTGGTACATCGCAGCTGGGCTTCACATGGCTGCCCTCTCCTTTTCTTGGCTTTTACAAGTCCTTGCAATCCTGTATTTTCTCTCACTTTGGCTAGGGAGAGAAGTAGGAATTACTTCCTACTATCGCCATTTTCTTCTAAATAAATTCGTCGCGAGTCCCAACACAGTTCTTTTTTGCTTTTCCCTCAGGCTCCCTAAGATAACATCAAAGGATCAGTAGTGGTTGCCCCCGTCGATACACAACACATTCTATTCTAACTCGGTGGTACTATGTATATATACATGTATGTATATATATAGTTATTGAGTACTAAATAAATATTTAGATTGTCTTGGTTTCACCGCATGATCTTGATATGTTAGGTTAGGTTAGGAGATATGTACCATACAATCGATTCCGTTTGCACCATGAGGTCACGCCTACTAGTACCGAGTTAGAATAGAATGTGTTGTGTATCGATGGGGGCATTATGTATTTTATCCGTTATTATATTATTATATTATCCGTTAATTCCGATTTATCCGTATATGCTTGTATTTTTTGTTATTATTACTTTTTTCCTTGCTTTGTTTTTTAATGTTGTTTGTAATCTTTTTGAATACAAGAAACTGCTAGCGTATAACAGTGTAATTATTGATTACTAAATAAATGTGTATTATATTCAATATTTAGTCATATTTAGATTGTCTTGATTTCAACCGTGTGATCTTGATGTGTGCCATTAAATCGATTTCGTCCGTTTGCACCATGAGATCACGCTTACTAGTACCGAGTTAGAACAGAATGTGTTATTGGAATTTCTCAATGTCTAATAATAGTCAGGCAACTGACGGCGTTATATACCTGAGCACGTTCTGGCGTTATCTTGCGCCTGTTTTCTCCCCGATCGTGACGGACTGCTCTTCAATTGGAATAGAAGAATAAGGGAATATAATATGATCCGCCCAAAGGGCTCTTCTCAATAGAGATGTATGCTGTATCCGAAATCGGGATAGGACGGTGACATCATTTTTATCATTATGTTCTGCACAATTGGCAAGTCTTTACATAAACGTAGTAGCCGAGTTTCTACTTCCTAGCCGAAACACGTCTACTATACTTAAAATTATATTTTTGATTGTCTTTTGGATTACCGCTTATTCATACTTGTAAGATTAGTAATAGAGCGAATAAAAGTATTCAATGCAAATAATATAAAAAATTAAGTTATTTAATCAATGTTATAAACGACATGAAAGTTCAATATGTTTGAGTTGATGCAATGTCGGCTTTAAACAATGCTAAGCATACAATGACATGGTGCCCTGTAATATCTCTTCTACTAATAACATAAAGCTAAAGAGCTTGTTTGAACGCTATAATCTCAGGAACTATTGTTCCGAAATGAAACAAATTTTTGTCTTGCAAGGTAAGTAATGACGCCGTAGTAACACTACTATGACGTCATTACTTTCGAACAGGAGGAGTCTGCGAACGAGAGAGCGTAACAAATCGTCTCCTTCACTCCATCAAGTGATGCACTTACAGATCAAGTGGATAACCGTTTCCACTTAACATTATAGTGTTCGTAAGCCGACTTACAACCAATTTTTGTTTTTGGTCTACGTATCATATAGGTTTAGTAGAAGTCGATAGTTCAAATTCGACGTGTAGTTTTTTCACTTGATAAAATTATTTATTTTTAATCGCTTTTCAATACGATCGAATATATTGCCTGTATACATATGTAAGCTGTTAAATAATTCGGATACAAAGTAATCTATAAGAGATCTATTCATGAATTGACAATATTTCAATAATTTACCCGTACCAGAACTTTTCTCTGGTTCGGGTGAAGTGAGAATTATGAGGATAGTCTCGAGGACCAGTGCCGAACTCCACCAGACTGTTTGACCTACATTTTCCTGCGAGTAATTGAATTAGCGCACTCACAAGGTGCTGTTTACCAACCAACTGAAACGAACGTTTACGGTTGTCAAAAAGGTTCTGGTTTTATATCAGATGACAACAATATTTTTTCAGATTTAACAATAAGTAGTTTAGCGTGTTTAATCTAACAATGTTAGGTTAGATTAGTTAATGTTACGTGTATTTGCCGAGCAGTATTTGGTAAAAGTACCATTATGGTATAGGAGGTGCGGCGCTTGACCTTTTGATTTCTTATTTAAAGAGTAGAAGTAGAAGGGTTGCGATAAAAGCAAGAGATATAATGGGAAAAGATAAAAATGGGGCCCCACAAGGACCCGCTTTGGGTATATTTCTTTTACTGATATATAAATGATATATTTATATATTAGAATATAAATATATAAATGATATCTGATACATAAATATATAAATGACCCGCTATATCTTTAAGGGTAATCAAGAGAAATTCCCATTTTCTGATGTGCTTTTTGCCTTCTACTATTAAACATATGCGGCAGGAAACTAGTGGAGACGAGGTAGATGAACAAGCTACATTGGTTTAGCGTTAATAATTTACCAATGAATAGCAAAAAGACTAAAGGCGTTAAATTTACATTACCTAATGTCAGGCAAGTTCCAAATAATGTTCACGATTGTGACTCGGCGGTGGACTCGGCCCAGCACACCCTCGAGGTGTGCCCAAGATGGGCGGCCCTGCGTCACGATCTGACATCAGTTGTCGGAGGGGACTTGTCAAAGTCGAGCATCATCCTCGCGATGCTCGGCAGCGACGAGTCCTACAAGGCGATGGCTTCCTTCTGCGAGACCGTCATGTCCCAGAAGGAAGCCGACGAGCGGGTGAGAGAGGAGGCTGCCGACGCGGCCTCCCCCCGCCGACGACGAATGGGGGTACGAAAGAGGCGCTATCTGCAGCGCCTTCAGTAGTTCCCCTGCGTTCTGTGTCGGGCCGGGATGGGAACCCGGTCCACTTCCAATGACACGGCGTCGTGGGGACTGTCTTACAGTAGCCGGACAGTCTCCGAGGAGATGAAGTCTGGCCTTTTCGCTGAGGCCAGCCTGTCGCTGGAGGGGTCCTGTTGCCTGCAGATCCGGGACCCTCCACTTATAGCGGCTGATGGCTCCCGTTTAGTTGGTATTGCTACCCAATGGCCGAGTCCAACATAGGTCTGGGGGTCTACCCGAGCTCCCAGGTATCATGCGTAAATGCATTCCCCTTCGTCAAAAAAAAAAAAAGTTCCAATTAATATGATATTAAATAGTGAAATATTAGAACTAGTGGATTCATCAAATTTCCTTGGAATTACACTAGACTCAAAACTGCTGTGGGGTCCCCACTTTCGAATAAGTAAGAAAAATTTGTCAAATTTCAGATGAACATACAGAAAAATTTGTTTCTTCTTGTTACTTCCACAATATTAAGTCTTATAGCACAATTTTGTGGGGAAACGCTGCTGACATAATAAATATTTTTGCGCTGCAAGAGCGAGCTATTCGTGCAATCTACAAGCTAGCCTCCTACACATTACTTAGGGATTAACTGAAGGACATTAGTGTACTGAGTGTTTGTTCTCAATACATTTTATATAATGTTCTGTATGTGCGTAAGGATATTGATGAATTTAGCATGATGAGTGATAATCACAATAGAAATATTAGAATCATTATTTAATTATATTTGTTGTCAATGAGATAATTGATGCAATTGATGACAGACCCGCTGAGTTTGTTTCACCGGTTCTTCTCAGGACAGGACTAGGGTGGAACTGGTGGTAAATTTTTTGTACCGCCGTTCAGAAAGTTATTTTTATAATTTTATTTTGAACAAAAACGTTGAAACGTTTTCGCTTCTTTCCATAAACCCCAATTAATAACAGTCGACTGTGATAAAAGCGTGACTATATTTATGTAAAACCTCTTTGTAAATTAAAATAAATGACATATGTCGTAATATTATGTCAATTTTTGGATTTCATGAGTCTAAATATTATGTATATGTCTTAACCTACCATAGTGTGTCTATCATTTTTTTACTGATAGATGAAGTGAATAACGGTTGTAATTTTCCTCACGTATTAATATATTATAGACAAGACACTCGTTGTATACGTACGATGATATGTATGTGGTGTCTATCGTCTTAGTATATATATAATAATTCTGATCCGAAACTTTCTTCATTTATAGTATGATATTGCATCGACCAGCATCACTTCGCGGTTTTACCCTCGTAACTTCGTTCCTAATAGTGTTAACGTCATGGTATATAGCCCATAGCCCTCCTTAAAGCCCTCCTTTTCTTTTCAATTCTGGCTTAGCTTAGCGCATCCAAGCATACAAACTCGTCAGCTTTATATTATTAGTATAAATTTTGACGATTTGACACAGGATACTTAGCAAACATAAAAATATGAAACTATTAATAATGATGTAGTACAGAAGCGAACGGTTGGCGACACCCATGTAAATTTTTAAATACTTAATCCGATGTCATCAAGTCGGTAACTATCAGGTTTATTCAAGTTGGTACTTAGGTTACTCTATCAACTGTTTCACATACAGAAGGAAAAAAATGAGATTCCTATGGTCGATTGTGACATATTCTTTTAAATAAGCTGGCAGTTGCGTTGGGGATAAGTAAATGTAACGCAATGTTTACTAATCGCTCAATGGGCCAACGCTACGTCGCGTAATTCGATCTCGTCATCATGACCCTGACGTAACACTTTTTTAATACCTCTCGTTGTCGAGCATCAGCGGCGAATTACTTTTGTCATAGTTCTAATAATTATTTACAACTTATATAATATTATAAATAATTAAAATATTTAGCTTTTTTTTTACATTTTTTTTTAATTAAAAGCCCAATGCTTACAATGTCAACTGATATGATTACACTGACAGGTCCCTTTTAATCAGTTTTTTTATTTTGTTTATGCAGGGAAACGCTTTTACACGGTATCAACGGTCCTGGATTGGGTCCATGGTGTGGGGCTCGCGGCACGTGATAGTCCCGATTATCCACTAAATCCCGGCGAGTGCCAAAGCAACTTTGGGCTGGGCAGTGGGGGGAGTTTCCCAACCCCGCCTCATGACCCGCGAAAAAAATGCCTGCTTCTTCTGATCTTTAGTCGAAGGGATTAAAGATCAAAAGGAGCAGACATTTTTCTTATAAAAGTGCACAAAAAGCTGCCCACTCGTTTCGTTTTTCGGTTCAACCCAGGCTACTAAGCCCAACCACTACGACATGGCTTGAATGGACCATGTTGGAGACGCTTACAGGCCTTTTCTTTTTGGTGACGAAGGGAAATGCATTTACGCATGATACCTGGGAACCCGGGTAGGCCCCCACACCTATGTTGCACTCGGTAATTGGGCAATACCAAATGAACCCTTACGGGAGCCTTCAGCCGCTATTAGTGGAGGCTTCCGGATCTGCAGGCACCAGGACCCCTCCAGCCGCAGGCTGACCTCGGCGAAAATGCCAGACTTCACCTCCTTGGGGACTGTCCGGCTACGTTATGACCAGTCCCCACACCTTTGTTACCCGTGTCACTTTCTTCTTCTATAAATAGAGTATATTTGTCACCATCGTCTCATATTATTTGTATTGTATGTACGTATGTGTGAATATAAGTATGCATGTATTTATACGTGTTTTTTTTTAATTCGCGCGTTTTTTTTTATTATTATCTGTATTTTTCATTTTTCCTCGTGCCAATTCCTACCCGAAATCCACACGCTGTACTATTACTCGCCACTTATTTGGTTGTCTGGAAGAGGCCGCTAATGTGTCGACGTTAAAGAAGATGCATCCTAAAACCGCACACCTTCATTCGAACCGAATTTCATTCAAAACTATCGTTTCGCCTGTAGCCATTACAAGAAAACTATTTAGAGATTTCCTAGGTTCACGCGTATGTAACAAATTATAATATAACTACTTTAACGGGTTTTCTCGCGGTTTACTGAAGTATTTTACAATCCAGACGTTTCAGAAGCTTTACAAACACTATGGTCACGAGGGAACTGAGATATGAAGTCCACTCGTGGCCATTTTATCTGGATTAATAAACTGAAGTAAATTAGCTACAGTAGTTTTATGATAATATGTAACATAGTGGGCCAAAAAATCGCTTGTAGCCAGATAAAAAAAAAACCATCTGATTTTAGCGCGCCCCGAGTGGTGTGGGGTAACACTGATTCCATTCAGAACTGGCCGCTCCGATCACCACCTTCACAAGACAGGGCTTATAGTGTCACCAGGGGAAGTACCCTCTCGCGCCCTTGCTACCGGCGTAAAGTGACAGCGTCGCTGTCGCGTTTCGAGTGGTTTGTGAGTAGCCGTTGGTCCATTGCCCCCCCCCCCCCACGGGTCATAGGTGAGTCATTAAAAAGTTCCGATTGCTCGTTTACACTCTTATAATATAAAAAATCATCCAGCGAATGCGGAGAGCAGGCCCAAACTAGCCCACATTGTAAATGAGTGTCCGCTGCGTCCCCTGAGAAGCTCATCCGAACTACATCGGTTCACACACGCAGTACAAGAATGTTTGCAAAACCTACAAATCGAAAAGCCTAAGCAGATCCATACGAAATTATGATGCCTGTAGTGAGAAGTGCTTTGTTAGCCTGATGATAATGATGACTTGTCTGAGCTTGCTTGTCAAGGTTAAGGATTATTGTGTAGTCATAGCTGTTTTTTTTTAAGTATTGAAATTAAATCGTGAAATTGGAGCCGTTTAACGACCGTCGATGCCCATGAACATCCGCATAATTACTATGCTGATGCGCTGCCCTCCTTTCCTCCCCCAATGGGCCACATATAGCTATGTGGAATAACTTTTATTTTATACTTTCGACAGGTAGTATTCTGGCCCCTCCAAAGCCCTATTGCCTATTGCCACATTGTTTGGTACGAGCGTTTTGCGCGGACAGTTACTTGTTAGTTTTAGCACGAAATGTGGTGGTCTCTTGTGTTTTTTGTGTTCCAAGTTGTGTCAGGGGATAATATTACTAATGAAGGTAATTTTTTTATTCGTTAGCGATTTAGTGTTATTATGAAATACAACACATTTTTTTCGTACTTATTTTCTTACTCCTCTTTATTTGTTTATTATATAATTATGATAATTATTCACAACACAAATAAAAACAAAACAAGTTTGTAATTTAAACTTTTAAAAATATTAATAATATTACTTGAAAAAAATATATAACTTGGTAATGTATTTAAAATGTCTTTGCCTTAATGGTCTGCGATGGAGTGTAAACCACTTTTGTTGATAGTGTACATTTTATAAACAGGTTTTGGTATGTAAGTTATGAAAGCAGTTGATGTTATTTTACCAAGTTTCAACACAACTCACCGCGTTATTTTTTATCTATATCGTCAGTTTAGCAGCACTTCATCAATGTAATTGATATACTCCGACTTTTATCCAAAATTATTAAAGGAAGAAAGTGTCTTGTAATTTTCGTATGGCATAATTAATACGTTCTATTTCTAACATACATGCGAAAGTTTGTGTGGACGTTTGTAACATTTTCACGCAAAACTAAAAGGATTTGGAAGACGATTGGATTTATTATACAGATTATATTCATTACATATAATCTGAAATAATTTAAAAACACTCTTTTTTTCCGAAAAAATTTCCTCAAGACGCGGCACCACTGAAAAAAGTCTATGACAACTTCTAAACTTCACTTTTGTTTGTAACCTCATCCGACCAAGTGACTCAACAGATAATGATGAAACTTAGCGAATGTACATTGCATTTTGGAAAGTGTGCAGTATTACATAATGGCTACCAGACTTCTAAGTTCTGTTTAATTTTAATCTAAAACACAGACAAAATATAAATACTGATTCTACAGTTTTGGAGAAGTCTATTGAAAACAAGAATTAAAAATGCGTAGCTAAGAAAATTGAAATATGAATATCTTCTCTCACTTCTGAACATATGACAGGCGCTTTCAATGAATGCAAAAGGACCACACTCGTATCCAGACATACACCGCGGCATGGATATCGGACACCCGATATGTTTCCCATTTGTTAAATCATTGAATAAAGCCATATCTATAAGGTATTTTGACTGCTGCACTATAATCGGAGAAGCATGGCCTGGAGGAACCTTTCGTCAAAATAAGATCTGCCACTAGGAGTACAGATGCATCTGCGCTGGCTTTGACGAGAGGTTTTGTTTACAGCTTAGGTAAACGAACGAGCAGTAGTGGCCTTTAGTGTCTACCGAGGCCCATTAATATCCGCATACGCTGATGAGTTTTCATTCTTCGCGTCACTCCTCCGGCTACTTACAAACCGCACGAAATGCGACAGGGCTGTCACTTTACAACACAATCAAGTGAGAGAGGCCAATACGACTGCAATGGAGCATGACACTTCCTCTTACTGAAAAGATAAAAAGCTTATAAAAGTAGAAGACCAACGCACTTTCAAACCGTATTCATATTATTTGTAACTGGCGATCCGCCCCGACCTCACTATTGAAGAAAGAGTGCCGTATAATACAATAATTCTTCCCCGGGAATCGCTTTATCTATGGGTGAAAACCGCACGAATATCGGTACCGTAAATTTTGAGAAAATCGACCTAAAGACGGACGGCTTTTGGGGACTTTGATCTTTATAAATATAGATATTCAACTTTAAATTTAACATTAATATTACCCACTAAGAATTAAAAATTTGTTAGAATTTAAAGTTCTTCGCGGTTTTGCTAGGCCCTATTCCTGATTTGAAATAAATTTAAATTATCTTTCTTCATCAAATTATTTTATTATACATAAATTTTACATCCCGCAAAGAGCTCTGTACCATTATTAGACTGGAATAGTATTATAAGCTTCCATTGTTCCTGTAACTTTCCACAACACTAAGCTGCTAAGTTTCCGGGAATTCACTTGGAGAATAAAATTACATTGTTTTTTTTTGTTGAGTAGGTAAAAAAATAAAGTAATTTAAATATGTTTTTTATAAACCCGAAATAAAAGTGACTATCTAGAATGGAAATGATGAAAAGGGGATATCCCATCTTACCGTTCTTGGAAATTGGCTTACGTCAAGCAGTGTATCGATTAAGGTTGTTTATGTTAAAGGCGACAATTAAATTGAAATTAGATCTTCTGATAGCTTTAGTTAGTTGAAGAACTTCATTGATATATCAAATTCTGTGCAATACTATATCTAAACCACCAGTCTTCCTCAGAGCGCCTTCTAATTCCCAGCAAGAATCGATTTGTACTCTAAAAGTCACTAGACTAAACTCAGTACGATCTATTTGCCGGGTTCATATGATCGGTAATGCCGAACCGATTGAAAGATATTCTACGCCTGTCATGCAAGATTTTTTTTAACTTTTAGAGGGTGAAAAGGGTGAAGGACCCCCTCATTTGGTGATGATCCTCGATAACCCTCATTGAACTTGGCACAGATGATTCTTTAGCTACCGTGCGCGAGCTCCCTCCGTTGACAAATAACTCTTTCATGTCAGGCGTTTCTCCTCCTACGGTAGAGTCGAGGGTCGGTCCTTCTTTTAGCACCAAACCTAGTAACGTCACTCGTCGCCACTTACCTTTCTGGTCAAATTGTATTTCATAGCACTTGCAATTCGTTTTAACAACGTTCGTTCAGCAAGCAAATTTCGTGATCTATTTATATACAAATACACAAAATGTGGTTAGATACTCGTACTTAGTGAAGTATTCATAAGTATCATTATTGTGACTACTGTAGTAATAGAAATACACATAAGTAGACTGCATAATTCAATTTCAATTTTGTTTTGATTTCCATGTCCCGAGGATATAGCGACGGCGATATTTGAAATAACTTCCACAGCTGTAAAACAATAACAATACACCTTCTTGTTAATATTATCCGGTGGCACATTGGAGGGTAGGTGAAAAAGTGGTTAACGCATCGGCATAATTATGCTGATGTTCGTGGGCGTCGGTGGTCGTTGAAGTGCTATGATTGCTCGTTCGTCCTTCTATACTATAAAAAAATTAAAAAAGGCCATTCGACAAAAAAAATAATTAACGCGCTGTGACCTGGAGACCCTCCTGGTGGTATTTTTATAACCTTGTGATTTAATTTTAAATATGTTGACCACATTTTGGGTGAAATCATGGATGGCGCGTCATCGTCACGTCATGTTATTCGTCACCGATCGCAAAATAATGTAACAAATACAGTTTTAAGATTTCACTTTTGCCGGCAATCTAAATGATTACTTCTGGCTACTCTTAATTCTTTTTCATTCTTTTTACATAACTGTATTATTGAGAGTATACACTACATGGTTAACTATAGACCTCGCAGGAATGTGAAGCCCCTCCCGGTTCCCCTTTCCCCTCCGCGTGCTCTCCACATTGACGACGTCAACGTCTTTTAAACAAATATTTTAACCTGGTTGTGTTTGTGACTTTTCATATCATAATTTATATTAATAGCTCCTTTAATGAAATATATGGGACATTTATCATAATCGTCAGCAAGAACTATTTCAATAGATATGTTAATGTGATAATGTGCATTGATCGCGTTGAGTAAATGAAATACGAACGTTAACATAATGCGGATGTTTATCGGCGTCGGTAGTCACTAAAAGGCTCAGATTACGTGTAGCCATACATAAGTATGAAAACTGAAATCGACAGTCCCTATAAAATTTTACTAGCCTGCAGACCTACTTGCTCTATTAATTAATTTATAGAGTAGAGTCTATTGATTAAAATTTCTTAAAAATATAAGATATTAAATATATTTTCGTTGTTCTGCACTTTAGCTAACCTTCTTTCATTTCCAAAGTCATGTTTATCTACACACAGAATATAACTGCGTCTGTTCACGAATTTGCATATGAACGCTGAAATGACATCATAATGACAGTTATATGATGATAACCAACAAGACAATTTATTGTATACTCGTTTTTATAATTAATAACACATTAATCCATGTAGTTATTCCTAGTGTCAAGGATTTTAATTTGCAATTAAGCTGCGTCACTGTTTATCTAGTTACATCTTACTAACATCGTCGAGAGCTCGAGAGGTTTTCGTAACGTAGAAGTATGGCTGTAAAACTTGAGACACAAACCCACATCGTAAAAGCGAATTGAGCAGATTTGTTATTTGGACTTTAACATACTAGAAACGTCCTCCGTTATCATTTGTCTAACCCATATACTTGCTACTACGTACATTTTCTTGTGATTAAATTCATAATATTTTCAGTACAGTTTATAGTACCTAATTCTAGCAATCATTTTATTCTAGAAAAAGCAGCTAGATTTAATTTTTGACTTAAAATTTATTGTGTCTCTCACATAAACATAGTTTGGTTCACTTTCTATATTCCACGTAACAATAGAATGAATAGATTAAAGATATTTGTATACTTTATCCTAGTAGTTATTTATACATTATATATTCTCTACCACAGCTATATAACACCTAAATTATATATGTATATGTTAAAATTGTACAAAATAATTCGCATTTTCGCATTGATAAATTGTTGTTGGATATATAAATAAATATAAGCATATATATATAAAAGATCCTCCCAAGACGCACCACTGTGCCCGGCCTTCGACTCTCCTCATCTGGTTGTTATATTTTATCTACATAATAACTATTATTAAATATTTGTTATTTTTTCTAAAATTACACAATACAGCATTCATATCGAAACTCAAATATATTTAACATTGTAGGTATAATTTTATGCATTATTACAAGTAATATTTCATTGTGTAACATTACACTACAGAGAAACAAAGTCGATGCAATGCGGTGTTGAGAAAAATTGTAATGACATGAGACTTCTGAGACAGAAACAAAAGGAGAAAGTTATTTAGAAACCACAAAATATATTGACAACACAGTAATAATCGGTTTATTACTTTATTCCTTTATAATAAAGTTGTATTTTAAATACTCGAAGTCACTTAATTTCTTTTTTTATTCAATATTTACATATGGCGGCTTCATAGGTCACCTACGTCCAGCAGTGGACGTCATCCGGCCGATGATGATGTATATGCACATTTAACCTTGACTAGGGAAGTTCCTTAATATAGTCATGATTAGGTCTATAACAATTTCAAAGCGTTTGTCGTTGACGTTGGTGAGGAAATTCTTGACATATAATTTCCCAACCTTGACTCGCTTGCGCCATACGGGTTAGAAATCAAAACAAATAAATGTTTCGTCGAAAAATATAAATAATATTGTGCATTTTTTTAAATTGCTTAATAATTTCACTAAGAATAATACATCTTTTCTTTCGGAGGGACCCACCTCAACGGTTCGACTGACTAGCGAAGACTTTTGTGTCTCCTGGATTAGGAAGACGATAGGGGACAGACCCTTCTCTTTTCCTGCAGATGGGATGAGATGTACCGCGTCGCTTGTGGGCGTACCCTATAGTAATTATTTTTTGGACAGAAAAGGGGGAGACGGTCCCCCTCCCAAAACTAGTGGGATGGCGCGCGCACGATGATTAATTTACGGTGACGTGGATAAGGATAATTGAGCTCGTTCATTGAGGGCGCCGGCCTCCTCAACCCCCCTCCCCTCTGACGGGTGGGGTTGATTTGCGCTACAAATCAGCAAGAAGCCGTGATCATGATTTGTTTATTATTATTAGAGCTCTCTAAAATCGCGTCATACTATCCCTAGTAATATCTAAGCTCTTAACTTACGGATCTGAACGCGGGCTCGCATTGCAAAGCGGTGTGTGATTTTTCCTAAAAAATACATCGAAAAACCGAAATTTATTTTGTTAAAAATGTGTTTTGTAGTGGCCATGCTATAAATTACGTATACGATGAATGAAAAGTTGAATGAACGAGTAGTTTGTTGCACTCATCAATTACTGTAAATTTTGGCGGTAATTGTTTCTAATTATGTATGCATTCGCATGCAATAAATATGAATTGAGGTTTTATCGCTTGGGTAATTTTATAATAATTAATTCTGTTAATAGTGATAGTGAGTATAATATATTAAGATACAATTACATATGTTATTTGATGACCGGCTGGCTCAGTTGGTAACGTTGCGGTTAGACAGCGTGTTACGCCAGTGCTCGCGCGCTCGAATCCCGCCTAGGTCATGTTTGTTTATATGTCTATTATATGTATTTCTATAATAAAAATCTTAAATATATAAAAATATTAAATATATTTCCATTGTCTTTTACCTGTAACGCAAGTCCTTACGATACTTACAACAGGATTAGGCTAACGTGGTGATAACAGATAAAAAAAATAAACAAAAAAAGTCATAAGAGAAAAATATTTATTTCATTTGAAATAAATAGTTTTACTTGTGCTATTGATATAATGTACATATTTTTAAAATTAATACTTATTCACATTACGGGGTAGGTCTAAATTTACATTACCCTAGTTGGTGACCTTCTCCCCGTCCGGGATGAGGTTTTAAGAATTGAATTAAAACAATAAAATCTATTGCACATTATAATAAAATGTTAGCTTAAATTTCCAAATCTTTCATTGCATTCGTATAATACTTTGAAAAATGAATGATATATTTTTTCTTTACGTATTGTCTAGATGATCGCAAGTTATAAAACATATTTTTGTGTGTGTTTGTGTGTGTTTGTGTGTGTGTGTGTGTGTGTGTGTGTGTGTGTGTGTGTGTGTGTGTGTGTGTGTGTGTGTGTGTGTGTGTGTGTGTGTGTGTGTTTGTGTGTGTGTGTGTGTGTGTGAATATGTCACAAGACAACGTAATCATTGGTTTCGTACGTCACGCGCGACTGCCCATGCGTATGTGTGTCAGACATGCCGGATTACTTGCATCGTACGAAAAGCTGTAGGCTGCATCGCAGTAAAAACAACATTGCCATATTGATGTTGTCAATTAATGCGAACAACACTCATTACCTTAAACTATCTATATCGGTTTATCTAATATCGGTTCTCTCTCTGGTGGACTCTTCTTTAGCTATACTTGAAACAATTTCTGTCGGAATACGTCATTTTTATACGTTTCTTTTTTTTTATTTACTGCGTAATTGCAGCCAAATCCGGCCTGTACGAACTGCCAAATTGCTTCCTCTATTTTAATATTTTTTCCTTTCCGTTTATATTTCTTTTTCCAGTAGTAACATTATAAATGTCTATCTCATTTAAAGCAGTTATGACATTTTGTTTAATAAAATTATATCAATTTATATGTTGGAATTTATAATTTATAAGTTTTTATTGGAAATTATATGATATTATAAGTTTTTTTTTTATTAATCGAACAATCGGAGCATTTTTGCGACCACCGACGCCCATGAACATCCACATAATTACGATGTGGATGAGTTGCCCCCTCCTTTCCCCCGCCCCAATGGGCGTCCTTATTGGAAATTCGCAGTAAGGACAGCAACGGACCGGTACCAGCTTTTCTCGTGTGTCCTAATATAAGCCGATTATTTCCTCGTCTCTTTATCTACTAGCGGCATCAGCGAGGGTACAATACTTTGTGTGCCGACTAACTTTACTCAGCTGTACTTTAAAGATGCTTGACGCAATCTTTACGAACATCTCTGCAATAAATCTCGAGTTCTCTCTACTCTACTTTGCAGTATTTACGTTCAATATAAACAGTTGATGTTCTTTTATAAAATGATTCATTAAAAGCATAAAAGAACCTTGACAACTTAAATGCATTAATGAAATACCATAGCTAGTATCAATTCGATTTAAATATCCCTAAATACCACCGAAGAATTACACAAAATCTTCTTCAATCATTCCTTCGGATTTATTTAGTTATTTAATCCTGTTTTCTTGTCACACTAGAATAAATGGAAAACTTATATAGTTTTTCCACAATTTATTTTTCACTTTACATGTATTACCGGTTTTAACTTACCATAATCAGGTACCATGAGACGGAACGGCTAAAAGCATAATATTACGTTTTTTACTTTCGATTTTGCGAATACACCGAAAAATTTAGGTCTTCCCCGGTATCTACATAGTTGCACAAGGACACAATGATTACATACCTAATTATATTTTAGAAAAATTTCGTGCACATTTAAATAGCCCAGTTCAAGTTTATTATGTTTGTAACTTCATTATTATCGTATTTAAAGAGATGCGTCGCCCTCCTATCAACCCTCCTATCACTCACAAACCGAACGAAACGCGACAGCGACGCTGTCACTTTACGCTGGTATCATGTGTGCGAGAGGTAGTAGTCCGGTCGTGCCGGCCCAATTCCGTTGCATAGGAGGATGAAGTGTCATGCGCCATGTATGGCACTATCTCCTGCTATGGCAACATGAATAAGAATCAGAATAATTTATTGCTTCCACTGTATCACAAAGTTGATAATGTACAATAATTGGTAATGCAACTACATCTTCGTAAAAACTTATTTAAAAGAACTAAAAAAGTAGAAGATTTTTTTAAATCAGGTCAAAAAGGAGTATTTAAATAAAATCGAGAATTGTGCAATAAATAATATAAAGCACTTGGCATCGTACCAATGATACTCGAAAAAATAATGAAGTTTAAGTTCATTCAGGAATTTTCCGACCATTTTACTCCGAAAGTAGGCATAAATATTTACGAAGTAAAATTATTGGTTTTCATCCTAAAGCGCTTATGGCATATAAGAACACGAATCGAGTTCAATGATTGAATTGAAATTCTATAATGTTATAAGGACTACACCACGCACATTATTGGTTCCTAAGTCCAGATTTTTTTAACATCTACATTTTCTTTCCTTAATTTTTATTCACGAAGTAGAATTAAATTTATTCAATTCAATTCAGTTCGGTTCAATTCAATTCAACTCGATTCAATTTGGATAGATAATGGAAGAAATAGGTACAAAGAGTGACTCTATGTTTGTCCGTTAAAGGCATATATATAAACAATTACATTTAAATGTAAAACATTGTACATTAAAATATAATATTTTTTGTTGACGCGGGGGGTGGGGAGTAGGGGGGGCATTTACGCGCCTTCACCAGTGTGGTCCAGTAATGTGTGGGACTCGCCGCACATGATAGTGCCGAATACCCTCAACGGCTAGTCAATGGGGTCAGGTTTCCATCCTCGCCCCTTGCCCCGTGCGGTGAAGCGCCTCCTCTTGTTGCCCTTAGGTCACCTCTTCTTAAAAGAGGGGTACCGAGAGCGATTACTCCTCCTGATCTTTAAGCCCCCACTTCTTATAAGAGGGGTGCAAAGGTCCGCCTCGGTTCAATTGGCTTCGTCTGGGTTTACTCCTGGCTACTAAACCCCACCGCCACGACGAGGCCTGAACCATGGTGGGGAACATGCATGACCTGGCCAGCGGATTCAAACCCGCAACTTCTGACACAACATGAACGATTATCCAGCTGGTCGTTATTAGGCAATCAATGAAACAAATTAATATCAAACTTAGGTATATTTATGTCTCTCTCTAAATGTAGTTTATTGAATGAATGTATTGTCACTTCTGCAAGGAAATTCATGTTAACACTTGAAGAAATAAATGTACTTTGTACACTTTTTCCGTAATGAGGGTTTCTTTTTTGTTGACGCGGGGGAACCCAAATACCCTATCACCGGTCCTGTGTAAGTCCAGTGGTGTGTGGATTTCGCGGCACATCACAGTACCGAAACCACCGCAATTACTATCAGTACCGACTTCGGTGAGCACCTCGACGGACATTCAGTCCTTGCCACCAACACAGAGAGGTTGTCCTGCATACAGTTTATACAGGTTGATACGTTTCCTCCTACAGCTCTTTAGTCCCTCCTCTATAAGAAGGGTACAAAGAGCAGCCTCTATTAAGTTGGCTTTGCCCAAGTTGTCTGGATTCACCTCAGGCTATTGAACCCCACCGTTACTACGAAACTTAAAATATGGTGGACTGATAATTATTATGCTATAAACTATTGTTAGCTGTATTGTTACAACAGATGCCAGACGAAATGCTAAAGATACATTTATAATAATTCACATATTATATTGAATACATTAAACGCTTCCATTCAAGTGAGAATAGAATGATACAAACACATCTAGAGGACAGTAATCTCAACTCCAGACAGACGTGGATCCTTATAAATATCGACAGAACTTCAAATTGAGTGGCGTGTTTTCGAAACGGTTGAATTCTGATTCATTCTGTGGATATCGCCGTATATTCGTTCAACTAACTCTAAAATTTTATATTCTCTTCAAGTTGTTCTCCTTCGGTTCATTTTAGAGAAATGATGGGTGAATTTTTACGATTCGTCTGAACATCGACCGAGAAACGGGCAGATAAGGTTTCCACATAACGATTGTAATTGTTCATCATCCCGTGTGCCCCAGACCTCTGACCTGCGTCAGATTCTGGTAGATTAAATATGTACTATAGTGTAGTATGTATACAGTGAACACATGTACTCCTGATACCTTCGGCCGACAGCTAGTTCCCTATCCCCAGACTTAAGGTCCACCCGGTACGCAAAAATCGTACCAGTATTAATATAGTTTTCAAGCTACCAGACTGATCCTAACGGCCAGACTATGATGAGAAAGATCCTAGGGGTGCCTAGTATACTTCCTATATATTCGCAGAAGAATATATATTTTTTTGGGGCGCCTCTATTTCAGCTACAATACAATGCTCTTTTTATTGTCGTGCTCATTGCCTCAGCTCGTGCCTTTACAGGTGACTTTCCGCCGATCATACCGGACCGCCGTCTCTTCAGATCTCAACGCAACCAAAAGATCCAAGTGCACTTCTCTGTTCATACGATTAATTTATGGAATTAAGATATTTACGTATACGAATGAATAAAAAAGTGCGCTTGGCTCTGCTCGGTGTGTATATGGTTTTATTTAGAGCTAACCACTTCTCATTAAATAAGTATAGGTTTTACAATCATGTACATAACTAAATTGGTACATATTACTTTTGTTACAGATGACGGAATATTTGACTATCGCTCAATGCCACTTTTATCAGAGTTGGATGACTTCGACATTTGCCTCGAGAAGCCAAACGCCGTATATTGTATTGTAGATATGGACCTCCTTGAAGATGATACTCCTCTCTATCAATACATTAAGGTATTTACATATAATACCAGATTACATTATAATACCAGATAAGGTTAGACCAGGTGGCAAACACATCACATTCTTGTATCCCTTACCTATGAGAGGTATATATTCCAGTGGGTCACCAATTACTAACATAAAGCACGAAACCGGACAGCAATCAATCAATAAATTTTATTTCAGATCACTAATAACGTATCGCCACAAAGGTTTTTTTTAATGCAAAATGGCACTACCTGTTACTAAATATTAATTTAAGAGTTTAGTTTATTGAAAAAAAAAGTATGTTAAAAAGGAATGACATTTAAAATAACGCCAGAAGATAAGGTTTTTGTTCCAGTTTATTTTACTTACAATTTAATTATAAGTTTTTAAAGGTATAGCACCTATATAATTTTAAAACGTGGGTCAATGTAAAGACTCTAATAAGAAAGGCATAACATATAGCCGATATGAAACATCGACGTGTTGCTAAATCTGCGGTCTGTGAGTATGCTGAAGTTGGCCCCTACCATTACATTTGATTTGATGAAGCGCAAATCCTCACTATGGAACACCAACTCCTTCCAAGGATGATCCGTGAGGCTATTGAAATTAAAAACATCCAAATTTCAATAGAGAAGATGGCTGGATACTGCCCTCTGCTAGGGACCCAGTGGTGAACATAATCAAATCAAAAAGTAAGCATAACAAGACAGCAAGATATAATAAGCACTGTTTGCGTTAATCGGAACAACTTATGTTATAATTCTTCGGATACTTTTAAAAACTTGGTACATCAGGACATCTGTCATCTCAGTCCACTCGTGACCATGGTTGCTGTAAAGCTTCTGAAATGTCGGGCTAGATAAATAATTAAATAAATCGCGATAAAATCCGTAGAAGTAGTTTTATTGTAATAACTAACATTCGCGTAAAAATAAGAAAGGCATAAATAAAGTGAATCCAGTGGCTGACGTACAAGTTTCAAATATTTCATAATTTTTAATCTTGCAGAATTTTTCAACGTTTTCGTATAAAAATTACAAACATACGAAATTGCACCGTGGGATCTGCGGATCGCAGCACTGCGGTTTGAACCTGACTCATGCAGATGCGTCTCCATTAACCGCTGGCATTCTAAAGGATTGTTTCAACAGAACCATTCATCAAGGATACGGCTTGCAGGTAAATATTGATTCATTTTATACTTTAACATAAACGATAACATTACCGACGTTGTTTAAATAAGCACATGGCAAATGTGAGACGGTTTCGCACGCCGAAGATTCCGTACCAACGGGAGGCACAAACATGTCATGACAAAGTAAATTTTACGGGTGACTCATTTTGTTTGAATAAAATTTCAAATTATATTTACCTGTGCTCTAACTATAAATAAGCTGTTTTTTTCTGTATCTTCTTTCTTGTAAAATTTCATGATTAAAGACCAATCGAAAGTACATTTAAGGTTTTCTTGACAGACGAATAGATAGATAGATTGGTGTTACTAGGTTAAATATAATTTTGTCCTAGCCGAAGTTTGGCCACGGTTCAATAGTTATTTGTGCAAGACATATTAAAGATCACAATTGTTTGCGAAGACACAAGAGCACCCCTATTCCCTCATCCTCTCACTAAGATTGGATGGCAATTCCACACGACGGGAAAGAAATCAGCTTCAGGACCGGCGAAATAACCCACCATCCGACGCAGGAGGGTGTAACACCTTCAACCTCTACGACTACGGACTTTTGTTATAAAGTCCGAGTGACTTTAGTTCTGTGGTATAAATAATATTATCAGAAATTAAAGTCAATACGTAGTATTTATTGTTACATAGTGAAAATTTGCGTCCCTAATTAACATAAAAAGACCTAAAATTAGCGCGTTAAAACGAACAACCCTTCAGCTATTATTAATATGGAAGTTTTGACAAAAGTAATGGGGACATGAAGTATAAACATAAAAATAGTAAATAATCCTGTATTTACTATTTTTATGTTACAGAGATTCTCAATGAAGGCTAGTATAACTTAGCCTCTCTTAATAACGGCTGAAGCCGGGGCTGATCGCTAGTTACTATTATATTACTCCTACTTAATATTTAATGGCATGTCTATATGTAATGAATATGTACACATTACGTAACTTCAGACAGAGTAAGAGACGATCTATAGCATCTCATCAAGCGTTGTATAATGTTGTCTAAATATTTAAGGGTGGGAAGCCAACATACTTAGAATGTGCTTGAGCTTACCAAAATTATTTATTAAATTACTATATCGTCCGCTTTCACCTAAAATATGTGTAATTTTTTTCTATATATGAGAAGACAAACGAGAAATCGGAGCCTTTTCAGATAATTACTATGCCAATGCGTTGCCCTCTTATTTATCAACTGTAAAGAAATTCTACTTAATATGGAGTAGGTACATTAAGTTAAATTTAATTAGCTGAACATCCAAGGTACAAGAATCTTTTATTAGAGAACTAGTATTAAGTTTAAAATGTGTTGGGGGAGACGAAAAACAAAAGTTGCCATTCGACGACCATAAATTTTGCTTCATTGTTGCCTTTATACATTTTTTACACATTTGGCCACTTTTTTTTTGGATACACATTTAGCCACTTTTTTGGATACCCTTAATTCATTGAATCCTGTTGCTTTGTAAGATATATAGAAAGAGAACAATTTATGGTAAATTCAACCCGTAATTTTAGAAATAAACTTGTCTGTACAATTTTGTTGAAATACATAACATTTATGGAATTCGACAAAATCGTACAGACAGTTGTTTCTCACATTAATGAAAGCTGTAATTTCAAGTTTAAAAGTAGTAATAAGAGCGAAACTGTCTGAAAACTTAAATGAAAAATTAGCTCTTATAGCTGGTAGTACTTTTGCAAGTTATTATTAATAACTTTGGTCTTTCTTTCATTTCCGTTGGTTTTATTTCCGCGGCAATATTTTATAATAATAAAAAAAAATTATTAAAAATATATATTCTTGAAATATTGTTTTCATGCATTTTTAAGATTGTTTGTGACAATTTTTTGGATTTCAAACACTTGTTTTGAACATAATAATTTAAAATTGCAACTCTTAACGTAAATTTGGCGTAGATATAAAACGTAAGTCTGAGATAAAGTTATTCGTTATTATTATAGCTCTTATAAATCATCTGCCTATAATTGCAACGAAGTTCATTATCGCGCATTGCGAAGGAGTCTAGACGGAAAACACTCAGACGAAAAGTTGTTTTTGAAACGACACTTTTTGCTATAGCGTAGTTAGCCGCGCAACGTGCGCACGTTTCTCTGTCTGTCCTTCTCACTATCTCTCTCACAGAAAGCAAGCCAATTTTTTTCGATGCGATACGCTTTGAGTAGTGCAGTGTCGCAACGGCTATTTATGTTTCGTTAAGTTTATACAGGTTTTCTTGTACATAATAAATAATTAAATAATATCACATAATAACAATAATGAATCTTGACAGAGTTTCTGCACAAGTTCAGTATATTGCTGATGGAGATAGGTAAGAAGATATTTTATTGATACATACTCTACTTACCTAACTCCATCCACTCCCTTCCATCCGGTTGTTCCCCGACACCTCTCAACGTTAATTTCATGAAATATCATGACACTATTTATGTATTTTATTTTATTAATCAGACTCTATTGCTCAACTTTTGTTATGACCATGGATGCTATCAGCCCAGTTTAATAAGTTGCTTATATACCATGGGGACATAAATACCAATTTTATGCAACCGAGGGCATTAAAAAGCCACGCAACTAGAAATGAAGTGAAATGAAATACTTTATTGTGTACACAACAGACATCCATATAATATAGAAAAGCAAAGCAGTTACTATGAAGTACTTGTTATGTACACGAAAGGCGGTCTTATTGCTAAGGTAGCAATTTGTCCCAGATAACCTTGTGTAACCTATTGACTTAATTTTAGTTATTTATAATTTTAAATAATAAGTTTAATTTAAAACTGACACTGAGAATTGAATTTTCTATCAATTCAGATAAATATTTATGTACCGTGAGGTAGAGCCAAAAAGGTTTTTTAAACTTATCGTATTCATATGTTTCAGTAAAGTGTAATGGGATTTATCAGCTATAAGCCCCAACATTATGTTAGGCATGGATAGAAAACGGAAAATTTTATTAAACATACTATAGTAAATTAAATCTATGTTAACTTTGATCAACAATGATTAAAGGTGCTTCGGACTTGAGACTAATGAATAATGAATCTCTCTCTGTTTCGTAGGTCAACTCCTTATCAGTGCGGTACTGCAAAACTCAAGACGATTACTTACCAATGGACATCCTAGACTACGTCATCGGAATAATGTTATTATTACTACTTTTAGTCAATCTGGGATGCAGCGCTGTTTATTTCTTCTGGCCACCGGAAGACGGCGAAGGTAAGATACTATTTAATTAATGTTAACATTTAAAACTATATATTCTGGGATTATAGTTTGGCAACAAGTTAATGACCATCTTCACCTTCAATATTATATGATATGAGGGTATGGGTTTTAGGTTCATAACATGCGTTTGTAAATATTGAAGTCTTGGGTAAATCGTAAATGCATTTTTCCTACCCGAACCAATTATCAATTACTGTTTACGCCGCCTCGAGACCGTCGAGGCGCCGCAAACTTAAATATATAATATACGAGGGTTGATTGATAAGTATCTGAAACGACAAAGAATAATTAGATGAAATCTTTCGCCACCTAACCATTTCTGGAGATTCTGGTATAAGTGGAAGTTACTCGGGCCCAGATCTAGGGAATAGGGGAATACGGTAACAATTCGAACAGCAATTCATGGAGTTTGCAACCCTTGACGAGTGAGTGCACAGATGCGTTGTAGTGGTGGAGTAAAACTTTTTTCCTTTTTCCATTCACAAAATTTTTGCAGCAAGCTTGCATAATACTCTCCATTAATTGTTTTCCTTCTTTGCCAGTAATCCACTAAATAATCCCTCGAGCATCCCTAAAAACAGTCGCCATCACTTCGCTGGCCGACAAAACCGTTTTTGCTTCCTTCGGCGCAGGTTTACCGCTCTCAGTCCACTGCTTAGATTCTTCAGTTCAGTTCAGTTAGAGGAGTACAATGATGTATCCATGTTTCATCTAATGTCACATAACGCCGCGAAAGCTCGTTATTATCACACTTGAACAGCGCCAAACACTCCGGCGGATCGACCACTAGGCGTAGCTATTGGTTAACAGCACGTGAGCAGAGCAAACGTGGCACCCATCGCAAAGCTTTTTAATTCGCAAATGTTGGTTTAAAATATCAGAAACGCGTTTTTGGGGAAACGCTTACCATCTCTGCTATCTGCCGCAATTTTTAGCGCCAATCATTCAAAACGATTTTTTAAATCTTTTTGGATAAGTCTGGAGGCGTGACTTCATTTGGACGGTCAGACCTGCTGACGTCTTCGTAGCTCTGTCTCCTACGTTTAGAACTGCATTGAGTAAAATTAAACCCGGGTATATACAATTGTACTCAATGCAGAAGCAGTATTACCGAAAACACTATCTAGCTTGATTTTAATCTGGGTTTCTGGTGTCCCTTTTAAAACGTAAAACTTTATCGCCGAACGAATGTCGTTTCAACTCATACACCGCTTACGAATACGGACCTGGGTTCATTTCCTTAAGCTAAGAGTTTAGATTACTGTAGTTATAATATAAACGCGACTTTAGAGAGCTCTAATAATAATAAATAGTCATGATCACGGCTTCTTGCTGATTTCATAGCGCAAGGAGTGAGGAGGCTGACCTCCTTAGACAAACCAAACAATATACGGGATCAACTATACTTATTCACGTCACCGCATCATAAACGACGTCGTGCACGTGTCGTACTACTAGTGCGTGGAGGGGGATCGTCTTTTCTGTCCCAAAAGTAATCACTATAGGGTACGCCCAAAAACAACCCGGTACATCTCTTCCCATCTGCGGGAAAAGAGGGTTATCTATCCTCCTGTTGTCTCCCTTAACCAGAAGACAAGTCTTCGCCAGTCCGATGACCTGTAGAGCGGGAACAATAGTACCACCAATCAATAGTAGGAAGTTCCCTACGAAAAAAGGTCCTGGGTAGATTTTCAACTTACGACCATTATCGTAATATGGTCCATATTCACATCGCAAATGTACCTAAAACTATACTATTTTGTTTCTTTATTTTAATTGTTGTCTATAATAAAAGTAGTACCGCGAAATCGACTCGAACCTTTAAATACTTTATCCCGGTGCTGTACAAAAGTCTCGAAATATAGATGGCTTCAGCGCTAAATCTAACTTTAAATTAAATAGAGCGTTCAAGCTTTTCGCCGCCATTTTAAATTCTTCATATTTTATTTATATTATATTAAGTATCTGTTACACAGTAAGGTTCTGGAGTGGAGGCCACGGTAAGAAAAACGACGTATTGGTCGAACGTTCACCAGGTGGGAAGCCGACCTCCGTGCAGTAGCCGGTCCGGGATGGATGCGAGTAGCAGGAGATCGGTCGTCTTGGCGTTCATTAGGAGAGGCCTATGTCCAGCAGTGGACCGATAAGGGCTGACAATGATGATGATGATGTTGATGAAGTATATGTTTTTTAAGATTTGATATGATATTTCTACTTAATTATAAAAAGTTGAATAGTTTTTTTTGAACGTGCTAACCTCAGGAACTACTGGGCTGAATCGAAGAAGTATTTATGTCCATTAATTGAGGAAGTCTATATACTCTCGTTACGTCTTCGCACTCTTCCCGTTGCCGGGTCGAGGGGGTCCAGACCGGAGCTTAGCTCCCTACTGGAGATGTTTTGTTCGAGCCTCGTCAATACGAGGCTGTGGTTGATGCGAGGTCATGTTGACCTCTGAGTGCGTATGCACATATGTTTATGTGCCTGGGCTATTGGTATCTTTGTACTATCGGCGTCTATACATTTGTCGGGGCACTCTCACAGGTCCCAGAGCGAACTGGGAAACGTGTATGGTTCCACTCCTGTGATGGCCCTATGGACAGGCGCCGAATCGCACGCTGTGTTTACGATATGGTGTATTGGTGGAAAAGTAAAGGTCAAAGGTCAGACGCGACAAACAGAAGAAAAGAAAGAAAATATGAAAAAGATGGGTCCTGGCCGTAAAGTTGGTGTCACGGGAGAAGCGGCGGGCCGTATCCTTGCGGGAGCGTGGCAACGGGGTTGTCGCGTCCCACTCGGTACCGCCCGTGTGGTGTCGGCGATGTCCGCCTGCAGCGTCCAGCGAGAGGGAGAAGTGTATAT
>JAFELO010000236.1:740582-760927 GCA_017140195.1 Eumaeus atala | reverse complement strand
GAGAGAGAGAGAGAGAGGTGCGCCCACACATGTTATTTCTCCTTCTTTCATAGGTGAGACGACCAGATAGTCAGACACACTCGTACTTTGTTTTTTAGTTCTAAAATTCGGTGAAAGTGTACAATTAAATGCAAATCGTTACTCTACTACTTTTAAAAATATAAACAGCCAACTATTGACGTTATAACGATGATTGTTTAGCAACATTTTGGCTTCGAGATTTGCAAGGTTAACAGAGGCAAAGCTGAAATAGCTTTCGCGGTCTCAGTAATCCTACTACGCCAATTCAGTTCAATCCAGTATTGTTGGAAATGTGAAAGATCTTGAGGAGAGACTTTGATCCCTACACCCTTTATATTTTGAGTCATGTGTAGTTACTATTATAAAACTACTTAAACGGATCATGTAACGGAACTTTTAGTTTGTAACGTAACGGATATATTTCACTTCTGAATCCTGAACTACATATGACTTTCACATCGAAATATTTGGCAGCCCCAATTGAAAGAATAATACCCATAAATACAGCACATTTTAAGACAGTACGAAGAATTATTTGTGCGAGACTTGGTAGCGTATTTCGAAATAAGTTCCACTCGGAAAGCATACCCAATTAATCCATAAATGCACTACAAAGCCTGGTTTGATTTTGACAGTTTATTAACGCAGATCAGTGAGATAGTAAATAAAGGCGCTGATGTCACAAATTTATTAAAAGTATCATTATCATTTAGTTTTCTGTGTATATTAATTAGCGTATCTTGGCGGAAACATTACTTTTTATTTTATTTCCTGCTCCCCTCATATAGTCCATCCATAAAGCCCAAGAAACGCGAAGCCGAATCTTCGGTGTCGCGACTTATCTTTATGCTGTATCAGCGTCATGCGTCATGTACCTCGTACGGTCGTGCAATTTAGCATAATACTACCTCTATAATATATGTATATATATGTGTGTAAACAAGCATACAGCATCAAACAGTTTAGTTTCAAATGTTATCCGTTGACATAATTTACATAAGAGCCAGCGTAACTACGAATTTTATTTACAGTGTAGACTGTGTCAACTTAAGCCGTACAAAGACACGTATAGAATTCGAAGCTTGGCTCCACTTGAGATCAGATAATATCTGCAATGTTACGTATCGTATTTCACATAGCATAGGGATGCAAACGAGAAATCAAGATATTTTGAGGACAACCTACGCCCACAGACATGTGCATTACTGATGTCACGCATTTGCGTTTCCCTTTTTTCCACCTACCGTCCAATGGGCCACCGGCAACACATAAACCTCATGAAACGCGACAGCATTACTGTAACTTTGCGGTAACGGAACGGCTGTTTATATGAGCGAGAGGTACCGCCCGAGTAATTACAGCTTAAAATCTTTATATTTATTTTATGTTAATTATAATATAAATAATTTTCACAGGTACGAGGTTTTATTTATACAACACCTAATACAACAAACTAAATACTTCTAAGAAACACTTATATGCCAATATTCACACATAACTAGTGTTTTTGGTTACAAACTATATACGAACAATAACCCATGAAAAGGATCTTCCCCTATTAGTGTTCGAAAAGCAATTACGTAGATAGGTTGGCAGAGCCACTATAAATATCGGAATATTTTGACAGCGGAGGATTTCGTACTTACCCAGGGCCCGGCCCTCCTTGAGTGAGATCAAAGACTTGTCGAGGGTTGAGAAGCCACTGGAATTTCTGGAGTAACCGTACACCTTGATTACCCCCACTTTTCGGATTAATGAAAACTAAGACGGGCCTCACATTGACAGTCGGAATGGGTTTTATTACAAACGTTTTCTGTTCGCATTTTGAATCTTTCCCTTTTTTCTTTGTGCCGGTTTTCTTTTTGGGCGATTTCCTTAGTGAAGATTTGAAACTGCCCTTTCTGGGTAGTTTGACAATCCACGATGGCGGTACAATAATATTTGATTGCGTACCTGAATAAGATTAAATACTATTTATTAATTTTGTGTATTTCCGAGAAATAAAAGTGATACATTCGTTATACAATACCTAGTGAGCACTCTTCGCCTATCCGTTGTAAGTTGAAACAACTCTCTTTGTTGTGATACGCATCCTTACACCAAGAACAGTTTATTGCTACTATTTCTTTCGAACTAAATGATAGTTTTGCTTGCACAGACTGTAAAAAGAAATAAAACATTCATTATACAATTAAAAAAAAACATTTGAACAGAACATTGAAACGTAAAGCTGTTATATTTTACATAGCTCTGTATGGAGTTGTATTTATACGCACACTATCGTATATTTCATTGCTATTGTGTTCATTCCCTATAGATTTTTGTGACCTTATGCACCATCCACAGCAGCTGCGTCGCAGGGACTGACAACAAGACAACATGCAACATTCATACAAGCTAAAACAAAACACAATATCCATGCGAGAACTGATACGTAAATACCTAAAACAAATGCAAATAAAAGCGGCCATTTTCAATATTCGTTTTTTTCGCATTTGAGAATATTTTGACATTTTCGCATGGAACTATGTCAAAACTCTATCTATCGATACATGTCGTAACTGACCAATGACTAGGTCGATAGATAGAATATTGAAAACGGTCGTAAATCAAACAACAACTAAAAATATTTGACTAATAATTACTTATTATATTAAGATTTTACACAATACAATAAGGCAGTGTTTAGTCAAATAATTTGATTTTTTTTTCGGAAGGACCTACTACTGGTTGGATACGCTATTGCACCCGCCCTTAAAGTCCATCAGACTAGTGTACCAAATATTTTGATTACATGAGATTTTACTTGTAATAACCAAGATTTACGCTGCCGTATTCGCTACACTATTAGGCATTAGGATATGCTTTCGTATAAAATAGTAGATACGGTTTCAATTTAACATGATTGATAAGCTCTGATAGATACATAAGTAATGATTATATACTCGTGACATGAATTTCACACCAATAATTTGCGTTGTAGGTAATATAATTTTGAATTTCAACATAGCTTTTTTTATTACCTCAAGAATTTAAGCTTTAATGCCATAGTACTTTAAATAGTATTATACATTTTAACAGAAGGATATTTTATATTTTTTTCTATTTGTTATTAAAGTTGTTATGAAAATATACATTCACATAACTTCGTTCAGTTATTTGCGGTATCTGCCGGCTGTATCAAGACACAGGTGAGTAAATAGTTATTACTTAAACCAAGAGTTGGGTTTGACGTGTCGCATGCGAGGCGCATGCAAACCGTATTAGTGCTCGTTACACCAGAGGCGCTTCTAGGTCGAGACTTTCAACTTTTAATGAAACATTACGACGAACAAGAGAAGCATTTTAATCCATTAAATGTTTTGGGCGTACGAGCATGTGTTCTCTTTTAAAGAACTACTTTATTGTTTTCTTCCTTAATGATGGAATAAAATACCCAATGTGAAATATGTTATACTTGTAGAAGAATCTAGAATATAGATCAGATACCAAGGAGAAAATAAGCCAAGATCTTTTATTATCAGCGGAAAGCTTTAATTGGCATATAATGGTGGACACGCTAATGCTCCCGTCTACCTCCTTAACGGGTTGAACGATCTTAATGTGGCTTTATGATAAAGGAAAATAAAAAGCCAACAAATATGATGCGCGTTTCGCTTGTGAACAATGTAACCTTTCACCAATTTAAAGCTTCGCATTTGATAAATTCACTCCCGTGTATTGTTAAAAAAATGATTTTAATGTTCTAATTTGTATTACTTTTTATGGCTCCGCAAGGCTCGAGTTTCTAGTTGATGCAAGTTTGATGTGTTAATAATATCGCTCTATCTTAATATTGACGGTTTATTTCTCTGATGTTTCTCAAAAATAATTCAATTTTATTGCATCATGTGTAAATGTAAGTTCACCAACCTCCCCTAATGCGCTGCTCGTTGCCGGCGATTTTCTTGTATATGTGGTGTTGTTGTACCTGCCTACCTAAAGCGCCCGTGCAAGTGACAGTTTCGACGCGATGTGTCCTAAATATATCGCTTTGAGATTTGTTAAAATGAAAAATAATATTTTGTGACTAAGCTGCTGAATGTGTCTTATGATTTTGATTGCTAGGAACGTCACTACACATACGATGTCCAATTTTTCGGTATATCTCAATCTCCATCCTCCTATATAAAATAACGAATATCTCAGGCGAAATTTTGTAGTCTAGTAACCTGTTTCGTATGATATTACTGTACACTTGTTCCATTTACTCGGTAAAGACACAACACATAAATCTGGAGCCGTAATTCGTACGCTCATTTATCCCATAAGCGAATTTTATTGAAATATCCATTTTGCTTCCTACAAAATAAAAATAAGATCCTACAAAGATAAAAAGTTATGCAACCACACTGTCAAGGAACTGCAGAATTATTACCGAATTCACACGAAAGGCCCAAATTTCATTCACTTATTTAATCTATAATATCAGCTTAATCAGATGGCTTATACATTTCTCAATTTCACATTAATCTGACAGTTGGTAGTTTGAATAGAAAATAAATCGTCTCAATCCAACATATGACTTATATAGGTAGATGATAGTTGTGGATAAATCAAGTGTTGGATTGAGATTAATTGATTACGTAGCCGTTAACCCATAGTCACTTAGTAGATTTATATTAGTTGCTCAATCAATGATTAGTCGGCCGAACCGTTACATTTGCCTAGCAGAATCACTTAGTTATCAACTGCTATATTCTGAGACCAGCCAATTAACATGTGTATGTCCTGCCATCTATGTATTTAACATTTTCCCTATATCTCCCATTGCCATATGCCCTTCCCTATATCTCCTATTGCCAATGGATAAAATTTGTTCAAAATGTTACGTTTACGTTTTTTTTCCGCATGCGACCTCTAAAAATGTTGTGTGTAAGTGGATGAAGATAATTATAATGCCTATTTGAACTTCTTCCAAATAACTACTAAATTAATGACACATGCGTGTTCGGTCCGGTTGCGTGTGTGTCACGCTCATATATTATACAAGCTCCATATGAAAATATAACCAGCTATAAATTTTTTAGCTAAAAAAGCCCACTTTAACACAAAACACGAAACTGCTTTTATGCATGTTAAATTTTATAATAATTTTATATGCCCTAGATATTTTTTCTGTGCAAAAGAGAACAGGATTGAATCTTTTTTTTTAGTTTATAAACTTTGTTAAAGATAAATTATATACGAGAAATTAAGAGAGAGAATAAAGAGAAAAGAGAATAAATACGAGAAAACACAAATTAAAATTACAAACCTGCGAAATGAAATAAAAATGAGTTGATCAAGATTTTATTCATATTAGAATTATTTTTCTACTGTCACTAATTAAATCTACCACTGGTTCGGGCCTTGTCTTGTCCGTAGAAAAACCGGCAAAACAAACTCGTTGGGTTTCCACAATAAATAAATGAAATGCATACTATAAAACACAACAAAGTTATATACAATATATTAACTGTTTTTTTGCACAAAAAATAATCAAATAAAAAACAAGCACTCAGCAGGGCGAAACAATAAAACTGGTGTAGCTGTGGTGGGACAGTGATGGTGGTACAACATGACTCATAGTCGCAGCCGATGTCGCGTCATCGACTGGGCCGCGGCATCGGCTGGGACTTGCCTAGAATATCGGAAGAGGAGCCCTTTGTAAAAATATCCGGTAGTATGTTATATACACAGCCGGATCCTTTTACAATCCTAGTTAGTTCCTAGTCTTGCCATAAATATTGTAATAAAAAAAATGTTTGATAATTGGATATAACACTTATTACTCTTACAGTGTGTTAGTTTAATACACAAATATAAAACTATTATTGATATAAAAAGCTTATTCGAAGTGGTCCCCATTCGCTGCAGCACAGTCCTTTAAACGTTGAGGCCATTTATCACAAGAGGCACACACTCTTTCAATAGGGAAATTCTTCACTACCTATCCTATGGATTGTTTTAGGGATTCCAAATTAGCACCGTTAAGAGCAAGCTGTACTCTCCAAAGCTGACCATTAGTCATAGTTTAAATACTATGGTAGTCAGTTAATGATGAGCCTAGATGAAGAGTAGTCTTCAGCTCTGATCAATCCCGGAACGTTCGTTTTAACCAAGATTGGGTGGATTGGGCTTTATAATCTGGTCCCGAGACCATAATTGGTTACTCAACATGGTGGTATTAAGGGGATTAACTACCATGTAAAGAATGGTATCTTGATACACTTGTGCAGTTGTTTTTCACAAAAATATGGCTCAGGCAACCCACCAAACCATCACTGAAGTCGGATAATGCCCACGTTGCACTCCCTTGACTGATTGGGTAGCTTAGAGCTTCGAGCATAAATACTTACATTTTATTTGTTAAGATGATATTTGTTAAGATGATGCTCAATTGTAAAAAAAAATCTCATCCGTAAACAAAATTTTCTGCGACCTCCCTTGCGTACCACTTATATTATCGACTGCAATTCGTAAGTTCTCTCTTAAAATACGCGACATGGTTCTTTTTGCTGTTTTCATTTCCCAAGATAAAATCTTTTGCTTTCTGACAGGATTTCCTCGAATTCTTTCCCTTACTGCTTTCATCTTTTTCGTAGGAACAATACGTGGACGGCCCAGTCTTTCTCTGACACAAACAGTGGTTATCTCATTGTGTATAGAGATTTTTAAAAATTACACTTGTCTCAATCCCTTTTTTAAGTAATGCGATCACAGCGTTTCTGTTCACTTTATCGCTCCACTCCATTTTAACATCGTAAGATATTGTACGATGTATTGGCGTCAAAATGAGAAAACACAAAAGAAAAAACAAGCATATAAAGGACAGATTCCAAATTCATTTGTAATATTTTTTATTTTTAAATGTAACAGTATTTATGGCCAGACTAATATATATATATATATATATATATATATATATATATAAAATTTAGTTTTTAAAACAGTTTGGGAACGGGCTTTTCCCATTCCCATCTTGCACTCGTATTCCAGTAAGATCTATAGATAGTGTGGTCGCGTAAATTAGTAACTTAAGCAACTAACTGAACTGAAAACTGAAAAAATAACCACTGAATTACTAATTTGCATCAGAAATATACCTTTCCACAAGCTTTGCACTTGCCCTTCTCAGAGCGGCGGTGGACCCAGTGGTGATGCGTGTGTGTTTGTTCTCTGTACTGACGCACGCCCACATCCCTGAAGGTCGGCTTGCACGTAAATTGCACTCGGTCTATGAGGATGTCGATGCAGGCGTTGTGTGCTACGATCTTACACGCCGAGCATTTCATCCGTGCTCCATGTTTCTGTTTAATAAAAAAACATTGTTGATTAGTCATTTATCAATATATGGTATAAATATATTATATATTTATGAGGCAACAAACTATTAAACTGACACAAATTCCAAAAATTGTTGGAACGTGCTCAACTATTGATTCTAAATCGTTACCAAATTCAATTGATGACAGAAGAACGTCTGACGGGCCAGCTAGTTTTCAATAATTTCTACAGCTACATAAGGATTTACTTTGATATTTTTGTCACGTATCAATCTGACCTATAAGGTTACATTATCCGAGCTTCCAGAATAAACAAAACGTTTCAGAAAATTTTATATAGTCATATATATATATGATAGGGTAGGATTCTAAGACTAAAATTATTTTTCAAATCGGTCCAAGTAATTTCGGAGCCTATTCAGTGCAAACAAACAAACAATCAAATGTTCCTTCTTTATAATATTAGCATGGATAATATAATCGAACTATGATCGACATTCAATGATGTAGGATACAATTACAACTTCTCAATGGAATATCTTTGGAACGCAGAATTAAGGTTAAGAATCACAATTAGTTCTGGAAGTGCTACAGCCATCACTTTTAGTTATAGCATGGAAACGCGTTCTATATTTAAGAAAGAACTAGTATTTTTGTCCTTTACAGATACAAACGAAAGAGTAAAAAACTATTACCTTAACGATGAAATCTATTAAGTGAACTCAGATGTAAATAATACAAAAACAAATATGAAATGCAAAAGTCATAACACAAATCTTGACAACCTCTATAGTCAGTACTAAGCCGGTATCTGGGTCAGATTAATAGAAAACTCTTGAAAGACTAACAAGAGCCAGTTGCTCTCAGGTACTATGAAACATGCTTTATATAATACTAGTAGTCCGTCCCGGCTTCGCACGGATATTTCACGAAATATAGCAAAAAATCATTGAATTACAAAAGTATAATAATTATGAATTTTTCTTTTGGCTTTAAATTTATGACAGAGAGACAGAGAGAGACAAAGTCCGCCGGGACAGCTTACCTTTTTTTTGTTGACGCGGGAAACGCATTTACGCGCCTTCACCGGCCCTGGGTGGGTTTCAGTGGTGTGTGGGACTCGCGGCACATGATAGTGCCGAATACCCATAAAAACCACCGCGAGTGCTATCACTCTATATGCCTCCCTTGATGAGGTGCCCCGGAACAATAGATCTTCAAGGCAGTTCGACGGCTAGTCAGCCCCCTAAGGGATCAACTCACACACAGATGGTGTTGCCCCGCACTACAAGAAAACCCCACCGACTTTGGGAGAGTACTATGGAGTGTGGTTCCTATCCTCGCCCCTTGCCCCGTGCGCAAAAGCGCCACCTCCTGTTGCTCTTAGGTCCCCTCTTCTTATAAGAGGAGTACCGAGAGCGATTCCTCCTCCTGATCTTTTAGCCCCCTCTTCTTATAAGATGGGTGTAAAGATCTACCTCGGTTTCATTGGCTTCGCCTGGGCTCACCCCAGGCTACTAAGCCCCACGACAAGGATTGAACCATGGTGAGGGGTGGACAGCTAACCTATTCAATAGAAACAAAAAAACAAACAATCAATTATCTACTCTTTATAATATAAGTTTCAATCTATCCATAGACCACCAGCAAACCGTTGCTTCAACCGCGTTCTTAAAGTCGTTTAGGCCGAAGTTTTCGGAATTTGATTGCAAACACTTAGACACGGACACACTGTAGAGTTTTGAGGGACACGTCTGCACTAGACGCACGTGGAAAACTAGACTCAATTATAGATACCTTGAGAAATACTTCGGCTGCTGTTTGTTTTACTATTTCACAATATTAGCCCAGGATTAAGCTAAGCGTGCCTATATGGCATGGTGGGGACCATGGTTCAAGCCTTGTAGTGGCTGTGGGGCTCAGTAGCCTGGGGTGAACCTAGACACACCATGGGCGAGGCCAATTGAACCGAGGGGGTTGCTCTTTGCACCCCTCTCTAAAGAGCAGCAGGAGGAGCCGCTCTCTTTTTATAACAAGGATACGTCTTATAATAAAAGAGGACAAAAGAGCAAAAGGAGGCGGTGCTTCTGCGCACGGGAAAAGGGACGAGGATGGAAACCTCGCCCATTGCACTGTCCCAAAGTTGGTATGGTCGTCCCATGGTGCGGGACGATCCCATCTGGGGAGGTGGCGTTGGTCCCTTATGGGGCTAATGAGTCGTCGATGAGTCCAGGTGATTTATTGTTCTGGGGCACCTCACCAAAGGCGGTACTGATAGCACCAGCGGTGGTTTTATTGGGTATTTGGCACTACAATTTGCCGCAAGCCCCACACACCACTGAACCCACCCAGGGCCAGTGAAGACGCATAAAAGCGTTTCCCCACACCAACAAGGAAACAAAGTTAAAAGAACACATACCTTGCCTTACACTTAAATAGCTAAGTTCCTGCTATTATAAAGTCGTTGTTATAAAGCCAATTATAATAATGAACTCATATTAAAGACTCTCACCTCTATGTCGGCCAGACATACTGTGTACGGTTGTTATAAAAACATGTATTGTGATTACATTTTAAACAAGATTGCGTGTTTTCATGAGTGATATACGTATCACTCATGAAAACACGCAATATTATTTTTACAACTTTTAACCTTTGCCGAAAGACAAATATCACCCCCCGTTCGCACGAGCGAAAAAGTCGATACGTTGAAGTAACATATAGCGTGGGTCTTGTGTATTAATCGTCTAGCTGTTTAAATGATGTTTTTTTTGCCCGGTCGTATGTACTAAATGTATGTACAACCGCATATTCCTTTTCAAAGGTTTTTTAACGCACGATGAAAATATCTCGTGCGAACGGGGCCTAAAAACAAACGAAGCATAGAAGTTGTACTGACGGAACTGTTGCAGCGAAATACCGTTAGGACACAATATTGAGTGTGCACAAAATACCCGATACCGTGACCAATATGGTTTGATAACTTATAGTTTATCACAACTTTTTGACCCAAAAGTTTTTTTGTTAATGGGAGAGTTTGTTATGTTAATGGTAAATTAAACTTCTTTAAATTTAATATATTTTGAAACTGAATGAAACGGAAACGTGTGACAAAACTTTTGACGGTGCGTTCATATCATTATCTGTAACTCCGCACAAACATAAAAGAGTTTTGGTCATGTGAGTTTAGGTTTGGAGCAGTTCTTGAGTGTGTATGAAATCAATCATCTACTTACACTAGAATAACATTAAACTATTTCTCGACGATTCTTTTTACAAGAGACCTTGTCTTAATTTAAAAACAGTGACTTTGATACAAAAGTCATGATAAATGTTATGTTTTTTGAAGTGCCAGTATTATTCCCGTATTTCCGTACTTACGTTTTATTCAGTACGACATATAAATGTTGAATTACACTTTATAAGTTATATATCTGCATGATACTGTTATTATCTGAGAAAAATTTCAAACTATAATTTTAACAAGACATTAAAAAAAGCTCTGGCGCCGACGAAGCCTGTAAAAAAAAGGAAATAGCATTGTGGCAGTAAACAATGAAATAAATTATATTTTTTACGGTCACATAACGTAGTTTGTTAGTTTAGCCCGGATGAACCGTGACATGTGATTTTTATAAGACACTAGCGAAGAGACAGCAATTAAACACTTATCACAAACTTCATCAAAATCCGATCTGTAGTTTCGGTGTCCAGCGCGAACAAACACAAAACTTGAGATTTTTGTATATAAAGATTATAAAAATCAAATACACAGGTTAACTTTACTAATTGAAGCAAACAAGTAAGGTACGACTTCGTCAGTCTTCATAACTCTTGTGGTACAACTAGTCTCCGGGGATTTATTAACAGTTCCCAAACTTGCGTCCGCGCTAAATGTGGAAGCTTTTAGGAGTTCTGGGAGTTTTTGGAGCTAACTACAGTTATATCTATATATAGAATGACCTATGTTTACATAACATGCTAATCCTGGATATTATTACATATACACGTGACAATGTCTTGTGAATCGATAAAGCTATCGGCATGCACAAAAAGTATGATGTCTTAGTAACGTTTAACTCTTTTACTCCATGGGGCCGCATCGTCCACAGAACTGGGTAAGTTTAATTCTTTCACATAACTCCGGATTCATGCACTCATTTCACGTGGAGTATAACTGTAGTATCCGGGTTGCCACTATGCAAAGAATAATCCTTTATACACAAAAGGGTGAAGCATCTGATTATTTTCGTCTGCTGGCTCGGCTGGCCTTGGGGTAATTCAACGGTCCTTTTGCCTCCTGTGCTACAAAAGTATGAAATTAAGGGAGTATGTATGGATATATCCACACGAGAGCCTAACAGTAAACAACATACAGGAGTGTGACACATAAGCTCAGATGCATAGCTTTAACACTTCCTTAATCAACATAGTACCCCTTCAACCGCAACCGCAGACAGCGAAGTACAGGATTACATTTGGGCATTTAGAAACTCTGAGAAACCTCTAGAAACGCAACCGCAAAACGTAACAAATATGGCTAGAACAAGAGAAACTTCTTCGAAAACACGAGCCGCAGCTTTAAATTTGTACTATAAGTCAAGATGTTTAACATTCACGTGACTAATAATCCAAGGAGATCGGTGTATCTTTGAAAATTAAATCCAAGCATAAAGTTTGCCTTAGGAACTATATCATTTCAACTGACAAGGTAACTCATTGGTCGCTTTGATGAGACAAAGTGATTTTTTTATAATTATTAAAATAATAATTAATAAATTATTAATTAACAAGGACTTTCACAATAAGGCTACCGTACCATGTTGTGTTGTTACCGTGTTTGTTGTACTAACGGCAACAGAAATACATCATCTGTGAAAATTTCAAATGCATGGCTTTCGCGGCTCATGAGATGCAGCCTGGTGACAGACAGACGGACAGAGGGAAGACGGAGTTTCAATAATGGGGTCCCCTTTTCACCCTTTGGGTTCTTTAAGTGCAGAATCCCAAAATCATTTACAATTTACTATGATGCAAGATGTTTGTGATGATGATTTATCATTAAAAATCCTTTCTCCCAAACATTTTAATGTCGGTGTGGCAAGTCTTTAATGGTCATTTTTTGTATAAAATTGAACCCTCTTGTGAACTAATTCCATTCCCGAAACCAAATGAGCCGGATTGTAAACAAAGCGGTCGAAATGAAACAATATTCTGGTTTAAAGTTTTTTCATTGATTCATTCCAATGTTTGTTATTGAGAGCTTTTTGTTTTGAAAACGTTGCCATTATATTTATCACGCCTCCAGTGTTTGCACCGAATTATATTAGTTTTAATCGCCCCGTCGCAACAGACGTGTTGATAAGTTTGACATCTATTTCTGTAGTTCGTGTGTATGCTCTAAACTACCAAGTCTATTCAAGTTGTTCATTATGATACGACATCAATTACGTATGTTGGAACATGTCTTGTGTTTCATTTATCAGTTTCAACATAAAAATACAGACATTTAGTGCTTCCCCGACAGTATCTGGACGCAGACGTACATTTTAAGTATAACAAAATAGAATTTGTCACTGCTTCTGTCCAGTGGACATCGTATTAAATTTTGTACATTTTTACGACCTGAAGCGACCAAGTTTTGTTTCGCGCGGGCTACCTGTGTGGAGCTAAAATATATCCAACACACGCACACGCACACGCACACGCACACGCACAGAGAGAGAGAGAGAGAGAGAGAGAGAGAGAGAGAGAGAGACGTACACATCTTCACGCCAGTTCCCTAAATAAATATCTACAAATGTCTTATAGATAATATCTTATAAATGAAAATATAATTATACACTAATCGATGCCTGCACTACACACATTTTATAACGCTGAAGCGTTTTTCTTTCGGACTCAACCTTATGCTGTAGGAGCGAAGAGAAGCCCATTACAGGGACTACCGACGCCCATTAACATCTGTAAATGCAGATGCGTTGCCCTTCACCCCATACCCAATGAGCCATCGGCTATTCAGAAACCACACGACACGCTACAGTATAGCCATCGCTATAGGATGTTCAGTAGGATGAGAGGTACCTCCCCGATTGTGCCAAACCCATTCAGTTTCAACAGATCATGGCACTACCCCTTACCTACAGGCGGTGATAGTATTATAATAAATAGAACCCTCATCCGCTCTTTTGGAACGCTTGCATAAGCCATGAAGATTATTGAATAGGTGGCAAACGCAGCTTTTTTACGACTACAGACGCCCATGAACATCCACATAATTACTATGCCGATGCGTTGACCTCCTTCGACCCCCAGCAGTGGGTCACCGGTTATTCACAAACCTCACAAAACGCGACACTGAAGATGTCCCTTTACGGCGGTATAATGTGAGCGAGAGGTACATCCTTGGTCGTGTCGGCCCGATTCCATTCCATAGGAGGATGTAGTGTCATTAGGAATTTGTCATAAAAGTGAGCGGTCACTGAATGTATCGTACCTGTAGAACTCGGTTGCCTCGTGTTTTACTTTACTACTTCTAAGAGCTATTGGAGACGCCCAAAAGCATCCGTAATGTTGTCATACAGGTGCGCTGTTCTCTCAACCTCATCGCCTCCAAGGGGCCTACGCGTAAACTGCACGGAACGTTTCAGCATTGCTGCCAATTTAACGGAGGCATCGAGTAGGCGAGCTGTACCCTGGTAGTGCTCTCATGCTGCATACTACCGCCTACAAAAATCTCATTTATTAACCAGTCAGCATGGACATTATCTCGCTTAAACCATAGGCAGCTTCCTGTATACAACACGAGCTGGTTGTATATAACACGAGTGTTTGTACGAATAACGAAAGTGCTTACCAAAATTAAAGGTTTGACATGTTCAAACAGAATCCGATATTTGTTTACTCCCGTAGCCCCTATGTTGGAATATTTCAATATGTTTTTTTATAATAAAAAAATCATTGAAATATTTTATTTGAAACTGATTGATTCCGTCACTCTTCATAACGATATACAGTTTTGTTGTAGTGACGTTATGGATTTGTCTAAATGTCGTCATGAACACAACTCATTGTGCTCGTCAATGAATTTCCGGCAATTTTCGCGTATGATTTGGATATCAAAGCTGGGCAGGTAAAAGCTTTGGAGGTCGGGTTCAACTATGAGGCTCAGTATCAACGTTATGAAGCTTACTTGATGTTAAAACAACCTCCGTTATCAGTGTTTGGTGCGTGAAATGTTTATATTTATCTCATTTTTTCGTTTCTAATATATTGTAGGGGAACGAATGAGCCCTTTGAAACTTCTGACGCCCGTAAAAAACCGCATAATAGTTATGCAAATGCGAAGTCCTCCTTTACTCCTCTATTCAAATCGGTCAATAACGAGGGCTGAAAATATGTACATTAAGTATATGCAAAAAATTGCCTAGGCATAGTTACACACATGTTCCAACGATTACTAGGTTTTTTTTGTTTATTTGATCGCATAACAAGTGAAAGTGACTGAACAGACTTTCATAAAAACTCTACCAGTCTAACTGAGTCAGTCTTAGGCAATAAATGGTACTTGGGATCGATTTTACGCGCGTGAAACCGCGGGGAACAACTCCTTCAATATTTTATACATGTACGACTAAATCTATAAGATGATGTAAGAGGTAATGATGCATTGAAGCAGAATTGGGCCAGTATTATCGGGTACCTCTCACTCACAAGATTCCGTTCCGAATTGACGGTGGAAACTCACAAGCCTGCATGGTTCCAGTGGCCAATTGAAGGGGTGAAGGGAAGGAAGTCGACACGTCTGCATAACAGTTATGCAGATGTCTATGGACTTCAGTAGTAATCAACGTTTGCTGGTTTATCAATTACAGAAAATAACATTTATTTATACATAACATGAAAACGTTCCCAAAATCGTTTTTTCTTTAAAATGCTCCGTCAAAAAAATCAGTAAACGACTGCTAATTCAATTATTATAATGTCAAAATAAACAACATCTTGTTATAAAGATAACCGCAACAAAAATAAAAGAATAAATACTTCATGTGAACAGATTGTGCCAACTATTATAATTGTACAATTTCTAAATAAAATATGTACCTATTCTTAGTCCACACAGACTTTATTGTAATAAAGATATGTTCCACTTTGTACAATAGTTGTATTTGATTAATACCACTCCCTATACCTAGACCGAAATCCAAAGCATCACTTATTGTGTTAAAGAGAATGCATCGTAAAGAAGAACAGGCGAATTTTATGCTCACAAGACACGGGAAAGTAGAAATAACAGGTCCACAAGGAATAAGCAACATTACGACTAAGACCAAGCCTTTGACTTTTCTCCAAACGGTAGCAAGAACATGACTTACAAAGTTACTTTTATTATTAAACTGTTTCCATTATAATATCAAGAGTTTTAAAGCCTATTATTTTTAAGACTGCAGTAAGCTAGCTAGCAAATTGATGTTCAGTCTAAAAGACCAAGTGGGATAATTTTAAAATTAAATTCATTACACAAATGGAAGTGAATTACTTAAATTTTAGATGTACAATACAATGATACTGTAATTTAATTTATAAGAAATTCATGAAGATAGCGCTGTCTGACATAGTTGTTGCAAAGTAACGTATCTTTATTCTTGTGATCTTAGTTAGGCTTTATCTCGTTACTAACTATTAAAAAAAAAAAACTTAATGAAGATATTAAGTACCCAAGCACGAAGTTAATTAAATTACATTTATCGAAATTTATTATCTATTATCTAAGTGGGCTTTTAAAAAGCGAAGAACGGTAGTTACACATTTTATTATTTTACAGAAAATGTTAAAATATTTTTTTGGCAATAGGGCTTTCCGTATCACATTTTTTTTTATTAACAGCAATGTTAATTTACATCCCTACTGCAAATCTCAGATTAACACTAATAATGTAGTCTTTGCATGAAATGATCTTATTCATTCTCTTTAGCCTTATTTTTAAATAATAACACATAATAGGCATATTCTGTTCAAATATATGTCCAGGCAGGAAAAAAATCCTTTAATGATTAACTACAATACTAAGATAAAGTAGAATTGAAAAATAAAACCAACTGTAAAACTTTATTATTGCAAACATGAAAGGCAAACTTACACCAAAATGAAATGAGGCTTACCATGATACTCGTATTTATACGTTGAAACGCGCAGGTAAAGCAAAAAGGCCAAATTATGAGCGTAATACAAGCGCCTATTTCTTAAATTTAAGGCATTATGTCGGGCGCTGCGTGCTGCGACGTCATCCAATTATCGTGGAGGAAGAAGGCCGCCAAAAAATAATAATGACATTTTATGAGAATCACCAGAATTCTTGTTACATATAACAAACGCCCGCGGCAATTATTCTGAAGTGGGGATTCTTTAGACTTGTGTCGTTTCGTAATTAGTTAAATGTTTGTTGTACGAAACGTTTAATCTACACGTGTAGATACTTATGCAACTATTACAACATTTTAATTGTCATTCCTTTAAGTTTTTGAATGCTTGTGCCTTACAATTCCAATAATTAAATTCTAGCAAGAAGTGCAATATAGCACCTATAATCTACTGCTTGATTAGATTACCCATTATTTCTTTTGTTTAACAATTATTCAACCGGTTCTTTATCGACATTCTAAATAAGCTGCCATGCGGTCTAGTGCGGTAGAAGTTTGGCCACCGGTGCCATATATTTTCTTACAGAAGTGTAAAGAGGGCATGCCATGCTGCATTACAGCCGAATTAGTCTGGCGTGACCGGGGAGGTAGCTCTCGCTCACACTAACGCAGTAAAGTGACAGACATGTTTTGAATGGATAGACAGAAGGATTGCATCGCATCCGCATAATCTCTATGCGGAGTTAGCCAGGGTTGTAGTAGTAGCTTTTTATTCCCCCATTAGTTATTATATAAATAAATAACACCTGATTCACAGTTTCAATTCTTGTTAAGTATTTTCGCCGCACTTATTTATTTGTCGTAACTGAAATGGTAACTTCCAGCCTATTTTATAATCTGTATTAATAAATTTAATTAAATTATCTCTCATCCAGGACGGGGAACCATTCAAGGAATTATAACTAAAATTTGAATGGAAATTGAAATAAATTCATAAACAGAATGGGACTACGTAATATACATTGAGATTTGTATTTTTAACCGAATCCGAAAGGATGGTTGTAAATTTACTTGCCATTTTCAGATATTTTCTCGGTAGTTCATTTATTTTTCCGGAGTATCGGTGGCTCAGTTCGTAGCACTTATGTCACGGGTCACTATTTTGATTTGGATCATTAATAGATGGGAAAAAGAGGGCAATGCATTTTCATAATATCTGGTTACGTGAATGTTCATGCGTGTTATTATTAATTTAAGAAGGCTTTTATGTATAGTTTGCTCCGTAATAATGCTATAGTATTATAAAGAAAATATTGTATTGTATATTTTAATAAAGTTTACCCCTTTATTAGTTTTATGCTCTTTTCGCAGATCTTTATATAGACCATTAAGTAAAATTTTGTATCAGGAATTATATTAGAGACATATCTATACTACTTAACTGAACCTGGTTTTACCATGCCAATAAATAGTGGCTATAGTTTCTGGGATAAGCAGAGAAAAGCAACAGTGACATGATATTTTTGTACAACATTAGGATTGTATTAGTAGGTATAAGTGTGCTGATAATTATAAACCCAGGAATAGACTCAGCCACTATTAAATTTATTGCAATAGTAGTTGCCGTTGATGGATTCTAAACTGCGAAGCCAATATGTGGTTTACTACATTATCTATACACCAGACGGCGGTACAGAACGCCCACAATGAAATAGCCTTACAAATTTATGTTGCTCCCATGATACCACCGCGAAGTGTATATATGTTGTCACGTTTCGTGCGGCATGTGACTCCGGTGGCCTATTGGAGGCGAAGAGGCAACACATGTATATAGTGTGGTGTCTTTTGTCGTCGGTGGTCTTCATAGGGGGCGACTTTCTTCAAAACAGCTTGAATGTTCGTTTGATGTTGTAAAAAAAGGTAATGAGAAGGAAAACACTTTTCCGCCAAAGGAAATAGTCCATTAAACGTAAAAGAGCTTCATTTTATATGTATCATACGTACAAAGTTCCCGTCGCTTGTATCACAAAGCAGTAATATGACACACCGTCGATCATAATCAATAAGATTATTTTTAAGGGAAGGAAAGTCAATAAATGTAAAAAACCTGATCATGACTTAAAACATATATATTATATAACAAAATCGCCTTCCCACTCTGACAAACTTTATCTTAATGTAAGTAATCGGTGGCCAATTGGAGGATAGGAGGGGGGCAACTCATGATAACAATAATGCAGATGTGTAGGTATCGATAAAAACAATGTTATCGAGTTATCGTTTACATCCCCCTACTATAAAAAAAACTTCGCAATAAAACATACGGTAAATGTACACGGGTATTTTAAAATAATAAATGAAAGGATCACAGGAAGAACACTCGAAACGGTGAACCACAGGGTGCTACTAAATCAACATACAGCAACAATATTCGTATCCAATCATGTGTCATGTATCCAGATTTCCCGTCGTTTGTGCCACAAAGCAGTAATACATTCCGGTTAGGTAAACACGCTACACCGACACTCCCGATATTAATATACAATTTGTCACGGTAGGCGGCTTGTCGATATTAGCTGTGATTAAGTTATACGCCACGCTCTTGTTGTTGTGAACGTACATTTTATGTGTGCCTGTTGGAGGGCACACCGCACATTTACTTTACCTATGTGATCTGAACGGTAATTACAATGAAACTACTTTTACTGATTTTATTGCGGTTTACTTAATTAATTAGCAGCCCGCCCCGACTTCGCAGGACGGTTTAATGCTGAACTGAACTATTTTAAAAAATATTACTTGAATTCATCCATCATCATTATCATTATCAGTCCATACCAGTCCATTGCTAGATATAGGCCTCTTTCAATGAATTCAATGAAGGAAAAATGAATGAATTTCTAAAATTCATTAATTTACAAAAAAAAGAAACATTTTAAGTTTTCATTTCGGCCTCGTAAACGTTACACTTTACTACACGACATCAAATTCAGTTTATAACATAACAACGTCTGTCGAGACATCTGGTTGTCAATATTTTCTGCCGCTGTATAAGGATTATATAGCGGCATCCATTCGTTTTGTACCACGAATACGAAATGATCGTATATGCGTTTATAGAAGAAAAAAGGAAGACCCCGTTCAAGGTATAACTTTGGTAATTAAACCATTTATCACCAGAAATAAAAGGATTGTATTACCAAAGGTTTCTCCTGTTATTCCTCATGATGACATCATTGAAGAAAAGTTTGTTGAATATCAAAATAATGTCATCAATCAACTTCATGAAAATCGGAGAAACAGACAGGAATTTTACATGTACTGAGCTTTAGTAGACAACTTTATGTCTTCCCTTAGGATGAAAAACGTCTTCCAGAATCTTTCCAAATTAATTTTGAGGATGACCAATTATTGCATTTATATCTCCATCGAATCCCTTCGATATTTTAGTTGCAATGGTAGGGGACCTCTGGCAAAAAATTGCCCTCAGTATATACCTGTTACACAACAAGAACAGGCAAGACAACTGGAAATGGATACACAACTAGAGGAAGAAACAAATGAAACGACGACTTGTTCACAACTCCTATTAAAATAGGAGTTGTGAACAAGTCGTCACAGAGAGACGTTGTCAGTTATACCAGATTCATTAATACAATCAACCCAAGTACTTGGTGAGGGTGCAAAAATATTCACTCCTTCCACCTCTGAATCTACACATAACTTTGTAAAACCTAAATATAAACAGATATAAACTTCTTCTAGAAAACAAAACTTGGATACCATTTCGAAACTTAAGCAATATTTCAGTTGAAGATAGTGGTGAGGATGGGCTAAGAGCTAAGAAAATGTTTAAGAAAATTGAGCCTAGAAGTGA
>JAFELO010000236.1:720975-739825 GCA_017140195.1 Eumaeus atala | reverse complement strand
AGATGTTCAGGGTTAACTAGAAAACTACACGAAATATTAAACACTACTAAAGAGTTTGAGTAATAGTAAAACATTATGTACTTTAGTATTGTAATTAATATATAGTATAAAGACATAGCCATTAATACTTCTATGTTATATTCAAATACATATTGATTATAACAAAATTTATAAAACTATGTACATAATACAGTGAGGTGTAAATGCTTTATACAGAAGATTAGAAAATATTAAGATATTAATTAACCAGGTGGGTCCAGCCTGTGTTTGTTTACAAGAAACAAACATTTCTTCTCAATTCCATTGCGGTACACTAAAAGTTTATCAACAATTTTATAAAAACCGAGTCCTTGGTCGTAATGCTGGTGATGGAGTAATAATATTTATAAAACTTCATACAATACCCTGTCAAGTACAATTGATCATTAACTTGGAGGCGATGGCAATCACAATACAAAATCCGTTAAATTTGACTTCATGTAACATCTATCTTTAAAAATAAATGATCTTATTTCTCAGCTCCCGATACCCTTTATATTTATGGTTTAATAACCACCATTTCGATTGGAGCTCTGATAAATGTGATACCAGAGGTAGAATACTGTCAGAGTGTTTAGATAGTAATGACACTCTACTTTTATTAAATTCTCGGCAACCAACACATTATAATAGTAATACGGTCGGTACCAGTGTTATAGATTTAACTTTTACGTCACAAAATATAGTATCATATTTTGAATGGAATGCCCTAGAAGACCTATATGACAGTGATCATTTCCCAATTTTAAATAAATCTCGGATTCCAAAATTTTCATCAATCCACATAAAGTTTCCCAAAAAAGTGAAATTCAATGAAGCTAAATGGATAAATTTCAGGAATGAAGTTGACACTAATATCTCAAAATTAACAGATTTGCGCTCTATGTAGATTGTACAATAAGTCATATCATAAACTCATTCAGCGAAGTCATTACTCAAGCAGCTAATAAAAGTATATCAATAATAACTGGTAGTTATGAAGAAAAATATCATGGTTAATGATGAATGTAGGTTAGCAATTAAAGAAGCTAAGAAACCACTTAGAATATATACAAAATAAGTCAAAATGACCCCGAATCTTTTTTTAAAATTTATTACATTAAAGCGACTAAATGTAGAAGAATGCTTAAGGAAGGCAGAAAAGATAGCTGGGTAAATTGGACTAAAACTCCTATTAGTGAAATGTGGGAAAAAAATAAATAGTATTAAAAACCATAATACTTTATGAAGTAAAAAACAAAGTGTGATAATGCCTAATGAGGCATTATCACACTTTAGAAACAAGATAGTTCGATGACATCTGACCCCCATGACACAACTGATATTTTGGCTGAAACTTTTGACTCTAATTCAAGCTCAAATAATAATTAAATACAAAACTTCATAGGAAAGAGATCATATAAATTATGAACTGTCATTTGTACTCAATGTAGTGGGTAATGCTAGCGCTGGACCTGATAACATACCCAATATTATAACTAAAATTTACCTACAAGTGGTATTAACTGTTTACTAAATATATATAATGACATATGAATTAAACAAGTATTCCCAGATAATTGGAGAGAAGCGTTAGTGATTCCAGTATTGAGAACAGGAAAGATTCCCAGTTCTCGAACAAGTTATAGACCTACATCGTTAACATGCAATTTCTGTAAAATACTGGAGAAAATTATTAGTACAAGGATTAGACGTAGGAACAAACAAGAATTAGCTAAAGAGCGGGTGGTGGATCGCTCTTTGTACCCCTCTTATAAGAGGAAGGGGCGCTTTAGTGCATGGTGCAATGGGTGAGGGCGGGAACCTCTCTGCTTGCACTGTCACAAGGTTGGTGGGGTTGTCCTATATTGCGGGACAACCCTAGTTGTGGAGGTGGAGTCGGTCCCTTAGGGGACTGACCAGCCGTTCGAGGCTGGCTGAAATAGGTTCCAACCTGATTGTCAACCGTATTGAGTAGCTAGAAAAGACTGAAACCCTTTTCTTCCGTGGGGCTTGGTGGATAGGACCCCATCCGGTTGCACATCTATGTACCGGAGAGGCTGAGGTGTGGGTGAGTCCTAAGATGAAATATCTAGGACTCGTTCTTGATAGAGCATTTAACTTTAGCCCACAATTCCGTCACCTTGGGTCAAAGAGGCTGCCTTGGGCCGGTTACTTCCTAATATTGAAGGAGAGACTTCTCCATGCAGAAGACTCTTTCCCGGGGTTTGTAGAAGTATGGCCTTGTGCGGTGCTCCTGTGTGGGCAGATACCCTCACCACGACTACCAAAGCTCAGCTCTACAAAGCGCAGAAGATTATACCGTTGAGGGCCATAAGGGGTTACCGTACAATTTCTTGGGCAGCAGTGACTATACTTGCCGGTGTTCCATCGTGGGAGTATGTGACAGAGGTGCTCGCCGAAGTCTTCCGTTTCACTGCAGAGGGAAGGGACCGCGGCGAGCACCTATCGCTGGAACAACTACAGCGCATTCGCAGACAGGGGTAAGAGACGCTAATGTTGAGGTCAGAGGGTGGATCTGGCGCATTCTACTTACAGCGTACGAATGACCAACGCATTGAGCCCGGCCGAAGAGTGATGGATGCGCCGCAGGTGCAATCTCCTCAGTTTCCACATGACATAGGCGCTTACCAGGCTTGGTCGCTTCGGTAAGCACCTGTATCAGATCCACCGGCAGGAGAAGGCACGCTGCCACGATTGTGGTGCTGATGAGGACACGGCCCAGCACGCACTTGATATGTGCCCTAGGTGGGACACACAGCGCCACGATTTGGTAGCAGCGCTGGGAAGGACTGACCTCTCACTATCGAGCATCATGCAGTCGATGCTTGAGAATGACACGACGTGGGAGGCGATGGCATCGTTTTGCGAGGCTATCATGTTCTTAAAAGAGGTTGCAGAGGGGGGCAGATGGGAGAATACAGACAATGGCCAGCCTCGCAGACAGCGGATGGGAGTGCAGTTAAGACGTATGTTGTAAAAAAAACACGTAAATATTGTCATTGCTTTCAAAAACCCATAGCAAAGTCACAGCACGCAACAATTACCAAATACAATTTGAAGCTGTGTATTGCAATATTTTGTCCAAGCTTACATATGTTTGTTTTCTTTTAATTCGGCTGCTAGCTTCAGATAAATACTTTATCATTTTACAAAGTCAAGCAAAGTAATTTCTTTTATCACTTGACGTTGGTGATACTATTTTTGTACGCAAAAATGTGCATGAAAATTGCTGCGGAACACAGCAGAACGTGAACCCATGATTCCATGTGCCTATGTAAAGCACCTGGATTCGTATTAGTTTCCGCTGATACCCGATGATGTATGACGTAGAATATATCACGAGGAGCCTGAGCAAACGAACACGTCTCGTACGAGCAAACAAACAACTGCAATAAATAAAGGAAACATTCTGCTACTTGTTCTATCGCACATTCTATTTGTATAAAGCTTGGAAACCGTAAAATTTATGGCGTATCTCTTTCTTCTTTATACTCGTTTCATTTTTAAGCCCCGGCGCAAAAAGAGGGGTGCTATAAGTTTGACGTGGCCACACACAGGCACGCACACTTACAAAAGAATAACCGATTTGTATAAACCTTTATTTTGTTGTTGGAAAGGCGACCTAATGTGCTCATAGCAGTTTTTCATGAAAATAGGTGCATACTTTTTACATTTTAGTTTATTAACTCTATCAGAGTAAGCGAATGTTTGCTGAAGAACGAATAAGTGTTTCTTCTAGAAGGATTTAAAGTATTTTTTAAAACTCGACATGTTCGAAAGGTCAAAAAATTACTGGTCGGCCATCGATCTGCTGAGATGCCGACCTTCATGCTGTAACAGAAATATTTTCTTAAGATTTGCATCATCAACCTAGCAGTGCCCCGGGTTTTCACCCACAGAGCTCCGCTTCTATTGATCGTAGCACGGCGGTAGTTGATTATACAAATCATAAGAAATTATTTATGTTACGGCAAGGATGGTATCTTATCCCTTATTGGTCCGGGATGAATGAGAGTAGCAGGAGATCGGTCGACTCGGCATTAATTGAAAGAGGTATATGTCCAGGAGTCGACCGATAAGGGGTGATAATGATAATGATGACGGCATGAAGGTCATCATCTTGGTAGATCGAAAGCCGACCTGTAATTTGACGTTTCTATGGTGTTATATAATCGACAGCCTAACCGAAAATCACCGAAAAATATTTGCAAATTGAACCAGCAATTTCCGGTGTGGGCTCGTTCAACCATACAGACATTTCTATATCCAGTCTATCATATTAACCTATGATTTCTACTGTATGATATTAGGATACATATAAATTCATTGGCTATGCATTTAGTCAATTATTGCGAATTTATTTGTAAGTTTTAAGAAAATTTGTGAATATGCATATGGGTGTTGGTCGCTCCCGTTCGTTTCTGACCTTATACTATAAAAAAAGCTTTCCACTCAAAATTAAAAACTTGGACATCCGCTGCATACGCTGTAATTATTATCTATTAGATCTTTATAATATTTTATATAGATATTTGATTATTTTGCATTTAGGTATTCGTATTTCTTGATACTTTTATTTTATAGCAAGACGAACAACCGGAGCCACGCCAATTGACATCCACACGATTAATGGTTATGTTGATGCCACTTTAGCCCCATCACATCTGTGGACAACCGCCAATTATAAACTACAAGAATCTTGATAGTATAGCTATTACTTTGGCGGTATCATGAGGGAGAGATGTGCCGTGCCCATTCGGCAGCAGCTATGTCACTACCTCATCCTTGCTTTTATTATATATGCCATGGCCATACATAATAGGAGCATAGGTTAGTTACGACAAGGATTAAGCCTTGAGCGGAAAACTTAATACGCCTTTTACACCGTTTAAGAATATGAGCACCTTATTGATATAAAACGGTATCAGAGGGATCCCTATCTGTCGTCACGCATATTGATTTGAAATTTTGTGAACGCCTTATATTGAATCGGGGCCTCGTGATCCAGCGGTAAACTAGTGACTGCTGAGCTTGTCCACAGTCCAAGTCTCGGTTAGACGAAAAAGCATTATTTTGATTTATCAATTTCTAATAACATTCTAAAGTCAGAAAGTTGGCGGCACTGCATGCACCTCGTGCTTTGGTGAACACAACGAGTCAACGATACGCTCCCTCCAGAATGTGAGGATGAGGAGATAGAGAGTGCACTTGTCTGTCTGTCGTATGTATACATTTGTGCACTATTATAATGAGTCCTTCGTCTGTATGGTGTTCAATGGCCCAATGGGTAAGGATATTCATCCACAGACGTGAAGTCCTGGGTTACAATACCGGGTCAGACCCCACAAAATGTGTTATTACACCCCCGTGCTTCCTAGAGCACGTCAATCCGTCTCATCAGTCTTGCGCCCGATTCTTCTCCGATCATGTCGGATTACCGTCAGGAATAGCAGAATGAGGGAATATAGAGTCCACTTGTGCATATGCACACACTTGTGCACGATAGATTGGCAAGTCTCTATCGAGAATATGGACCCCGTAGCTAGAATTCGACTAAGGTGACATATATAAATTAGGGTATATTTAAGCACAAAAAATACTACAACGTTGTTTATAATCTTTAACAAATAACTGGAACAAGTGCGTCGTATACACGGCGTACCGATAAATATTATACGCAACGACGCTAAACTAGTTATTAGCATCGTTAAAAGCCCCCGCAATTAGTTAATGATTGTTTGCTCCCTTTTTTTGTTGTATCGAATGTGACAGGTCATCGCGAGCGGTGGATCAGCTCATTAATCTTTTATTCAACTAACGACCTCAGCGCGTACAATAGGTGGGAAAGTTGGAAATGGCTAAGGAAATTATTATCCCGCTCGAAAGCAGTGGCAACGGTTTTTTATTTGCATTCGATATATGTACAGCAAAAATGTGTGAGAAGCAATTTGTACCTGTTACGGTTCCGCGCGGAGCATTTTCAAAGGCTTTGTGAAAAGTTCATAAAAGATACCGAAGAAAGCTTTTTCAATCTACGGATTACTTTCATTAGAATAGCTGGTATATAGCCCATTCAAAGTTGTAAAAGGAATATTCGGATATAAACATTATATCTTAATTAATGTAGTAATGTTTTAGATTACCAATATCCTCGGATTTATGCACCCGTATTTATAATAGTCTTTCGACGGATGGAGGGCTATTTTGTCTATATTAATATATCTATCTGCCTGGTGGTGTAGTGATAAGCCTATTCAAACATAGTCGTGAGGTCCTGGGTTGGAGTCCCAGATCGGACCAAAGTGTTATTAGGATTCTTCAATTTCTAAGAACAGTCCGAAATCAGGACTTTTGACGGTGTTACATCCCCGTGCCTCGTAGAGCACATTGAATTATCAGCCTTGCGCTTGATTTCCCTCTGGTCGTGAATAAGTACACTCATGCACTGTCATATGTCCTGCGCAGTTGGCTAGTCTCTATAGACATGGCCTTCGAAAGAAAGAAAAGCCGGAATTCGGTTAGGACGACTTAATTACTTTTATATATATGTATGTGTATGCATATAGGCTTTTAAGTAGAAACCATTCTGTAGCCTCCTGACTAGAGACTGGTTTCACGGATGTTTATGCATGAGATGTTATTATATTCGTTTCAACAACGCGAGTGACACTAGGCACACTCAGATGTATTTCCAGCAGTTGGGTCCACTTTTGTATTCAATTTAACCTTAGGTACTTCAAACCGCCATAAATCCTTAAATATATAACTGGATCTTTCGATGAAAATAATAATTATTTATTAACATTATATATTATGAATATCGTTGTAGCAATTGTGTTTTTGCTACTTACACATGTAAAAAATATTTCTGTCATCTTTGACTGCCAGGCTAAAGGTGTTCTCAGTGTCAAAGGAAGGTCACTTTTTTTTTCTTTTTTTTTTCGGTTGGCGGACGCTATCCTTTCGCCGCATATATTAAAGTTTGATAATTAAATAGTTTTTTATTTTCCGCCGGGAACATATTTTCGTGTGAGGATGCCACGAACTAAGAATTGATTTAACACAAAAGGAGCTCTTTCTCCTTTTTAAATTTGGGTTTAACATGGAGACCTTATGTCAGTGTGTTGTGTATGTTGAAATATTCAACTATTGAATTGAGGACTGAGGAACAATCAATCAAACAAATAGTGGATTGTATTTATAATTGCATATAGAAAGGAGCTCCATGCGGGTTGCTGTCGGTCGTCTCAGACAACTGCCAAATTAAGACCTCGTTCCCTCATTTTTTTCTAACAATTATGAAAAACTTGATTGATTCAATTGTTTGTTTCCTGTAATTTTTTTAATTTAACATTGTCCTTGACCGTGAATACGGGGACACCCTCTTGTTTAATCGGTCATCATTAAGTAAATGTATTTACTGTACTAAGCCTGTAACAGTCCTATACCTTTCATAGAATTTAATAGAATTTTGTAAGGATCTCCTCCTTTTATCTCGTATATATATATATATATATATACACCTCGGCCCGTGAGTGTTTTCATTATAAACTATTGACATAAATAAGTATTTGGCGCCCAACTCACTTCATAATCAATATATGTTCTCTGGCTAGGAGTGGTTTCATTTGACCCCTCTAGCTCATGACATCGTTAACATGGGACCCTGTATGGGTGTTATTTTAATACTCAAGAAAACGATTCTGGAAATTACACGGCGTTTTATTTTTAAAAATGCGATCGATTTTCTCAAAATATAATAAAAGCTCGTGAAGCTTTTCACGAGCTTTTATGCTGTTTTCCCTAATGCATAGAACAATGGCCGAGAAAGGTTTTAGTGTATAATTGCCCCTGTTATTCATGGGCGAACCCGGGCGGATTGCTAGTGATAGTAAGTAGTAATTAAAATTTATTTTATCACGTTGCAATTACAGTTACCTAACTGTAATTGCAACGTAAGTGGATGTGGCCAATTGTCAATAGACCGCATGTAAGCTAGACCTTTGCGCACTACGCGCACTACGCCGTAAGATTGAGCGGGGCTTTATTGATGACGAATTGATTAGTAATGTTCGAGGTCAAGGCGCTAACTTATATAACCACTATTATACAATGCGCCTTTCTGTTTACTTATTTAACAGTTTTTACACTCTATTTAATCCGATATTTGGAATGTTGGCTGATGACTCAATTACTGTGCCCATTCTAAGACCCAAAGGTACCACTCTATAAAATTTTATCACAATCACTTTAGCGGTTTTGCCGTCATATTCAGCTGTCTAATACAGACAGATGGACCGAAAAAAAAATACTTTCTCATTTATAAGAAGCTCCTGACAGGAGCGGATTTATCGAGGTTTCGATTATTTCTTTTTTGTTATACGGCAATATTATTATATAGCATACGGGGCATACGCCCTCGGAACTACTTTGGTGGGTACCGAAGCACATAGACATCCACATTGAGGTCATGCTCTCCTTCAGTCTATTATTTTCCAACGGGCTACCGGACTTTCACAAACCGCGCGAAATGCGATACACTCGCCATAACTTTACGGCGTATTGTGTAAGCCGTGAGCGGGAGGTACCACATTAGTTGTGTCAACCCGATTCGGTTGGTGGTGAGTAATGGAACTGCGTTAAAAAACCTGCACTGTTTTTTAAAGACACCTACTAGGTCCAACACTCACGTTCATTCATTCATGATTCTATTGACGGTGTACCGTAGCAAAAGGTTCGCATTGTACATCCGTCAACGCTCGCGTCAGCCCTCTAGTTTATGCGTCTGTACATCCGTCAACGCTCGCGTCAGCCCTCTAGTTTGTGCGTCTGTACATCCGTCAACGCTCGCGTCAGCCCTCTAGTTTGTGCGTCTGTACATCCGTCAACGCTCGCGTCAGTCCTCTAGTTTGTGCGTCTGTACATCCGTCAACGCTCGCGTCAGTCCTCTAGTTTGTGCGTCTGTACATCCGTCAACTCTGCTCACTGTAACACTGCGATTGTCAGTTGCATTGGAGGGAAAATACGCGGTGAATATAAAAAAATACTAGCTGCCCGGCCCGGATTGGCACGGATGGTTTACAAAATATGGCAAAAATATTTGATTTACAAAAATACAATAATTATAAATTTTAATTTCGGCTTCGTAAATGTTACACGTTGCTATGATTACAATTTCAATTTATGACGGAAGAACGTCCGTTAGGACAGCCGGTTGTCAATAATTTCTGCAGCTGGTATATAAGGATTTACCTTGATACGTTTTTCACATGAAAATTACATTATACAAGTTTTCACGCTAATCTCTAACAATATATAAAATTATATTATTATATAGCCTATATTCATCAGTGATAGTGTAGGATACTAGTATAATAGTGTAAGAATTTTTCAAATAGTTCCAGTAGTTTCGGCGCCTGTTCCATGCACACAAACAAAGAAGTAAACAAACAATTAAATGTTTCCTTATAACATTAGTGTAGCTTTGACTACAGAAAAGTGGAAGGTGTTACTGTTTATTTACAAACTAACTGTGCCTCGCAGTTTCATCAACGAGGACGATAACAATGTATATTTATGAGTGATTGAAATACATATTTTTGCCAAGTATCAACTAACATTCAAACGTTTACATTTATAATAATACTAGCGAACCGCTCAGGCTTCGCCCGTTAATAACAGAAACGCAACTATACACTAAAACTTCTATTCCCACTCTATTCAAGTGTGCAAACTTCACGAAAATCCGTTAGGTAGATTTTGAGAAGATCGATCACCTTCAGAAGGACAAATTTTTGGGCTTTCTTTTACATATGAGAAGAACATAGATTGATATTATAGTTTACATTTATCATATTTCTAATTTCAATTCTAATATTAAGTAAAATTTATTTCTATTGCATAAGTACCTATTTTAATAAGATTTCATATGCCAGTCTAATCCGTTACTCTGAGTTACTCCACCGCAGCCATAACTAGGTACGAAAGTACTTAGACGGTTTCTTACATTATCATGCCTGCATCCTTTTTTTTTTTGTTGACGCGTGAAACCCATTTACGCGCCTTCACCGGCCCTGGGTCCAGTGGTGTGTGGGACTCGCGGCACATGATAGTGCCGAATACCCACAGAAACCGCCGCGTCCATCAGTCATCAATAATCATCAGGGCACCTCGGCGGCTAGTCAGCCCCCTAAGGGACCAACTCCACCTCCACAGATGGGGTTGCCCAGCACTAAAGGACAACCTCACCGACTTTAGGACAGTGCAATGGGGTGAGGTTCCCATCCTCGCCCCTTGCGCCACCTCATCTAGGTCCCCTCTTTTTATAAGAGGGATACCGAGAGCGATTCCTCCTCCTGATCTTTAAGCCCCCTCTTCTTATAAGAGGGGTGCAAAGATCCCTCTCGGTTCAATTGGCTTCGCCTGGGTTCAATTGGCTTCGCCTGCGTTCACCCCGGGCTACTAAGCCCCATCGCCTCGACAAGGCTTGAACCATGGTGGGGATGCCTGCATCCTGATGTGAGTCAGCTTAAGTACTACTATTGTTATTAGTTTCATTCAAATAAATTCACAAATTCAACAGATACTTTGGGTAATAATATACAAATGAATCGCACTTATAGGTAGGATGGGATATTAAAAATAATGCTATGTATATTCGTTCTCACCATGAGATAAATCAGTATATTATTATTTATCTGTTGCCCACATTTATCCACATGGCCAAGGATATGCATACCGCTTTACTTCGTTTTTACGTGAGAAATGTGTAATTATTTATAAAATGAAAAGATATATTTATTTGAGGTAAATTTATACCCACGACTTCAATAAAGTACTTACTCACCATTTATGTGTGTCATCCTTTATATGTCCTTTGCTGGACGTAGGTATTATACTTGATTCGTGGGAAAATACGGTAATAAATAGGTACCTTTACTAAATTACCACCTAGCCACCTGCTAATAAACTAAGACAATTACTTATTCATAATTCACCTGGCATTCAGTTTCACCGACATAACAGCAGTCTCCCGACACCGAAGTTGGCAACCAGAGATGTTCCCCGCTGTAGGCAGTGTCGCTCCAGTCTGGCGTCGAACGGATTACTCTGGCAGCTGGTTGGCTTTCGCTTGTGCGTCTGTTGGCAAATAAAAAAAAATTAAACAACACAATATTATACGCCAGTTATACTATACGTTAAGTTTTATATTAATATAAGATATAAGTTGGCGCATTCATTTAAAACTTAACTTGGTTTTATAAACGGGAAAGTGAGTTTACTTGTATATTTGTTCCGCTTTAATACACAAGCCGTCGAAAATATTTTCATGCCGTTTGATTGATTAGATCTCAATCTGAGAGAAACGTCTGCTCTAGTGGCATGACGTGAGCGTATATATGCGAGCGGAAATCTAAAAGGCATGTTACAAAACTAGCAGGGTCTCGATGTTCAGCCGCATGGTCCGCGTACTCCGTTCCTTTTAGTGGTGGCAAATCTTATAGTCTTCCTCGATAATCGGGCTGTCTAACACTGAAATAAAAATCAAAACGGCCTGATATTAGCGAGTTTAATAGCGTAAGTAAGAACTTAAGCGTTTCGTGCATACTATGAGTTTCCGGCGACCCGTTGTACCACTCATTTACATTGCTACTACTAGTGTTTTTCCAGGATTGACACGTAAAAACTAGTAAAGACATTCTTGCTACATTGCTGCCAGATCCGGTGGCCCATTTAAATAGACCTGTTGCATCTTCTTTGTAGCATAGAGGGACAAAAGAGTAACCGGAGCCTTTTTACGATTGCCGATGCCCATAAACATCCGGATAACTACTATGCCGCCGCGTTGCTCTCCTTTCCTCCTCCCCTCCAATGTGCCACTTCTCTACTTCCGATTAGTGACGGTTCCCTGTGCTTCATCTTCTTGGTACAGGCCAAGGATGGCAACGCACTGATCTTGTGTTTGTAGACTCATTTACATTTTCCATTGTAATGTAAACGCCATCATGACAATGGTAATTACAATGACTTCGTGTCGCAGGCAGGGTCGCGTAACAGACAAATGATTGCCACAGCACACAGTTGGAGGTGCATTACAAAGACACGATGATTATAATCATTTAGAAATAAATTTATTGTTTACTAGCGATCCGCTATGGCTTCGCCCGTGAATTATACACTAAAACTATCCTGAATAATCCATCTGTTTATTCGCGAAGGCCGCATTAAAATCGTGGCTGCTGATTTTGAGAAAATCAGATATAGACAGACAGATTTTGGTGACCTTATTTTACAACATGTATATAAAACGCGATGGAAAATAAAAAAGTGTCTCAACATAGAAATAAATTTAAAGTTCCCGTCAGCAATTTCAAAATGACTAATACCGAATCAACAATTCTTATTGTAATCTGCATCGATTTCGATGGAGCTTTCACTTAAAGATTTCATTTTAGGAAGAGGTGGTGCCATGCTGCATAGGAGGATCCAGTGCCATGCATAGTGCACAACATATAGCCTGCAATGCAACGGAATTGGGCCGGCACGACCGGGGAGGTACCTCTCGCTCACATAATACTGCCTTAAAGTGACATTACCAGTGTTACGTTTCGTGCGGTTTGTGAGTAGCCGATGGCCCATTGGGAGGAGAGGGAACGCAGGGCAATGCATATGCATAGTAATTATATGGATGTTCATGGGTGTCGATAGTTGTAAAAAGGCTCCGAATGCTCGTTTTCTGGATTTATAAAGTCCCTCCTATTCTATATAAAAAATGAAGATTAAAGGACAGGACATTTTATTTCTAAATCGAATCACTAGGAATCTCTCGTTTCCATCAAGATTGACTATTTTCATTTTATTGATAAACCTCCCGTCCTTCACAAAAATATACAAAATCATCTATTTGGAGTTTCAAAGTAATTAATAAATTTCGATACGATGCCTGTTTTGTAATATGCCTGCCATTGTGTAATAAAAACTTTGGTACCATGTGAGCCAGTTGCTTTTAGTTCATATAGGTCGCATCCGTAAATAAATTTTAACTTCAAATAGATTCGGACGAACTTACAAAAATATAACATCTGCTTGTCTGGCAAAGTCAATCTAACTTTAAGTCATAGAGTAACTTAAAGTTGACGACTAAAGACAAAAGACATTTATATAGGTGAGGCATATTTTATAAACAATACTATGGAATGTTTGTTTTTTTTATTAAAACGATCTTATTGCAAAGGAGTAAGTATACTACCGGCGTAGCCTTTTCAAATGATAACTTCGTTGTCAGGATTATGAATATAAGATAATAAGACAACCATCTTAAATTTTTCCAGACTGTGTTGTATTTTACTAGCCTTTTAAAACTTTTTAAAATTTGATATCCATGATACAGCCGTCTCAAAAGAAATCAAACTCGGCAATTTCTGCGGTGGTGGCCATCTTACATTTGTAATATTTTTGACTATATATTACTGTATTATCACCAGAACTAAAATACATACAAAATTTTAAGCCAATCGGTCAACAATGTGGGGGGTACCGGAACAATAATGAAAGTATCTTAAACCGAATCATTCCTCCGATAAAAAATGGATTCTTTACGATAATGGGAAGTGCTAAGCGCAATAGTTGGATTCTGTAAGGAAAAAAGTTACTTGTGAGCGTTTTGTGGACTATTGAGCGTGCCATATTGGGTGTTTCTCTGTTCGACAGAATTCGTAACGAAGTCATAAGGCAGAGAACTAAAGTATCGGATATCACTCGGCGAATAAGCTTGCTGGAGTGGCAATGGGCTTCTCACATACGCAGAAGTATAGATAGCAGATGGGCCGGTAAGGTTATGGAGTGGAGGATACATTTAGAAAACGATGTGTTGGTAGACCGTTCATCAGGTGGGAATCTCCGTCCAGTAGTCGGACCGGGATAGATGCGAGTAGATCGGTCGTCTTGGCGTTCATTGTAGGAGGTCTATGTCCAGCAGTATATAGCATTGTATATATCAGTATATATATATATGTATATATATATATATATATATATATACTTGGTGACTGGTGACTACCGATCCGACGCGCACTGGTATCCGAAAACACGTAAAGCAAACCCGGTACTTGTAAGAAAAATCATTAAAATGTTTGAATAGTAAAAGCTTCGAGCTTTAACACCGCGTCAAGTGTAAATACTATTAAAATATAAAACGAAAATTCCAAATTACTTGACTTTAGCTTTTGGGTCAACCTTAAGTGGGTTAGCAGTTACGCTAACAGTCACTTCATAATGTTATAAACTGAAACAGGCCTTCTCTCATTTTAGTCAGGTAAAATTTGTATCAGACCTTAGACAATAACTTCATAGCCACATAAACATTGGTAAGATGGTTTTAATGAAAGGCGACGCAGAAGTTATTGTTTGTAATTTTGCGTCATAGACAATTTATGATTATGGTTGTTTTTGAGATTCCTAATCATACCAGATATGATTCTGTGAGTGACACTAACATATTTATTCATAAAATTTCTATATATCTATTTAAGCGTAGACCAGATGGAAAGTAGAAATTTAATTATTAAACAAATCGTTTAAAAAACGTAATGAAACGCCCTCATGTTCGGTTGATCCCTGAACAATCGACGGCCCATTATGGGGATCCCAATTTGTGGTGTAATCGGCTTTGAGAACTGAAGAACGTGTGTATATCTTCTGGTTGTGTAGATGTAGTCCCAGTAGAGTTAAATATGAAAAAGAAGCCACAGACTAATTATCCCTAGGAGATCCATGATGGTCGCAATCGGAAATATAAGATAATTTTCTCATAAATAATGCCTTATGTGTACCACTATGGTGATTTTAAGATAATCAATTGACGATCATACTAATGAAATAAAAATGTTAAAAGTTTTATATTGTGAAACATTTGAAGTAGTGTAAAACGTTTAAAAGTTTGCAAACATTTAATCTACTTTCACAAGTTTATCTGTCCGTCGAGTCTTCGTTTGGCACTAAAATGTGCAAACTGAAGCTTCAGGGACTTACGTATTCACCTTCACTCGTAGAATAGTTTATTGTCATGTGTAACCATTTTTCTTTTGTTGACGCGGGGAAAAGCATTTACGCGCTTTCACCGGCCCTGGGTGGGGTCCAGTGGTGTCTGGGCCTCGCAGCATATGAAAGTGCTGATTACCCTCAAAGACCACCGCGAGTGCCATCAGTGTCGCCCTTGGTAAGGTGCCCCGGAACAACAAATCATCAGGGCACATCGACGGCGGGTCAGCCCCCTAAGGGGACCCCGACTTGGGATTGTGCAATGGGGTGAGGTTCCATCCTCGCCCCTTGCCCCGTGCGCAGAAGCGCCTCCTTCTGTTGCACTTAGGTCCCCTCTTCTAAAATGAGGGTTACCAAGAGCGATTCTTCGTCCTAATCTTTGAGCCCTCTGGGCTTCTTATAAGAGGGGGCAAAGATCACCCTCGGTTCAAATCGCCTCGCGTGGGTTCACCCCAGGCTAATAAGCCCCACCGCCACAACAAGGCTTGAACCATGTGTAAATTTCCCTGTAAATAATCGTGTAGAATCAAACGTGATTGAGCGAACGAATATCGGACGTCACAACAAAAGTATATGGGATATTCCCTGCAACGGGCCACCAGCTAGCTACCCACAAATAGCACGAAATGTAACAGCATAACTGACACTTTACCGAGGTACTGCCCCGGTCATCCCGGCCCAAATCGGCTGCAATGCAGCAAGGCACTACCTCGTAAGACTACGTTAATATGTAATTAGCTCTAGTTTGTTTGTGGAAGAACTTGCTCATGTATTCACATTATATGAATAATACAATAGACGTGAGTTCCCCTGTACTATTATTACGTACCGTTCATTATTTGCACTACGCAACTTAATTAAATATTATTTATTTAAATACTCAGGTATAATCCAACGCAAGCTGTTCAGATGGACTAAATTATAATGCAACGTTCCGCGTAGTGTTGATTTAAAACGTTCAGAATGGTGTATAATTTATGCGGTAATGATATTGTAACATTACAGATAGAATGGGCCGGTGCGACAGGAATATACAACTTTTATAACATGGACGTGATGGAACGGCTATCCTGTAGCGTTTAGTGCGGTTTGTAAGACTCACGGCTGCCTAACGGGTATATTAAAGCATCGTTTTTCTAATATAATAATAATGATAATAGTATTTGTGGACTAGCAAGCGTGGAGCGCTTGCTAGTCGTGACCAACAATCTAGTATTGACAAATAAATGTATAATATCTGGAAAGCTTTAAGAGAGCTGGCAACAAATACGAGACAGATTAATTAGTAATATATTCTTGCACAAAGTTTTCCACTTATGAATACTTTATGCCCTGGATCCTCGATCATTGATGTTGAGAGCCGTAGGGTGCGTATAATACCAGGAGTCTCCTTATACTCAACACGTCCGAAACTTCCTTAGTTTAGAAGCCCTAATTTACATAACTGTACAATTTGAGAGTTGCGGAAACTAAGGAGCGTCATTAAATTAAACGTACCGCTTTAAAATAACTATTAATTAATATTTTAGCTATGGTTTTCATACTAAGGTCCTATCTTTAGGTAGTTATTGTGGCAAATTTGTGTTCTTGTGCGTTTAATTATACGTTTCTTCAGTGATTTACAATATTAGCATTAATAATGTAAATCTTCGAAAGAAACGTGATAGTAACTATTATTAACTTTGCTGGAGTAATTATGTGGATGCTCATGGGTATTGGTAGTCGTAAAAACGCTCGTTCGTTTGCGACCCCCTGTAAAAACATTAAAAATATACAAAAAGTTATTTGCTGGGGCTGAAAGAATTAAAATCATCAGAATTCTATGTACAACTAGGAATTCTAGTGTAAGGTTAAATCGTGGATGTTAATTTTTTTTCAATTAAATATAAAAAGTATTCTGGAACCATCGAGAACAATTTTTATATTTCATTCATAATATGCACGGAATCGTCGTTATGAAAATTAATTATGGCAAGTAATAAAATTACCCGACAAAACTGTAAAGAGGACAGTTATCACCTTTTATATCGGATCTGGAGTTTTGTTTGTAGAAGGCAAATTGTATTAATCGAATGGCGATCACTCGTCAGTATCATCAGATAATCACAACTGTAACAATATCTGTGGACTTATCACCACGTTTAAGTACCGTAAGGACTTGTGTTACTACTACGGTAGGTACTACTTAACTTAATATATTTAATATTTTTATAAATTTAGTAAATTTTATACATTTACGATTTTTATTAAAGAAATACATATGATAAATATATAAGCATCAATGACCTGGGAAGTATTCGAACCCTCGATCTCCGATGTAACACGTGGACCAACCGCCATGCTACCAACTGAACCAGCTGATCGTCATCACAATAAAACAGACGAATCGCCCGCCTTCACTGCTCCCTGGTCTTGCCATGCCGAATTCGGGTACAATGCAGCATCGCTCTTACCATGATATTCAACTAAACAAATCTAACTAAAGTAACCGAAAAGTCATGATTTTTGATTGAATCGTTTTACTATAAAAGGCGTAACATTCGCGTGAGCAAGTGATCTTGAGTTATTAGGTATTGTCGTCATCCGTCGTAGCCGTGGTGCACAATGGCCAATTACGGCGTTAGCTGAAGCTATTAACACAAGCAATTAGCCTTCCTACCAAGATATTATATCTACTGCGGAATACTAGTTAGTGTACAGAACTGAAAGTTATTTTTATGGTATAGAAAGGCAAACGAGCAGTCGGAGCTTCTTGACTGACTACCAAGGCCATGGGTGTCTGCGGCATAACAAATTGTCGCGCAGATGCATCGCACACCTTTCCCCCTTCGCTCCAAAGGGCCACCGGCTACAATTCAGCCCGAAAAGCGACAGCATAATTGACACTTTACGCCGGGATAATGTGAGCGAGAAGTATATACCCGGTCGTGCCGGCTCAGTTCCGTTGCAATGCAGTAAAGCATGAACAATATTTTTATAGTATATTAGCGATCCACCCTGGCTTTTCCCGTGTACAGCAGGGGCCAAATTATACCTACTTAAAACCGTTCACCGGATTTGGAGACACAGCACAGACAGCTTCTGGGGACTCTGTTTAAGTATAAGAAGAAGGGGGTAGAACAGCCTTCTGACGACTACGGAGCCCATAGACACCCGCGTCACTATTATGCAGGCATGGTGTGATCTTTCTCACAAAACACATAATAGTGTGACTTTTTAAATTAATTGTAATATTGCAGCCTAATGAGGCCGAGGGTGCGGTTCGTGACTGAGCGCGTTTCCTATGATCCTTTTCAGGGGATGAGAAAAGGAGGGAGGCATCTGCATGGCAATAATGCGTGTGTGTGAAAGATCAAAGACAATGGAACTTTGTCACGCGTTGTGCATCAGGCACCGTCACACTTATAGCGTCACGCCTGACGATACGCGTAGCGCGCTTTGGGCGTCGGTAGTCCTATATTTCTCATTTGCCTCCCTATATCTATACTAAGGATATAAAGATATATATAAAGAGAACGAAAGATGTGGATAATGTATGTCTCTCTGCGCTGTGTAGTTTGTCTGCATATTATACACGTAGAAACAATTATCTTGATTTCATGAACTAGGTTATACACCCGTTCTTCTGACAAATGAAACCCTGAGATAAACCTACCAATAGTCACAGCCTGCTACAATATCCATACAATGCATTCATATAGTACCTATATATACTATTATAAAACAGAGTCCCCAAAATCTATCTGTCTGAATGCGATCGGTTTTCTCA
>JAFELO010000236.1:707985-720853 GCA_017140195.1 Eumaeus atala | reverse complement strand
TGACGAGTCCCCAAAATCTATCTGTCTGAATGCGATCGGTTTTCTCAAAATTTACTAAACACATCATATGTTTTCACCATTTTTTTATAGCATAGGAGGCAAACGGGCATTGGGTCACTTGTAAGTAAGTGACCCCCAACGCCCATAGACATCTGCAACACCAGGCAGGCCTTTTAGAGTTCGAATATGCTCTTTTCTTGAAGATCCCCGAGTCGGGTCCCATTGATATAGCTGTTCCCGAGAAGGTGTTAATGAATACTTTGTTAAGGGCGGTTGTCATATATGGTTAATTTTTATAAATGCATCGTTATTGTAAATTAATTTGTATTAAATTATGTTTCTATGTCGCCTACTTAGTCGAATTAGGCAATTATTGAGACGGGATTTTACGAAACTCGACCCCAAAGAGTGTGTTTTTGTTGTGTCATTACTACAGGTTGCTATCAGTGAGACCTATGTCCTGGTGTGGAAGTCGTCCAGCTGATGTTGATAAGGATGAATGAAACCGCGAGGCACAGCTAGTTATATACTTAAGGAAAACCAAACTCTAGAGGAAAATCCTACGCGGGTTATTAAACTTCGCACGTCCTTGGACATTATCAATTTATTTCTTTGTTTTTTTTTTTGCGATTTATCTTATTCTTTGAAAGAATCCTAATATTTATCAACGTTTAATCATCCTTATAATATATAATAATATCATCGTCACGTCCCGCTGTTGAACACGGATATCCTCGAAATTTGGCGAGGAAGGTTTTAGGTGCATTTCAAGATTACATACAGTAGCGATTCGCCCCGGTTTCGCCGGTGAATTACAGGGGCGGGATTGGTTCCTTAACAAATTATACACTAAAGGGTTTCACGGATAGACAAGTATACAGCGTAAAGTCCATTCAGTGGTTTTTGAGAATATCAATCATATGCAGACCAGACAGACCATTTTGATATATGGATTATCTTTGTATTAACGTTTTCAATTTCATATTTTTATGTTACTTTTTTTTTGCTGACCTCTCATAATGGTTCTTACTTTATGAGTAGAATAAGGTATGGAGTGGACTTAGACGAAATATATAAACACATCAGAGTTCATATATACTATCCAAGAGGCTTTTCACTAAATGACGGATAAATAGGACCCAATTATATGCAAGTACGCCTTTCCTACGAGGAGTTGACCTGATAACAAATGAACGTTTTGAAAGGGAATTCAGTAATAACTCATATTTTATTGAAAATATATACTCTAAATGGAAAAACAAAACACCGGACTGCTGTAATGAAATTTAGAATAAATTATAACATATATAAATAAATTATAAAATATATTATTAAAGCGGTATTCACGATGTCAAGACGAATCTAAAGACCCCACACATTCAAAGCACTCAAGTCTTTTAGGCTGTAGTAATATTTTAGCACACAGAAATTGTTAATAAATGCAAATAATAATATGAAAATAAATGTGAAAAGATGGAGGTGCTGAGGAAGACCAAGAATGTCCCAAGGTACAGTCCCATGGTGGTGTCAAGTGTCTCCGCAACCGGCATGTCTGTATGAAGGGAGTAATGAATGCGGAGGCGGCAAGGTAGGTATGTAAGGATCGTGATGTATGGCATTCCGTTGTCTGTGCCTACCCCATTGGGGAGCTGGCGTGAAGATGTGTTGTTGTTGTTAGAAATACTCAAACATAGGTATACTTGAAATACACATATAATTTTAAAATATAAAATATGCAACACAAAGTAAGTTTAATAAGACATCAATTCATTAAGAAGTTACTGCCCACGCTTCATTGCAGTCAGACCGGGCTAGCGCGGATAATATAATAAAATCTCTGTCGCGTGTCCCGAGAACTCCGAATAGCCTTACTCGTCTCTCCCCTCACCGCAGTGGTGGTAAGGAAGGCTAGGGGTCCAAATCATCATCATCGTCGATCGATTCTCTCGTGGGGTTCTTGTCAGAAGTGCTGAACAGAATCTCAATATAAAATAATCTTTTTCATACTTTTTTGGAATACATTTCGTAGGTAAAGTCAACATATAGATATAATATAACAACAATATTATTGTAGCCTGAATTTTGGCGTGGCGGGGCCACTACAGGGACAAGCCAATCACGCAGATTCTATTTAATTACACAGATATACGTGAGGGCATAAGCGGACTTTTGATTCCCCTATTGATTAAGCGAATTTAATCAGAAAATCGGGCGCCGAATTACATATAATAGTAATATAACAAAACAGGTCACCTGAGTAACACTTTTGTTCCGACACGTGATTCCAAATCACGACCACGAATTTTACGCCTGATTATGCTTAAGACAACACTAACGAAGTATTCAAAGCATATACCATAGTATACACTTGGGAGTGGCATGAAGGCATGCATGAAAAATTACGTAGATGATTTGACAGTCTGTCAAACTAACTGACGTTAATCATACGAATAACGTCTGGATTAAACGTTGGTATTAATATGAGGCTATTAGTAAGCAAGTCACGGTGTAGATGCGTTTGCAAGTCCCCTAATCCTCGACTATTTAATTTAATATTCCCTTTCAGTAGTTGCTTTTGGCGTTAGCATTAATTTTCGACTTGGTTGACTTTTGCCGGAGATTTCGTTTGGATTTCCTTTTTACGCTAACGCCCCGTGTAAAAAAGGCAAACACGAACAGAACTCGATATTCCAGTTATTCTTTGCAACAACAAGAAGTCTAGGCACGACTTTTCTTTAGCACCGGATTAAATGTTGTCGTCTAGCGAAAGTGTGTTGGATTTAATTGTCTTATTACTCTAGCGGAAAATATGTTCAGACGAAAATTGTGATGCCCTGAGTTCAAATTGGACTTTTGCTCTCTTCAACTTCTAAATAATAATGATAAGTGCTCGAGGTGGTGGTGTGACACGTCCATTACTTGTCTCCGGTGGAATTCCTGAGCAATCGGAACAAGAAGAGGAAGAGGGCGTAGAGATTATTTGTACACGCGCCATTGGACTATATAATGGATATGTTTTGCGTAATTGCTTATTTTTGATACATGATATACTATTATTATTATCTAGATTAACATTCCTAGTGTGAGGCGTCTACTGCTTAATGTCTTGCCTGTAGAGTTAGTACAAGAGAACAAATTTACATTATACATTTCCTATGGTGTTGTAGGTCTCTGTAACAGCCAAATTTTTTCACTTAACATCAAGCACTGTCAGATTAACTTAAGAGCCTAGCTGTTGTGAATAACTTTCTGCCTTTTTTGTGTACGTACTCCTTCAGTTTGTCTATAGCCCTTGGAACATAACGAAAAAAATTGTGTGCTTTAAAATTAGTTGAATTCAGTCAAATATTAATAAACATGTTAAAAGGGCTGTTATTATGTACATTTATTTTCAAAAATATAATAATTAGATTCCAAAAGGTTTATTCTATACCATGAATACAATTCTTATGAAGTTGTGTAACAGAGTTTTCACAGACACACTTCACCCCTCCACCTTCAGGCCTGTGGTAGCCATATTTAAAAATAAAACTACTTTAAAAGGTGACATTCCTGGTAAGGAGCTAGATACACATATTCATCAGGGCACCTTAAACTCCCGCATTTGCCAAAAAATGATCGCAAACAAAATATTTCCAAACTATTCCATTCTCCGCAAAACTCGCTTACATAACTTACAAAATTATATTATAATGTATTTTCTGTACGAAAAAAATATTTACCGACTTCAACGAATAATCAGCGCAGATAGTGTCAATGCGATTTGTAAAACCGGTTTGCTTCTGTAAGGTATAAAGCTTTCTAGGACAAGGTTACTGGATGCCTGACTGGATGCCGATTCAAATCATATTTGAGTCGGCATCCAGTAAACTATGAATTGTGTGAAGAAGTGATGTTTATATTTATATATAATGATAATGATATTCTAGTAAGGAAAATAAATTACCACACAAAAGAGTATAAACATTACAAGTGTAAATTGTATACTCTTTTAGGCATTTAGTTTTAAGTGCTGGCATCGTCCAATGTACCTAAAGATATTCTTATCCGGTTGACAAATTTGATCGCTACAATAAAACTACAAGAGTATCTGTTGACTTAGCACACCACATCAATCTGTACTAAGTAGGAGTAAGAAAGAAAATTTATTTCACATTTTTATATAGAACTTTTCTATAGTTTTATTACTTTTAGTATGATTTTTATTATTGTTTACGGGAGTTTTTGTGAGACACTACAAAATCACAGATCATATTCAGCACTTGATTGTATGCAAGAAAATGATACCTGGTAGGTATAATGATACCTGTCACCGAACTGGCCTTAAAATTCTTACTGTACAATATCGATAACATGCAGTGCTATGGGGACCGCATATTTATTTATATATATCGATATCATGCAGTGCTATGGGGACTGCATATTTATTTATTTATATCGATATCATGCAGTGCTATGGGGACTGCATATTTATTTATTTATATCGATATCATGCAGTGCTATGGGGACCGCATATTTATTTATTTATATCGATATCATGCAGTGCTATGGGGACCGCATATTTATTTATTTATATCGATCAATAAGACTAAATTATAAATACACAAAAAAATGTTCGCTTAAAAAAAACAATTCATTCACTTTTGTTTATACAATATTCTCATTTCGGTACATATAATAAAGAACCATTTAGCATACACGACTAGGGAAGTTATTACTTTAATCTCAAGTGTAACGAATAATTTGATAGTAATATGATTGCAAATTTTTAGTAGAATGTCAAATTCCATTGTTAATTATGATAATACATTAAACAATATGATAATAACTTGTACGAATTATTATTTGATATAAAATAAAAATTCCTAATATAAAGTCCTTTTATGAAGAGATAGTGCCATGCGTAGTGCATGACACTACATCCTCCTATGCATCGGAATTGGGCCGGCACGACCGGGGCGGTACCTCTGACTCACATGTCGCCGTGGAGTGACATCTTCAGTGTCGCGTTTCGTGCGGTGTGTGAGTAGCCGGTGACCCATTGGGGGGGGGGGGGGTAGGAGGGCAAGGTTATGCAAATATTATGGCCACCCATTCCACTCCCACTCTCATCTCCTTGTTGGCCACAAGAACCTTAACAACACGGTCTTAAGTGTTCAAGATGAATTTCTCAATCTTCACCGCACTTCCGTATTCATCAGTCGTTGTGATTCAGAGCATTTTGGGTAATCATTATTTTTACCTACCTTTGTAATTGTTGGCGTGTGCAAAAGAATAAAGGATAATAATGGTGATTATAAGATCTAGATTTATTAGAAGCAGCGAGTCGCGTCATGCGGTTTCATTCACGCCAGCTTCGATTATTTCGTACCAACTTAGTAAGTTCGGCAAGTAGTTTCGGCTGTGCGTTGATTTATAAGTCAGACAGTCAGTACATGTTATTTTATTAATTACTAGCTGCGCCACGCAGTTTTACTCTAGTAAACTCTAACTCAAAAACTTTTTGGGAATCTAAACAAAAAAAATTAGAAACGCGCGTCTTTAACTTTAGTAGGATTATGATAAACAAAAGGTTTATTGAAATTACTTTTTCGTAGACTTCTTATTCGATATCTCGAAAATATAATTCAACGACTTATTTAACTCTAATATCGCTACCACAACTGTTAGGGATGGAAAACTACGACTTTATCACAAAAGTTTACGAATCAAGCATTCAAATGTTCAGATTGTATTTCCATAAGTATATCCCAGTATTGCCATTTAAACTTCCGCACCTATGAGTCGTTAGATTCAAACTAATGTTTTGGAAGGCTGCTTTGAAAATAAATATAATTTTTGATATTATATTTTTTCCAGCTCATTTCCCGATAAAAACGTGTACTACAATATCTAATTTGAATAAATTTCCAGGAGTTTGTTTATCTATACAAATTTTTTATTTAATAGATTTGACGTCAGTGCAAAGCGAATTCTCTCTCCCCTTAAAAGATAAATCGACATTTCATAATTAATGTACTGTTAGAAATAAATTCCAAATCCAAATAAGACGTTGCCATTCCCCAATTCTCTTTAGCTGTCGCGGTAACGACTTTCTTGCCTACAAAAGCTGAACGCGCGTGCTTCAGTCCTCATTCTCTCTTGCTCTCTCTCTCTCTTAAGCCGTAAAATTGATGTCAGTACATTTTATTTATTCTAATAATCGTAAAATTTGTGTAAATTCAAAAAAAATTGTTAATTGCGTTTATTTTAGACATTTTATTAAAAGTTTACAAAAATACAATTATGCTATGGACTTGGGCAAATTATGACCACTCTCCAATACACATGTACTCTATGAGCTCCTTTGAGAGAAGGACAACAAATGATAATGTTTTTTCGTTGTATTTAAGTAGGGGACCCTAATATAATTTGAATGCTCTTCCGTAATCAGTCGAACTGTTAGGGCTGGACAAGTGCCGCCAATCAGTAGTAGGTCCCTCCAAAAAAAAAAAAAGAAAAAAAAATAATTTGAATGTTGGGTAAACATCTCTGTCGACCTTGCGCGGCACTACGTATGACTGACTACTAAAAAACCGGAAATGTATTATGTTCAATTAGAATACATTTAGATGCGTAGATATGTTACAGGTAGTAGGACCCACTACCTACCGTCTGGTCTATACTAACATTATAAAGAGGAAACATTTAATCGTTTGTTTTTTTAGTTTGCATTGAATACGCTCCAAAGCTAGCGGATCGATTTGAAAAATTATCTTACCAAATTTATCTTGAATTATTGCCGATGAAAATATGATATATAAATAAATAAATAAAATGTTTATTTTTGCAAAAACTACACAATGTATCTTAGACTGATTAACAATAAAGAAGTTCTAATTCTAACTTATTGTAGATCTTGCCAAAAATTGGATAATGGCCATATTGACAACATGATCGCACATACAATACATCTTAAACAGTACAACAACAACAATTTTAAACAGCAAAGACGAGTGATGGTCAATCAGATAAATAATATTTTTTAAAACTTTATAGATCATTATGAAAACTTCGATAATATAACTTATGTCGCAGCTACAGAGATTATTCAGAAACAGCTATCCCGACAGGCGTTGTTATAAGTGTCATACATTACTTTTTAAATTACATTAAATTACTTCTATTTTGATTTTGTAAAACAGTGAATATTTCCCATATTTTGCAAAGTATCCGTGTGAGACCGGGAGAGCTAGTCAAGTATCAAATTACTCATCTGTGTTTACTTGTGTTAGAATAGAAATACACAAAGTTTATAACCGCAATTAATTAATCCCATTGGATTTGGAGGGCACGCATAAGAATGACAACAGTAACGTGGATGTCTATGGTCGGAAGTCGTCAAAGTGCTATGATTGTTTGTTTGAATATATAAAAAATGAATATATTACAGTACAGCTTGAAATCTTTTATACTAGAAGACACTTGCTTTTTTTTTACTCCGTTGGCCATTATTTACAGAAAAAAATATAATTGTAGCCTTAGTTGATAAACTTGGGTATAAAGTCTACGTAGATAAAACCATTGGACGTTACTAGTAATAAAATATAGTTCAAGTCACCTCGGAATGTTAACACCATGCTTCAGAGAAATAATTATTATGATCAGATCAATATTTCTGACAAACAAGGTTTCCACTTTACCTCGTCGAGTTTATAAGTATAGTAATAGTCAAAAGCATACACATCTGCATTATTGTCATGCAGATGCGTTGTCCATCTTTCCTGCTCCCTACCACAGGGATACCGGCTATTCACAAACCGCACGAGACGCGACAGAATAGTCAATGTCACTCTACACCGGCATGATGGCACTACCTCTTATTAGTGGTTAGACATGTTGGATACCTACATCAAAATAAATATACCTTTATCTATTTTTATAATAATTTTTAATTGAAACATTGTTATATCATCATTAAATCTTCAAATTATAAAAAAAATGTGGCAAGTTTTTATACATGTTAAACTTTGTATGTGTACTCGGACTTAAAATTTATGACAGGAACCAGATATAGACCTTGCTTGCGGCTTGTATATCGTAAATAAGCCTTACAAGTTCATAACGATTTGATGTAAACTTAGCACAGTATCAGTTTGCACGAAGTTCATATCAAACCAAAGTACAGTTAGCAGCAAAATTCTTTTAAGTGACCAGATGTTCATTGTTGTCTCTCTAATCAAAACACATCTATATTGTCCAAACGGCCATATGTATGTATAAGTCGCAGCAAGGAAGGCGCAGTGTTGGACTGCATCCAACCCAATGGACCGTGACTCGCGGAGGTCTATGAGAGACATCCAGCAGTGAACACTTCTGTATAATGATGACAATGATGATGAAGAAATTATTCCAAACTTATATTTCCAAACCTCTATACAGAATAGCACTGTATAGAGGTTTTGAAAATAGTTTCTCCAGCTCCTTCTGATGCTGACTGTACATAATACATCATTAGTAGTTAACATTTCCTCTTATCTGCCTGCAAAATTATTAAATCAGACATAAAGAAGTTACGTTAAGGAACGGAACGAAACCGGATGTTATTTTATGGAGGTGATATAAATTAATGAATCAGTGGAAACATACAAAAAAGTGTTCACATTAAATATTCAACTTAGAGTACAAACGCGGGTTTATTGAAGTTTAATAGGTTAAGGTTCAGACTATGGAACGTAACTTAGATGCATGTAACTACTGTCGCTATTGCAAAACTTATCGTGGTAATATCCTGTCAAATAACAAGTAATGATAGACTGACGACTTGGTCAAGGTGGCGGGGAGCCGCTGGATGCAAGTGGTTCGTAACGGAGACGTGTGAGGCTCTGTGAGGGAGGGCTATGTCCAGCTGTGGACGTCGTCCGGCTGATGATAATGACGACGAAGAAGCAGTGGAGTAATCACAACTACGACTATTAAGACTAACTTTTTCTATCTTTTTTTTATCGCCGGTAAACGTGCATACGCGCCATCACCGGCGGCCGTCGCAATGACAAGGATCGAACAATGGGGAGTAAGATGAACCCTGCCATATGAATAGGGCCTAGGAAGTGTATGGATAGTGCTTTATGATGATCGTACGACTCAAGTATTACGTGACATTGTATAAACATATTTAGCAGAAATGACGCAGTGCTGTTATTAATCAGGCAAACCGTTTCTGGTTTACCTCAACACTTAATATTCGTTTTCGTACTTCATATAGTAATTGAGGTGCCTGAAAACCAGTTTCGAAGGCCGCGAGAACTATAATATGGTGACTACGTATTAAGTGCAAAGCAAAAATAAATCAAGTCAACAATGTGAATAAGTGAATTTGTATAATAATAATATACATGCTAGTCATTTATGTATGTCATGTCGTCTCCGGAGCTAGACTGCCCAGTCTGTAGTTAGTTAGGTACATTCAATAAATTTAAACCGGACGCAGATATACATTTATTAAGGAATGAATTCGATGATTTTATCATCGTCCTTTATACTTAAGAATATCGCAACACATTCTTCATCCTGTTCCTCCAAACCGCTCTGTTGTTTTTGCGATTTTTGTTCAGCCTTATTATAATTCAAGACCTGATACTTCGAATAATTGTTGTCGGCATCGTTTGTTGACGAATCGTGATGAACTATATTGCTTAATACGACTGACATTGCGTTCTTTGTTTATTTGATCATTGGACAACTTGAAACTCTCTCACAAATCGCACAGGTAACATCACACCAGATCGAATGGAGTACTTATGTGAGAGGGATCAAAGAAGAAAGACATGGCAGTAGTGCGGCAATGATATTATCTCTTAAAGTCTCCGACAATACGTTTTCAATCGTGTTAACAGTATCCCTTAAGCGCACCTAATCTTCAAACCAGACACTGATTGAGTGCGACTTATGTCGACTGCGTATACAAATGAGCGGGTCTAGAAACTCGTATAAAATGGGTTAGTCTGAGAACCAAAAGGAGCACTGATCCGTGTCGAATTTTCCTCATTTTATTCTGTAAAGGGGCAAAGGAGGAATCGGAGTCCTTTAACGACTACTGATGCGATATACCACCTGCATTACTGTCGTCATTCAGATGCATTTCCCTATTTTTCGCTTCCCCTCAAAAGGGCCACCGACAACTCGCGAGAAACGCGTAACTTCTCGGCGGTGTCATGTGAGCGAGAGTTTCCGCCCGGTCGTGTCGACCCAATTCAGCTGCAATGGGGCAAGGCACTACTTGCTTTCTTCTATTTTTACACCTGGTTCGATATCATTGTCGTTGAATTAGGGCGTAGTGCGTTGTTGCATTGCGTCGCTTCGCGTCACCGCAACGTTGGTTATGCGTTATTTTTCAAATATTATATAGGGTATTTTTTTTTAAAGAATATTGGGGCAAACGAGATATCGGAGCCTTTTTACGACTACCGACACCCATGAACATCCACATAATTACTATGCCGATGCGTTTCCCTCCGCCCAATGGGCCAACGGCTACTCACACACCACACGAAACGCGACACTGAAGATGTCAACTTACGGCGGTATTATGTGAGCGAGAGGTACCCCGGCTGTGCCGGCCCAAATCCGTTATATAGGACACTATCTCTTTCTGGTGACTGACAGCATGTCACTATCTCTTTCTGGGTATGCCACACCAAGGTGCAGCAACGCTACTTTCAACAGAGTGACCAACAAATATTTATGCCCCGTGCCTCTGAGAGCGTTAAGCCGTCATTGGTCCTGTTAGTTATTACAGTACGTTTAGTAGATTTACTCCGGCGTACTGTTATGGGTGTTTCACCGCCAGTACTTGCTCTAAAGAGTAAATAGGATTTTCTGTAGATAAATTATGAACATACTTTTTCTGAGATAATGTTATTATTATATAGAGAAATGTGCGGTTGAAGGTTTATTATGATCACCATAAACCTCCGCATAATTGTTTATTTTTCATTAATTCAGATGAATTAGGTAGTATATTTTACTGCCTTTTTTGATGTTGACACGGGAAATGCATTTACGTGCCTTCACCAGCCCTGGTTGATGTAGTGGTGTGTGGGGCTCGCACTGATTGCATCAGTTCCGCCTATGATGGGTTGGAACTTATCGGGGCACCTCGACGGCTAGTTTGTCCCCTGATACTCTTCTGCCTCGCCTATTGTCGGACTAGCCATAGAAGTAGCTGGGGATTCTCCCAATTTTGTGGTGAATAAAAATTCGTATCGATTACGATTGGTAACCACCAACAAGGCTCACAGAGTGCGCATAAATTTTACATACAAGCGGATTTGTGCGTGAGTGACCCGGGCTCGACTGTTACATTTGAGTAAAATGTAACTAGACTCCTGCCATTTATATTCCTCTATTTTTCAGCCAAAATTCCACCATAATCGATCGGGCCATTTTCATTTCACTCGTATAAATTCAATAATCTCAATGCAGAGAATAATTTAAAATCATTGTTTCGTTATTAGTATCATCATAAAAATAACAAACTATACACATGTATGGTACAAGAGAAAACTATTAATTTTGCAATCACATACAGACATTTTAATTGTTCTGTCTACATTATAGTTTATTTGTTCAAAACGTAATTCGCCCGGAACTGGCAAGAATTTAAATGGCGGACCTTGAAAATAGAAGCTCAGAAGTTGATGACTAATTCGTTTAGTTACCCCTTTTATCGATAAAGGCAATTAAAGTTTGTAACTATTAAGCGCAGGCATATCGATAAGTGTGTAGGCAAAGTGTTTTCCGTGATTTCTACCCCGAGTTTTGCCCCCTCGCCTTCTACACCATAGAACCATTCATTTTCCTGGATAAATTGTAATTTTGTGTTATTTCAGATTATTAGTGTATATCACTTACAATCCAAAAAATATGTAGATGAAATATAGAGGATACAAAAAATGTACCTACTAACCAAATTTCAATACATTTCTGTGCCTACCAAATTTCATCCAAATTCATTCCGTGCATATTACGTGAAAAAAATATAATTGAACTATTATAACCTACTAACGATTTGTCCCGACTTCGGCCGTAAATAAGAGGGGTCAAATTAACTACTTAAACCTTCCTCGGGGATCGCTCTATCCTTTGGTGAAAACCTCGTATAAATATAGTGCCTCGTATAAGTACATCAGATTTTGAGAAAATCGATCACATACGGACAGCGATTTTGGTGGACTATGCATTGTATTCGTATGTATTGTCAAGATGCAGTTTATCCTCTTTTCAGCCTCAGTGGTCTAGTGGTTAATTCTTCGGACTTTCAGCTTCAGCATCCAGGTTAAAACCTCACCATGTACCAACAAATTTTCCCAATTTAAGTACATTTCCTAAGTGCTCTTACGGTGGAAAAAGCATTGTGAGGAAATTCGGTTTCTTGTATTCGAACTCGAACTAATCTAGTATTTCGCCTGGCTTACTACTGGGAGCAGAGGTGGGACGGCAGTCTGTGCAAAAACTGTCGCCGCCGTCAAATCCCCTCGATTAGGTAGCCGACCCCGATATCATCTGATATGGAAACGGGATAAGGCTAGGATAAGGAAGTAGAGTATAGTTTTTCATTGTGCTTAAAGTTCATTTCATAGATAAAACCGTCCCTATATTATGGTTCCTCGAATAAGTATGTGTACTATCAGAGATATTTTTGTGTGGGTAGCAGAATAAAGGCGAATGTTTTGTCACGATCTCGTTTGACGCAACATTTGTGTGCTAACAAATCTGAGGCAGATATGTATATTGTTAGTTTTATATCCCAATATCATCGTGATTGGTGAGTTGTTTCTTACCAAAACTAAGTGGGTTTCGGACGTACTATCCTACCTGGTTGATCAAA
>JAFELO010000236.1:693181-707873 GCA_017140195.1 Eumaeus atala | reverse complement strand
CAAAGTTTCTAATACTACACAAATAAAAAAAAAGTTAAGTCCGTTCTGCTTATTTCGGGGGAGGAATAAAGGAGGGGAACGCATCCGCATAGTAATTACGCGGATGCGGGGTGTCGGTGGTCGTAAAAAGGATCCGATTACTCGTTTGCCTCTCTATACTATAACTAAATATTAGAAAAAAACATTTCTTAATTTCGTAATAAAGGATATTATAAAATTTTGTAATTATATTTTTTATAAAATAGGAGGACAAACTAGCAGTCAAACAAAGCCTTTTGCCCACAAAAGTTTGCATTAACACTAAGTCGCTGCGCTGCCTTCCTTTAGGCGGTTTGAAGTTGAAGCAGCAAGAAATCAATTAATATACAGAATTAAAAATCACCACTTCTTTAATTTATCAAACAGTTGTACCAGCAAGGAACTTAGTACATGATTATGCCATTAATTACATTCAGCAAACATGAAAAGAATCTGCAGGGTACACGTGTGATAAGAGAACAGAATCAAGCGGCATGAGTCTATATAGTGAAAGAACAACATTCGTTAAATACTTATAATGAATCTTGTTAGTTTAACCTTGAGGTTTTACCTGTATCATTTGTGATAACATAAGCCCAAAGTCTTCCACTATAAATAGACAAACACAGAACTTAGAATAATCAACTTTAACAAAATAACTCGATCAACGATAATCGTAAATATTGTTTGTATTAATCGATTTAATACGCATTTGTGCTGTAGTAGGCGCATCCTAATCATTTTATAAACGCCAAAGTGTGTGAATTATTTTAATAAATCGGGTCAGGATCATATTCGGATGTGGCACACAGATATTGCATTAATATGATCTAGTTGCAGTCGTAATGACGTTCATTAATTAGAAGTACAATACTAAATGATCAAGACTGACATACCATGATCAGATTGATGGGGTAATTATGTCCGAAGGTGGTGCCAAGAGTCTTCGTAACCGATGTGTCTGTATGAAGAGAGTAACAAATGTGGAGAAGGCAAGGCAGGTATGTAGGAATCGTGAAATGTGGAACTCCGTTCTCTCTGCCTACCCCCTTAGGGAGGTGTCGAGAAGATGATGTGTGTGTGTTACGTTTTATCATGAGTATGTGAAACCACGGGTCACATGTGAACCGAGGCGCACAGCTAGTATTGAATGATGATGTTGATAATGTCCTAGATTGGCAGGCATTGTTAGTGGAAACGTGCGCTATAGATATTAGGTCAGCAAACTAAATGCGGGGCAGTGACATGCCATAAACGAGGTTGCAAATTTTCTTATTATTTTGATATATTTCTTGCATTTTTTTTGCATTGAATGAAAGATACCTATGTATATTATAGTACGCGGAAGTACCATGCTACATTGCACCCTAAACGGGCTGGCACGACCTGGGAGGTACTATGATGTCTGTCCAACTAATATGACACCATTGTATATTGGCAGCATGTATCGCGTTTCGTGCGGTTTGTAAAACGGTGACACATTGGAGAGAAGGAGGAAAGGGTCGCAACGCATCTGCATGACAATTATGGCGATATCCATGGGTGTCGGTAGTCGTCAAAAGGCTTCGATTGCTCGTTTGCCCCCTTAAACTATAAAGAAGCTAGTTGTATAATGATAATATATTTCAGTAGCATAGTATGTAGTTACAATTTTTCCGCCTCATCCTCGAATGCAGTTGATTGTAACAAATTAGATGCAATGAGCTAAAAAGTACAGATAGCCTGTGCATGTTCTATAATAAAAGAGATTTTGAATAAATTGGAATACCAGTAGAATACCTACGGGTGTACCGGTGTTTTTGTAAAGCACTTTGCTTATCTTTTCGTGTTGTTTCCTATCGTCCATCAAGGTAGGCTCTGAAGATGAGATCCCGGAGAAAATGTAAGAGCAGCAAATTATGTTTTTACACCAAGTTTCAAACAAAAAAAAAACGTTTCAAAATTACTTTGTTAGATTGAATGTTCAATGTAGTTTATTTTCAACTTCTCCATGCCTTGTTTGTTATTTATGAACCCGGTTTTATTTATGTCTTAATGTTTAATTTATCACTTTTGAGTCTAATAACGATAGAAATGACCGAATGAAATAATCATTTTTTTAAAACAATTTTCACATTTATGAAAAATCATCATATACGAGGCGCATAAATTTAACAGAATTTAAAATCACACACATTATAGTATCTGGTAATTTTGAAACTGAGAATTGAATTTATTTTTTAGCGTAGGCTGTAGGTATGCGCTCTGACTAAATGAAGAAAAAAACACCCACGGCCTTGAGAGCATCGACGTGTATCGAGAACAAGAGTTTGTGTTCATTGAACATGACTTCACGACGGTCAATATACGGTTCGTAACGTTGTAACAGGGTCTAATGATTTAAATCAACATCTGTACGGCTTTCTTTATGTTTGTACGATAGGCTTATTATGTTCTTCGACCATCGAGGGGAAAAAAATTGACTTTTTAAAACTAAAGTGAAAACTGAATAGAAACAAATACAAAAAACTCTCGTTTACTATAACGGAAATTGTTCATTTTAGAATATTTTTTTTTTATAGTATAGGGGGACAATCTTGAAATCGGAGCCTTTCCTCGACCATCGATGCCTATGAACATCATAATAATTACTATGCCGATGCCTTGCCCTCCTTTTCACCTACCCCCAATGGGCAGCCGGTTACTCACAAATCGCACGAAACGCGACACCGTAGGTGTCACTTCGCGGCGGTATCTAGTGATGTACCTCCCCGGTCGTGCCAGCCCAATTGCGCTGTAAGAGCGTTCTTTACTTAGCTATTTTATTTATAAAAATCATTTTATCTATGAATATTTCTTAATTACGTTTGTATAAAGGTTCTTGTATCCTCATAAGCCTTCCGTAAAATCAAACTCGAAACCTACCTGAATTCTCTATTGTATAGATAATATTTGCAAAAGTTGAATGAACTTTATATGTATTATATTATACGTGATACTAATATGTAATAAATACATGAAATATCTTCCTGCCGGTATAAGAAAAATACAAACTCATTAGCAGTTATTAAATTTGACGTGAAAATTATATTTATGATACGAAATAATTAGATCTACGATCGTAAATTACTTTAACATTTCTCACAAAACAAAAGATGAATCAGATGTATTATAATTTCGGCCACGATATCGAACAGATAACACGTTAACACAGTGCCGGGTAGGCTGAACATATACCTGCTTCTTTTCCTGTTCACTTTCAATCGGGGACACTTTTTGAACACAGATAACGACACACTCAGGAATCCCATTTGGGATCAACACAAATATCACAGTATAGTTGTACGTACAGGTGCGGTGCGCACGAGCGCTGCGACTAACCGCTGAGCTGCCTGCGACACCGCGTGGAGTCTGCGGCCACACAACCATGCGACCCTCGGATCTCGTCCGTGGCCAGACACTCATTTACGCGAAACAACAAGTTACACGCCACCGAACTCGCCGCAAACGTCATATTGAACACTTTTAAATGTCATTTTAATTGTTTTCTTTTTCTTGCTCGCTAATGTTATTTGTGTACTGTGGAAACTACACTTTTTCGTGGCATTAAATGTAAGTCAAATTAGGGGATTATTCAGGACAAGTAGTTAAATAAGAATCAACATAGAAGTTTTTTTTAAATATTATGCAGGTAGTTTGGAAAGTCCAAAAGTAACCTTTTTCATTTTTCTACGCATAATAGTATTCAACACAAAATCTTCAAGTTATATAGCAGATGAGGACGCGAGAAATGTATAACGAAATAAAAAATTGTATTGATATATTGAACAACTTACATTTTGTTCGGGTTTCATTATACATAGAATAGAAAACTAAGAAATACCATTAACAACATTACTTCATGATGTTTAACAAAACTTTCTTCAGTCACGGGAACGTTGCAGAGAGAGGTACATTCGCCTTTTTTACTCAATTTAGTCATTACACGTATCACACTTTAAATTACATGACACGTACATATTCTCGAGGGTCATAATTAGCTTGTCGTCCATTAGGATACCCTTTTCACTTCACTTGCATGACTCCTCTCACTCTAACCTTCTTCATCTGGTTTATTAAAGAGTCATATCACGCGGCTTACACAGCTTTTCCAGCGTCTGAATTTCATTTCCTTCCATTCGTATTTACGGTTCACCCTTCACACAACACAAACAAAATTTTAGATTGGCTCCACTCATAGTATCTTATGGTGAAGCAAACAATTATATGATTAATACATAAATACAACTTAATGACGATACTGAAAGTTAGACGCCAAAATTGAATAATAGCTGTGCCCCGTTGTTTTACCCGCGTGTCATAATATATGTGTTCTAACGGCTACTCAATTTAAACTGTTGGCAATTAAAATAGCAACGCCGTCAGAATGAATTTCTTCCGAAAAATTTGGCGACACTCCTACTATTACATGCACTCCTCTATTGGTAAGCATGTAAATAGGGACTGTACGGCGAAAGTGATATGCCATATCCCACTACAAGACTCAGGAGTGTACACGCTTTATTGTGACTGTGTACTCTCTTACATATCACAACACATGTATAATGACTCGCGTTAAAGAACATGTAGCTGATATGATACACCGACATGTTACAAAATATGCGGTCCGTGAGCATGCTGATGTTGGCCCCTGCCATTACATTAGAGTTGTAAAGGCGCAAATCCTCACTAGGCAACAGAATTCCTTCCAAGGATGATCCGTGAGGCTATATAAATTTAAAAAAACATTCAAATTTCAATAGAGAAGATGGCTATGCTCTTCCCACTGCTTGGTAACCAGTGGTAAACAATCCAGTCCACCGGTGACTGTGTTGTAACATGTACGTGACCTGACTGCGTGAGCGCATATATACAATATATACAATAATATATTTTATCCTGATAAAAAGAAATCTCTTCGAATATATTTCACACAAATGAAATCGCGGGGCTATATTAGCTGTATTATTCAATTATGGCGTCTGACTTTCATTATTATGGTCACCAGACTGTCCGGTAATGGCTTACTTTACATTTTTTTTGCATTTTAAGGGTTGTATATAATATCATCATCAGCCAGATTATATAACATATTCCCAAACAAAAGGAAACACTTGTAGGAGAAACACGAAAAAACACTATTCCTCATATAATATAATAAAAAATGTTTAGAATCTTTCCGTATACGTTCGTGTGTACCGTAGATCGTGTAGACGATAACGCCTTATAATACATACAATCGGATTTCTGAATCTATTCTTTCTGCATACGATTCGGTACGGCTATGAATAAAACACAATTGAGTTTCATATTTAATGGAATTTATGGTCCAATGTCCCCTAACAAAGTTTATTTAGAAATGAATAAAGTAAAATAAAAATTTAATGAAAATATAATAAAGTTCACTACAATGATGTGTATTGCTATTACATTATATTGTTTATGTCATCGTAGTCTTATGCCAACATCTAACATCACAAGTAAATAACTCTCGGAATTTCTGCAGTTTAAAAATTTTAATATTTTTTTCTAGGCACGAAAATGTTAAAATTGTTGTTTATTTGTGTTCGCGTTATAGTACACTTTGGATTTCCCGACTATTTATATGTTACCGCCATTTACTTTAAATTTATTTAATCTCGTACAATAATATTTCAATGCTTAAATTTATTACAAGTTTCATGTTATTTTTAATTTTATTTCTTATTGTTACGAGTATTTATAAAACTAAATTGTTATTATTAAAAATTTTAATCGTCTATACGCGGTCGCGTATGTTTTTCTTTGTATCACGAAGGATGTAATGTTACGTTGTATATTTTCTTCGCCAAGCACGTAATTGATTGTTAATCGAAAGATATTTCGCATTCGCGACGTTGTTCCTGTTACAGGGCAAATGATTTTGTGGCTTATACTCGTATAAATATTAGTGTAGGAGAGTTTTGGGACACTTTTTAGTTGCTTCAACATTACCTAGTACTTTCGTCTTAGAATCTAAGAAGCTTAGACCTTGGGTAACCCGTAAAACATGGACTACTGACATTATTTATTGGCAGCCTGTTAAAAGATTATCTCACCTAGAATGACAGTATTCACCAACATATGCCACTATTTAAACCCATTTTCTGCGTTACTGTTTTTGTTATAATAAAATACTATACTTTCAACGCGTATGAAATTCGTTATTTGTTAACCTAAAAGCACTTTTAAACTATCCGATCCGATATCGAGTAGCGCTGATAATGAAACTATCAATATGTATAAAATTCCTTCCTCCGATAACATCATTGCGGACAATGTGAAATGCAGACGCAATTCATAGATTTTCCTTATTCGGATAGCAATATCGGATCTGCTATTGTGAGAATGTCCTAAAGTTTTCTTTCTAGGAAACCTTTCCTTGTTGAACGCACACGTTAATTTTCTTGCTTCAGAAGAGGTAACGAACACCGGCAGCAGTAGGTGTTGATGTCCAAGATGGTACGTTTTAGGAAGATGCAGTGCCATGCTCCGTGGGAGGACGGCGCGTCATGCATCATGCATGCACATCCTCCTATGCAACGGAATTGGGCCGGTACGACTGAGGAGGTGGGTCTCGCTCACATAATACCGCCGTAAAATGACATCTTCACTGTCGCATTTCGTGCGGTTTGTGTGTAGCCGGTGGCCCATTGAGCGGGGGGGGGGAAGAGAGCAACGCATTGGAATAGTAATGATGTGGATGTACATGAGCGTCGGTAGTCGTAAAGAGGCTCCGATTGCTCGTTTGCCCCCCCCCTATTCCTTAAAAAATATAATTCTAGAAGTCTCCACAACATCAGATGCAGATGCGTCAATCTCTTCAACTCCACTTATGGATTGGCATCACGCACTTACCACCAGACCACTTAGCACACAGCTCGTATTCCAATTACATGATAAAAAATTAGTTTGCACAGAAGTAAAAAGTAGTTTTTATATCCAAACGGATGAAACAACTGAACTCGAGGCCAAATTACTTATTTGTTACATCACCGATAGTGCAATCAGCAACGGTGCGTGAGATTAAATGGACAGTTTTTTTTTTTGTTACTGTATACACCTCATAGAGGGGCAAACGACATCGTAGCCTCTTTACGACTAACGACACGCATGAAAATTCATCGTTCATCATCCCCTCAAATAGGCCACCTGGTACAATAAACCGCACGAAAACTAAAAATGTCACTTTGCGTTGGTAAGCATGGGCAAGAGGTAACTCCCCGGTCGTGCCGACCCATTTCGACTGCAAGGCAGCATGGTGTACTACTGTATACTAATGTGAATACTAATGGAACTTACTAATGGAAATATATTTCAAAATATAATAAATTTAAGGAATTCTATGTCTTTGACCACCTTTTTCACAAGAACACTACGTGGACGGCCAGAATTTTCTCTGTCGCAAACAGCGGAATTGTCATTGTACCTACTAATAGCGAAGTGTATGGATAGTTGAAAAAAATACATTTGATTCCATACCTACTTTGTGTAATGCAAGCACAGCGATTCTGATCTCTTTATCACCATATTATATATTTAATATTGCAAAATATTGTACAATGTATTCGCGCCAAAATGAGAAAACACAATGAACAATCGTATAAAAATGACAGATTTCAAATTCAAATATCATCCTTTTATTTTTAATTGTAAGAGTATTTATGGACAGACTAAGTATAGAAGATTGAGACAATTGCATAGATATCATAGTATCACTGTTAGCCACGATAGAAATGCTCGACAAAAGAACAAAACTCACTTATTTGTACACACTATAAAACAAAGTCCCCAAAGGCTGTCTGGCTATGTTTAATCTATTTTACCGGACGGATTATCATGCTGTTTTTACCATGGGTAGACAAATTTCCGAGGAAGCTTTAAGGTTGAATAATTTTTAAGGTTGTAGCCCATGTCGTTCACGGGGGTTGGCTACAAGCTGGGATCTGTACTAATATTAGGAAGAGGAAACATTTGATTGTTTGTTTGTTTGTATTTTGGCTGTCCCGACATACGGTGTTCTGTCATTAATTCAAGTATTTGTCATGTGGTAACGTGTAATTTTGTAAATCAATTAATACTTGGCATATTTTGTGAAATATCCGGGCGACGACGCATTTCTATTTCAAAACAAAAAACATGAAATAGAAGACAAAAATAGATAGTAGTTGTAAGTTCAAGTCAGTATAAAACTAAAATAGTAGCGAGCAGATGTTGCATTCCTCCACACAAGTAGATGGTAATTATTACATTATGTTAGATATTCACATCGTGCGGTTGTGGCTTGCACGGAATTACAAGACAAACATACAAAGCTGGCAACCGCAAAATGCAGCAAGTGCTTCCTACTGAAGATGTAGACTTTAAATTATTTGATGCATTTTTATTTAAAGTAAAATTTTCAATTGCAAAACAACCCTTGGTTAGGTACCTACAAAATTTCAATTATATGTGAAACTAATTATCCTTTTAAAACCTAATGTTTCAAAACAGCTACATCGGACTGGCGTGGCCGGAATGGTTCCTCTCGCTTACAAGATATCGCCGCAAACTAACGGCTATGCTGTCAAATTTCATGTCGTGAGTGTTTACAATGGCCCTTTGGAGCGAAGGAAGAAAGCAAGCAAGAAGAGCCTTTTTTGACAAAATAGAAATATACTAGAAAAAGATACGGTAGTGTGGTCTGTAGCATGGCAGCAAACAAAATACGCTTAACGCTTTAAAAACGTTTTATAATTCCCAAGGTTCTTATTTCCCCGAATCTCCAATAACAGCTTCATAAAAATTGTTCATTAAAAAAAATTAAAGTAGTTTTCTTAGATCTGTCTTTACGGGGCTCTACACGTACGTAAACTGAAGTTTTCGAACGAAATGAAATGAAATATTATCAAGCAACATATTCCAAGTGATCCGCACATACATTATCCATTACGTGAAATATATTGGTAATAAAGCACTCCAAGTTTTTGTTACCTCTTCTTCTGGTAATACCAATATTAACGTACAGTTTTGGGAATACTTATTGCGTGATATTATAAGGCCAAGAAGGCATTCCAGCGGTGATAGATTACTTATGAAATAAGGAAATTGTTCATCCCAATTGAATAGAAAAAAAATATTCGAAAGAGTATTCTTACAATATTAATCCGATTATTTTCTATCCGACATTGTTCTCCAATGGATAGAGCGATTACAGAGGAAGGTTTAGGTGTATAATTTGATTGTTAACTATGGACAAAGCCAGGGCGGATTCCTTGTTATTTATAATATTCATTTCTACATTAAACTATAGCATGATAAAGGACAAAAGTAGAATAATATATTATATATTATACGTATGTACTATCGAAATGGAGGCGTGGTTAAAGAATTGCAGAAAGATGGACCAAACTATATTTTGAACCTACCGCATGACGCAAGTGCACATCGGGCACGGTTGCTTCGGTGCGTATCTGTGTCGAATCCGCTGGGAGACGGAGGCATGCTGCTAAGAGTGTGGGGCTGCTGAAGACACGGCCCAGCACACTCCAGAGGTGTGTGCTGGGCTCCAAGCATGTTTTACTCAATGCTTGGGAGTGACAGATCCTGGGAGGCGGTGGCTTCTTTCTGTGGGACGTTTATGTCCTAATAGGAGGCCACAGGCCGGGCCAGAGAAGTGGATAACGGCCCCCCACGCAGACGATGGGGGCGGTGCATGGCAAAACCGTTACACTCGCCTTATGCTACCTCCCTAATTGGGACCAGGGTTCAGGATGGAACCTGACTTATTCTACGGTCTTGACGTCGGACGTCGGAGGGGGCTGGTGTAAGTTGTTACATCAACCTACCCTTGGGGAGTCCGATACCTCCAGATGGATTGGCCAGTCGCCGAGATGCCCTGTTGCTGACAGATCCGGGGCATACCAGTTTCGGAGGCCGATCGGACCCACGGGGTTTTAATGGGTATTTGATTCATCGGCGAGTTCCACGCACCCCATCGGATCACGCTCAGGACCGACGGCCGTGCGTAAATGCATTTCCCAGGAAAAGAAAAACACTGTAAATAGAAATGTCTATCGTGTAGTATCATCCTCATCATTGTCAGCAGGATTTCTACTGTTGTATATAGGCCTCTCCCTCTGTCATTTGCATCCAACGGCAGTCTCATTTAGTTTAAGTATATTTTGAAAATTTAATGTCAGGTTATTGTGAATTAATAATAAAATAATAATAATATCTGTGGACGTAGTTGAATTTTTTCCCTTGCAAGGAGCTATCCAAATTTCGTACGGGAGTACGGAGGATCTCTTAGACTTTCCAATTGAAGCTCTTCTAATTTGGTAGCCGTCTGTTGACCAGTGTGTGGTCTAGCTTTGTCGTGAAGCAGCCGTGGCGTGGAGCAATTGACCAGCCTTGGTATACATGAGTAAATATGTACAAATTTTGGTTTGGAATTCCTTACCAAAGAGGAGATATTCGTGATTGAAGTGACAAGTACGAAAAGCGCCTGTTACATATGTAAGGACCCTACCGATAGGAAAATAATACAACTTTTGCGTAAAGTAAAGTAACATTTCCATGGTAAATATTCCATTGTGACCGAAAAGGCATAACGGGTCACTTGTGGGTTAAAACTTTATAACAATTGTTCCCGAAAACTATGTTTAGTATTGGGCAGTTAGGTAATATGGTTTACATACAAAGTAACCATCTATACTTCCACATATTATAACTATTTGACGACCGGTTGGCTTAAGTAATAACGTGGCGGTGAGCCCGTGCGTTACGCGCGAGGTTCGCGAATCCCGCCTAGGTCATGAGTATATGTTATGTATTTCTATAACACAAGTCCTCACGGTACATACCTCAGGATAATCCTAGTCTGTAGTGTGACAAGTTCACTATATATATATATGATCAATGAACGCCAAGACGACCGACCTCCTGCTACTCGCATACATCCCGGACCGGAGTATACATCCCGCATACTGCACGGAGATCGTCTTCCCACCTCGTGAACGGTCGACCAACACTTCGTTTTCCTCAACGCGCCTTCCACTCCAGACACTTACAGGCCCATCTGCGATCTGTTCTTCATCAGACGCTAAATAAATAAGACACCACGGTGCGCTTCTAGTAATATCTAGATATTACGAAATGGAATGACTATCTGAGGAAGTAATTAATCCGATAAAGTGCAGGCGAACGAATTCCGTCTCCATAATATCGCATAAATTCATAAGCGGCGAAATGCTTTCTGGGACTATAAAATAATCCGAATATTTCGAAGTCTACTGTGAGTTCAGTTCATGTAATTATTTATGTAAATAAAATTGAAGCGTCTGTCCGTATTTCCAAATTAACTAGGTTTTTAATAGTGCATTTCGTTATTTTTGTTGTAGGGTTTTATTAATAATTAAACATGGTAGTTTAATTATTAGTAAAAAAATTATATGCAATTGTCTGACATTCTTTTTGCACGAAGTGATCTCTGGAATTGATCTCTGGAATCATTACAGTTCGTATACTGATTTAAATGGGACTTTCATTAAACGTTGCAGGAGTTATGTGTGGCAAGAGATATTGTGGTGCATTTTATTTTTAAAATATTTAGAATTTCGTCACAAAAATAAGAATCGAATTATGCGGTTGAAACCGCGCGGTTTAGATAGCGTACGACAATTTTCTCAGGACTGTTTTAAGTGGACACTGTATTGTAAATTTTCTACGAAGACAACCCAGTTTAGGCACACGTGTTTGATTAGGCTAGTGAAAGAATGCCGTAAAACTTTCGCAACAATAAAATTTTAAAATAAGGTATAAATTTTATAAGACACTAATTTGGGTGAATATTAGTCTAAATTAAAAGAGAAAAGAACGGTCAAGTGTAAGGAAGAGGTAGTTTAGGCACGGGTAGTGCCATGCTGCATAGGGGAAGGTAGTGCCATGCGTAGTGCATGACACTTTGTTGTTTGTCGACATTTTGTCAAAATCCACAGAACGGTTACCGAGGAATACTTTCGCGTATAATGTGTTAAAGCGAGAAACCGGGCCCTGTTAACCCCTGGCAATGCCAAGGTACGCTAGTATCTCTATAAAAATAGTTTTTATTTCTCGCGATTCCTAATTTAAATGTAACTATTTAACACATGGACGGTCAGATAGACAACGGAGGCGTAATACCATTCGGGTACGGAACTCCGAAATATTATTTAGGAAGTGCTATATATCATTATGCGTGTATTAATTCACACGTCCTTTGATGGCGTCGAATTTTTGTGCAGTTTGAGTTGGCACTTGCACTATCATAACTGTAAAATATTAAAGAGAAATTCATAAATAAATTTAAAACATCGCCAGGAATAGCAAATAAACAATAATATTGGGTCTGCAGATATTTTTTTTTTTGTTACAACGAAATTCATTCTTTACTTATTTTTTTATGGAATAGGGGGGATTTGATGACTACCTACGCCCATTAACATATATATGCATATGTGATGATGCTTCCTCCTTCACGTCTTCCCGCCTATTGGTGGGTAAAACAAGGTATAAATTTTATAAGACCGTAATATGGGTGAATATTAATCTAAAGTAAAAGAAAAAACACCGGTTAAGTGTAAGGAAGAGGTAGTTTAGGAACGGGTAGTGCCATGCTGCATAGGGGAGCTAGCTACCCGTTCACTCACAAACCTCATGAATTACAAAAGCATTACGATGACTTTTATACGACATCATGTGAGACGCCAGAACTGTCGTCCTGGACAATTCGAATGCAATGCAGCATTGAACCACCACTTCCTGTATTAAAAAAAGTATTTGAATATATCTGTAGTGTCTTCGGCGTCGAATGCTTCAGTACATTCAGTTAAAATGTAACTTGACTGTCTGTTAAACTTGATTAGAAGTTCTCCAAAGTGAAATTTAATTTTATTTAGAAGTTATTTCGAATTATAAAACAATTTATAGCAGTAATTCATATTACATTATTAGTCATAATAACTGGAGCAATTCAAATTATAGAATTCTTGTATGCGCACATCGAGAGTGCTACATGTACTTTACGATTAGTCTCTATTCGGAAAACAACTAAAAATTACTTAAATTTAGGCATTTGATTTATTATTTACTAGCACTTAGCAGTCCATCCCGGCTTCGCACGGATATTTCACGAAATATGGCAAAAAAATTGATTTACAAAAATAAAATAAAAAATATGATTTTTTTTCGGCCTTGTAAACATCACACGTTACAATGACAAGAACTTAGATTTATGAAAAAATAAAGTCAGTAATTCCTGCAGCTAAATGAGGATTTACTTTGATTTCTTTCTCCAAGTTTTGGATACATTATCGAAGCTTTCATAATGACCACTACCTTTAAAATAATGTTATATAACCTATATTCATCACAGATAATGTAGGATTGTCATGGTCCCCATTATGGCCTTGTCGTGGCGGTGGGGCTCAGTAGCCTGGGGTGATCCGAGACACCTTGGGCGAAGCCAATTGAACCGAGTAGGTGGCGGCTCTTAGTACCCCTCCTATAAGAAGAGGAGAGCGCTCGAAGCAAGGCGCGAGGATCGGAACCTCACCCCATTGCATTGTCCCAAAGTCAGTGGGGTTGTCCTGTGGTGCGTAACAATCCCATCTGTGGAGGTGGTGTCGGTCCCTTCGGGGGCTGACTTGCCGTCGGGGTGCCCTCATGATTTGTTGTTCCGGGACACCTCACCAAAGGCGGCACTGGTGGCACTCGCAGTAGTTTTTGTGGGTATTCGACGCTATATAATGTGCCGCGAGCCCCACACACCACTGGACGCCTGGATGACTAGGGCCAGTGAAGGCGCGTAAATGTCAACAAAAAAAAAGAAAGGAATTTTTCAAATGAATCCAGTAGTTTCGGAGCCTATGCAATGTAAACAAACCAACAATCACATGTAGTAAACATATTTTTAATGCTAGTATAGTTTTAACTCTAACATTTATCTTAGACGGCAGACGTTGTCCTCTCTTAACTAGAAAACGTCATGTTCTCCTGGTAACGTGTAATGTTGACAGTCGTGGAAACGTGGCGGTAGTGTTCAACATGTTAAATTTGTATTTGAAATTGAGATAACTCAACATTGTTTTTCATATCATTTTATAAACATGTATGTAGAAGTCTACATACAAAATTTGGCCTTGCCATAACAAACGCCAAAAACAACGATCAACTATCCAATTCGATGCAGTAGTCATTAAGTTATAGCGCATAACTATTTGTCGGATTATGCGGATTTAATTTTTATAAATATAGACATAACATCAATTTTGAATACCGTAGTTTTTATGAGACGTCAATACACACCTATTGTAGCGGTGGGCCATTTGCCAGTGGCAGTAATCATGACGTTCGATATTTATCCCTTTGATGTACATAGGATGAGTAGTTTACTCCAGTTTTTAGAGTGATATCCTTTTAACATTTTAAGAAATATACTCGCCTCACCTTATTTATTGTTTGCTAACCACACGCATATAAAAACTCTGAATATTCAGCAGTGGAAGCCTTCTATCTGATAATGATGATTATTATCATTCCCACGTCTATTAACACATACAAAGCTATCTGAAACACCAGCAAACTTATATGTTATATAAGTTTGCTGTATATATATAAA
>JAFELO010000236.1:682504-693175 GCA_017140195.1 Eumaeus atala | reverse complement strand
TCATCATTTGCGCTTATGTTTGTAATTATTTTTAGTGTAATTAATTATTTTTACTACTGTGAACCAGTCCTAAATTAAGAGGCCATATTTCGGCCCCGTAGGTCACCACGGGGAGATTATTTATTATTATATAGGCGACATGAGAATGCGACGAAGGTTCCGGAATGCTGCCCAACCCAATTGAATCCTTCTATCGGCTTCCTTCAAGTTATGTTAACCTAGTTGCAATAGTTGGCCGAGGTAGACGTATTCGTCTACAACTCCGAGAATAGCACCATCCACGTTGACCGGCCTGGGGAAAACATGTTCGTTGAACATGACCTTTATCTTGTTCAAGGTAATCCTATTGGCTAATCTATCCTGAGGATTAATTTAGGCTGTGCAACATTTGCTGGAAGCTCTTCAACGATTCGGCCAACAACACGATATCGTCGGTGAAACAAACACGTGAGCGGTATTACTACAGTTTAAAGTCTTAAAGAGGTCTTCCAAAGTATTAGTGTACAGGTGCAATAGGATTGGCCTTGTTTGAGCTCCTGGAATCAGAAGAGACTTAAAATCTGTGTTATACAATGCTCACAGCACTTCGACGCATTGCCAATCAACCTGACATCGCTGCAAGGCTTCCAGAACAGCACAGGTTTCGACAAAGTCAAATATTTTTCTCAGTCCTCAAAGGCAAGGCACATCAGTTGATTGTACTCATGTGTCTTTTGTACAACTTGCTTAATGGTGAAAATGTGGTCCTTGGTACTAAATCCTCTGAGTATCCCAGCCTGATCCGGTGGCTGGAATTAGTCAAGCTTTGTGGTGAGACGATACGTCAAGACTCTCAAGAATAACTTGTAAATATGGCTAAGAAGTGAAAGTGTTATGTAATTTTGATTGAATGATTGGCCACCCTTCTTAAAAAACAAAACAACGTCACTTCCAAGCCATACCTTAGGAGGTACGCCCCGCCGAAAGACAAAATTAAAAATCTTTTTTGCTTTCGTAACACCTGCTTCACCTCCTGCCCGAAGAAGCTGGACTGTAATTCCGTCCTTCCCCGGAGGGATTTTTTCGGCACTCCTGGCCTCGTCAAATGCCATTGTAATTTCCGATATATCCGGTTTTTTAATTCCAGTTGGAAATTCCGGTACCTACCACTGTTCACCGGGAGTTAGGTCGGAGTGTTGACTATACTAATCGGACACGATCGCGACAAAAGCCTATATTCAGAGGGCCTCTAAGCAATCGGTGATCGCTTCCGGTTTTAAACCTGTTGATCAAAAAATTCTATACATGAATAAATATTAATTTAATTAACAGCTTGAGTGCTATTTACTTTACACACCTAGCAGAAAGCGGGTGGGAGGCAACGTGCCGTTGGAGCCTTTGAACTCCATGAGTTACAAATGTTATGAGTGTAAAGTGAAAATTGGACAATTAGTTAAAATAATATATTGAGTAATGTTGAAAGTCGTGGAGTAAAAGTATTTGTCTGTAATGATAGCTATGTTGGGACTTGTTTGTTTTAAAAATACCTCTGTATATTATAAATAATATTTATAATATAGGTGTTCTTATGAAAACTAAGATTTGAAAAGTGTAGGCTCATAATTTCCTTTCTGATATCTATACAATAGTAAAACAATCTAATAACTATAAATGTGAAAGTTTAACAATATAAAATATTATGTTCAATGAAAGCAAATTAAATTAGTTTCAGAATTTGGACCTAAAAGTAATATTGTGGCTTTATTCCGTATATTCGCAGAAACCAAAATTTTATAAGTAATAATTTTAGGACAATCTTCATTTCTTTGAATGGTTTTACAAATTCTCATAAAAACATGATAATGTTTATTGTACCATAAGAGCTTAGTTTGTTTTTGCGACGAGCTTTTTTTGTAACAAAAGAAGCTCTCCGCAGTGCGTCATTTATTTCGTTGGATTAATTGGACTTTAAATTTATTTATTGCGCCGAAAAGGAGCAGAAATTATGGTTCTGTATTGTCGTTTATAAATTAATTATGGCGTCTTGTATTCATTCTTCCAAATTGTACTGCTGGCGAGGCCCTAAATTATATGAAAGAAAACATCGGCTCCTTCTAATACAATCAGGCCTCACCAGCTTTGTAACATCTGTTTATTTCTCCTGTGTCCAGTAATATGAATTGTAATTATTATCAATCATGTTTGCATTTCATTCATATGATATTAATTACAATTTACTTATTAAGAAAAAACAATTAAGTCCTCGCATCATAGTATAATGAACCGTGAGAATGTTTGTTCTTTTAATAATTTTATTATTCAACTTTAAGTTATCATTGGCGTAAGAAAAATGGTCTCCGTATAGAGAAATTCTTAACGCGTTTATTAGTTGAATAAGCATGTTTAGTGTACCATTTGATGGTTCTAGTGAGTGTTAATATGTAGTATCTCCTTAGTCCAGTGAACATAAATAAATTTGATTCCAATTAGGTATTAATAAAAAAGAAAAGGCACAAATATCAGTGGCATGGTTATCTGGCACGAATTTGAGGTATGAAACTCCCGTTGAATGTTTATAAGATCCATTATGGCTTAGGGGGACAATTGGAACCCTTTGATGACTATTGATATTTATTAAATTCGCACAAAGCACATGAAACGCGAAAGCATAGAGATTATTTTTAGGGTTCGTTGACCTCCCCGGTGGTGCTGGTCCAATTCAGCTGCAGCAGCATGGCTACTCACTTGGCTTGGCTAGGATTCGTAACGAGAAACCTTTGTCATTACTCTACCATCTATTCAGTGTCAAAGACCTCTACAAAACACCACTATCCTCACATACCTGCTATCAAACACCCACACGTAATTACATCGAAGGCATCAATTATTTACCTCATAGCCTATCAGGTATCGACGTGTAATTTCCGAACTCTGTAATGTAGACAACATTACAACAATGTATGATGAAAATCAATAGAAATTGTGTTCATATATTGTCTGTTATTCGATGATACAATCATTGAATGTATGCGGCGACGATATTGATAAGTTATAATTTTAATTTATTAAATTATTATTTACTATATTGGATCAAATACGCATATAGACAAGAGTCACAACACAACTCTACTAAAGAATGCTTGGGTATTTTGGTGACATCGCACGTCACAACCAGATAGCCTTGAAAAACCTTGTGGTGAGCAAAGTAGGAGGGAAAGGACCACGTGGACCCTAACCTTGCCGGTGGGGTGACTGTACTCACGGGTGTCTCTGTGTCCCTCGAGAAGCTGAACAACGAGATCATGGAGAAAAATCGTAGGAAATATAGAGGGCTTTCATCGGGGACGTGATCTTCAGTAATGAAGAAACCGACAAAGAAGAATTATCCGCTCTCGTAGCTGTAGATCGTTATTTGTAAAAAAATAACGTTAGTTGTAGATTAGTATATTCAGCATTACTCCAATCGGTTTGCAGGAGATGCGCGTAACAGACAGAAGGTAAACGGCGCGGTGCTCCAATAATGCAAATCACGTCCATCGTAAGACGGGCAGATGTCAATCCTATGTGAAAAAGAAGTTCAAAAGACATTGCGCGTTTTTACTCGCTTTTACAAAAGTCACAAAAACATATCGAAAAAAAAATGAATTCATTTTATATCATTATCATCATTATCAGCTTGACGATGTTCACTGCTGAATATTTGCCTCCTCCATAAGGCGCCACAGGCCACGGTCTTGAGCCACTTGCATCCAGTGTCTCATCGATTCATTTCTTTTTCATATGTAGACAAAATATGAGAATGAAAAAAATTTACCATTTATCCTTGGATATAAAAATTAATATAGATTTTCACGTAGCTTTTTTTATAGCTCATGCATACAGGACGGAAACAGACATGTAGCGCGCGTCGTAGTATAAAAATACTTTAACATTATTTGGAATTGGGCTTTTTTTTTTTTAAATTATAACCTCATTTATCTTTTGCTAAAGCTGGGGGATCGTAATAAAGTACGGTCTACACTATTCGCTACCTCCATCAATAGCAGTATTTTATTTTTACACGGGGAAACCCTTTTATGAGGGAAATTTGACATGGATTCAGTCCGGTGGGGTATGTCAGATTCTGGCCCTTGAAAGAAGGATACCATCAGCCAAAGGCACCTCGGCGACTGGTCAGTACCTCCCAAAGGGACCGGCTCTTTCTTGAGGGGGCTGTTCAGATGACCATATACCCAGCCTGCATCGCTGCCGAGGTCATGCAGTAAAGTCTGGTTCTCATCCTGACTCACGCCCTCAATTGGGAGGCGGTATAAGTCTTCCTCGCATTCTCACCCGTCGCCTTCTGAGCGGAGCAGTTTCCTCATCTTCTCCGCTCCGTTCCGCGGCCTACTTTTGGAACAAAACAGTCTCACATAATGCAGCCATCGCCTCCCAGGAGCTGTCCCTCTCGAGCATTGAGCAGACCATGCTCGAGAGCGAAAGGTCCATCCATAAATCTCAACGCCGCAGTCTATACTATTGTGGTGAAATATAATAACGCAGCTCTGGTCAGTGTATATGTCGTAGTCGTATTATACAAATTTCCGTATAACATTACGACTAGCCCTTTTCAAAAACCGGGCAGTTTTGTTTTGCGGCGGTCCAACGATTAGTCGGATTGTTATTGCGAGGCGTTCTTCAATATGGCGGCGGACGTTTAGTCTCTTCGAATATCTTGATTTTAAGCAGTGATAGTGATCAATACTAGTTTGAAATTAGGCCATGTGTTTTTAGTGCAAATAAAAAAAAATAACCTATGCACGGGCCTATCTAATCACCGCCTTTTTCTTATTTCTCTGTATTCGATAATCAACGCCGTTGTTGTTGTTATCACGTCAAGCAACACCGCCAGTGTTAAAATTCAGAACTATAATGTGTCAAAATAGCGGATAATAGTTCACCTTATTTCAATAAGGCTAGCTTTATTTAATATCGTTTAATGCCGATTTCTTTTTTGTGCAATTTCACTCAGCTGTATTCAATCTAGGTAACCTTTCACTCGCCGGTCCGAGGTGGATGCGAATAGCAGGAGTTCAGTCGTCTTGGCGTTCATTGAAAGAGGCCTATGTCCAGCAGTGGACCGATAAGGGCTGATAATGATGATGATGTTGATGATGAAGAACCGTTAGCTCGCCACAAAATAAAACGGTCTTACTTTACAAAATGGCTGGCCGTAATGGAATACGGTGATTTAAATAATTCGACTATGACATATACATATATATAAAAACTGTCCTAAACAGAACATCTGTAGTAAATCAGTGGTGTAGGGAAGGAAGAAAGGAGAGTTACGCATCAGCATGTTAACAATAAGGCGGATGTCTATGGGTCTAATATATACTATAAAATGTCGGTACCGACCGGCAGCAGTTGAATATATCAACTGTCCGCGGTGGTGTATTGCAGTCCGTCTAATGTCATCCTAAAAGAGTTAAAATGAAAAGTAATATTCATTACCTACATGCATAAAACAAGTAAATAATGACACAATTTCTATACTACATCTGGTGAAGACGTAATCATGTCTCCGTGTTCTCAAAGCAATTCATGTTCAGATGAAACTTCATAACTCTAAGTTTATCTTAAAACATTATCCTACGTGTCATGCAAAGATATCCGATATATTGGTAAATCGACATCAAACCACGTCAAACTGAAAACAATTACCAACTACTAAATGTTCGCAGTTGCCGTGCAATTTAATTTCCAATCGTATGGAGTGACGTTCGGCTGTACCGCAGCTATGACATTTGATGAAAGCTCCACTTAGCTCACTAATATGTAACTGACCTAATTAACTGCGCAATAATTAATTAATGCAATTTGTTTTCAATAAAGAGGGTTATGCCATTTTTTTTAATTAAGTATTTTTTTATATTATTATGCTCTTTATCTTTTTAATTACTTATTTAACAATTTTTTTTACATGTTTTTAGGTGGCCCCTTATCAATTAAATTGCGCAAAAATAGGAATAGGGCAGTATTATTGACCATTTATGATAAAATTTCACAATAATTAAATTCAAGTGTGATCGAGTTTTATTTATCGCGCAATTCAATTGTGCACTTTATACTACAGTTCTTTTATTTTATCTTCGCGTCAGAGAGGTTAATGTTAAGCATATGTACTATGTATGTATATAGAATTTTATGTTCCCCAGCTACAGTCTAAATGATTTCAATATATTAGGTAAATATCGCACGATTTATTTTAATAAAGTGTGCATTACTCTGTACATTACATACATATATATACGTTTAGTAGTCGGGTCCATTGTTCCTCAATTTTATGTCACTTTTATTTCCTAAGCATTGAACGTTGTTGTCAGATATAAATGAAAAGCTTGTTGTTTTGTACATTCTCTCAAGTGACGATATATTGACTATGATGATATTTATATTTCCACACGTGTAAGGTTGATCGTCACGTAAGTAATTTTATCGTGTCTATGATTGTTATCATCGTCCCCCAGGAACCTACACGTGACGCGAAATCTAAATTTAATAGCAGAAAAATATAGTTACGATAATCAATAATTCTTATGTAGGTGCTATACGTACATGTAAATGGAAATAATATTACATTGAAATATATTATGAAAATATTTAGAAGATAATCATATTTACAAATTAACTTTCCAACAAAGTCCGTTTAAATCATAGAAGCCTTTCAACAGAAGATATAATAACTTATTATTACTATACTTTGGTTATTCTTTCTAGAACAAAACTTTCGTAACAATTAAAATTACAATTGCAGTCTAGAAAATATAAACAAATTTATTTTATTTTGAACTAACAATAAACAATTTTATAAAGGGCGGTTCTCTAATAACTAATTTACGCCTTCACTGGCCTTGGGTTGTTTCCGTGGGTATTCGGCACATGATAGTGCCGAATACCCACGGAAACAACCGCGAATGCGATCAGTACCACCTTTGGTGAGGTGCCCCGGAACAACAAATCATCAGGGCACCTCGACGGCTAGTCGGCCCACTAAGGGACCGACGCCACCTCAACAGATGGGGTCACACCAGAGGACACCCTACCAACTTTGGGACAGTGCAATCAATGGGGCGAAGATGGGAAATCTTCGCACCTTGCCCCGTGCGCCAAGGCGCCGCCACCATTTGCTGTTATGTCCCCTCTCCTTATAAGAGGGGTACAAAGAGCGGCTCCTCCTCCTGCTCTTTGGTCCGTTTTTATTGATATTAATAAATAGAGTAGGGGCGTATTTATGACCAACGTCGGTATTTCCGTGGGGAGCACTCGTTGTCAACAGCTTTTGATTGATAAATTGAAGCCAGGTTATAGCAGATAATTGAAGCCAGGTTATAGCAGATAATTGAAGCCAGGTTATAGCAGATAATTGAAGCCAGGTTATAGCAGATAATTGAAGCCAGGTTATAGCAGATAATTTAAGCCAGGTTATAGCAGATAATTTGTCAATAATGACATTTGAGTCAGTAAAACACAAATTTTAAATTAATTTTAGAGCCTATTTATTGTGCCCAGTTTAGGAAACTTTGGTTTATTATTAAGTTTGGAATTGTGACATTTTAAGCGAATTTTTAAACTTATTATGATATTTTATTACTTATAAAAATAAAAAATATGAAAAAATTAAATGTTTCCTATACCTACAAGAAATGCATGTTGTAATTTATTATATTTATATTCAATTACAATGACGTGTAGCTAAATTTCGGCGTAGTCGCGCAGTACATATTGTAGTAAAAGAGTGTGCGCAGACAGAGGTGCAATATATATTCCCTCTTTTTATTTTTAGCATTAAATGCAATATTACACACATCAACTGTAAGTGACCAGAACAGAGATTGAGAAAATATTGGACACATATTTTCTAAAATCTATGGATTAAGCGAGTTGTCTTAAGTGTATTAATGATAGTGCTTTGGGCAGTACTATTAGTTACACATAATATCCTAACGTGCTACAATGTCATCTACTGTCGTTTGAAGTACATTCCTCATAATTTATTAGGTCAATTAAACGCTGCACTAGCGCCTACGTCCACAGAGATAGCAATAGTGAGGTTAGTTATCTAGCTTAGTAACGGCTGTTAGGTGTAATGCCCATCAAAGAGCAAAGGCGTTCCGAATTGGATAACACATATATTATTAATACTAGCCACGAGCGCGGTCTCACCCGCGTAAATTACGAAACTTTAAACCGTTATTTCACCATTTAGATAAGAAAATTTCAAAAACGCTACGACAGTTGTAGATTTTTTTTAAAACAAATAACGTATTATAAGGGTAGAATTTTCACAACGTTGCAGATGTTTAATTATATTCATGATGTATATATATATGTGTGTATTTTGAAATCGTGTCAGGTACAGGCAATCTTACTCTGCCTAAGAACAGATGAAATATTCGTAATTCTAATTCAAATTCAGAATTTGTGCTTCCATTTTAAGTTCAATGTTGCGTTTATTGATAGTGGATACAAGGTTTGGTGGAATTGTTTTAGAAAAAATCCTTCATAAAATATTACTTCATTATTCTATTATTGTTATATTTAGTAAGCACGAGTAACAATCAGGAAAGACAATCGCCATACACTTGGAGTAACCACTCCCAAGATAATAATACGCGCGAGGCGGCGTACCACTGCGTAAGCCGTAGTGGTGCATTTTGCTACAAGCGAGGAAAGTGCCTGCGTTACACATACTGTATTTCCTTCAACCTGCGTTGATAGCTTGAAATTTTGTCATGTTTTTTCACCTGCCATACGGGGACTAAAGTTCAACTTATGCGTAGATAGGAAAAATTATTTTCCCTCTAATACCAAAACTGTCTATGCAACAGACGAGAAAAGACTGATGATGATGATTAAACCACGCAATGATGTTTCTATAACACATTAATATTAGTCAGAAACCACGACGACAAGACATTAAATTATTCGACCGGAACTAACTTATTAGACGAAAATATTTCACATGCAATAAAAATATGATATGTGTGCAAAGAACAAAAATTTGGCGTCGACTTCCATTATTTCTGGTGTGTGTCTCGCTTTTATGTTATCTCTATATTATTTAAAATTGGACGTATGTAGGTGCGAAATTAAGAGGCCAATATTTGATCGATCGTTATAAAAGTTAGAAGAAGATATCCGGTCCCAGCGTAGCTCAGGTGATTCGTATTAATTATATTATTTATAGATAGATTGTAATTGACACTCATGTTCTATTTCGTTTATCTGATAAATCTGGTTGAAGTCAAAAGAGTTTAGTTGTTAGTTTTAGTTATTTTAGTTTTGAGTTAAAAGACAATCACACCGATACTGCATATCACACCATAGAATATAAAATAATATATAGTATACTATTTTTCGTAAACATATATTTTTAAAATTACCTGTGATGTTACTCTCCTAGAAATTCATTACCCGTGTCGGATATTAGGCATCATTCTGGTTAACTACCTCAAACGATAGATTGAAAATTATCGAAAATTGACATCCACGAAAATGTCACCCGACACAATGTTCATTTGGGTTTTAAAATTTATCTGGTGTTTTTTTGTTGGTTGGTGTAATTACAAGTGGCTGATTAATAAACGTTATATAACACACGATTAATCTTTATCTATATATGTAGTAAAACAGTTCTGTCTGTTCTGTCCAAGAAGTAAGGGTAGTAAGTCCAAGAAGTACGTGTTTGTTCTGTCCAAGAAGTAAGGGTAGTAAGTGTCTGTTCAAGAAGTACCCAAGTTGAGTTTCAACAATAATATAAGTAAATAACCTTTAACAACGTGTCAGAAGATCCGTCTCTACCTAGGGACCGGTGTTGAAAATTGAAATTTTTGGCAAGGAAAAAATATTTTGTATTAATGCTCTTTTATTGAAATTTATTTATATTATTTTTGTTGTGAACACACAATACGATATATAAAATTCAAAAAACAAAAAATTCTACCGTTGTAAAAGTATATTGAAATATTTTGCCCCGCGGTGGACTATTATTACTTATAATGTTTATTGCTATATATTACTCAGGTAAATCTGTGGTTTTATCTGCATATATAGATATATACCAAGGGAAAACTTAATTTTATCGGAATAGAATGCAAATATTTATGATGATATTCCAAATTATTATCTATACCTGTATCCAAACTTAATCCCAATCCATTCCGTAGTTATTGAGTGAAAGAACATCAAACATGTATACAACTTTTCTCGTATTAGAAGGATTATGTACTTTGTATCCACAAACTCATTACAAGAGCCATCGTCTTCAGCCCCACTGTGACTATCCGAGATAAGCAAAAGAAATATACAGAGATTGATGATGCCTTGTTCAAACAGTTTAGATTTGGGCAAATGTCTCATACATGTCACGCCAAGGAGGCGGGAAAAGATTAACCGTCGACGCTACAGCATGTGCGCCGCCTGTATTAGCAAAACTCTTGGTTTTAATATTAAAGTGTTTTTTTGTGTGACTGTTATGTTATTCTGTAGCTGAAACTGTGTTACTGTTACCATGAATAAAATTATTACTCAAATGAATCGAATTGGAAAAGTAATACAGTTTTAGCTTCAAGTTAAACGAGGAAATAAATAACAATTTATTGTGTTTGTCTTAACGTCATCGAACTTCATATTTATGATATAATTTAT
>JAFELO010000236.1:632340-682412 GCA_017140195.1 Eumaeus atala | reverse complement strand
AATAACAACAACACATCTTCACGCCAGCTCCCCATTGGGGAGGTAGAGAGAACCGAGTGCCACACATCACGATCCTTACACACCGGCCTTGCCTCCTCCACATTTATTAATCTCTTCATACAAACAACCTTCGGACAGCACCCGATGAATCTTGTCATGGTCAATCCTGGTGTTCCTCGGTGCCTAAATCCTTCGACATTTGCATTGTATGTCTGTTTTGTTAACGTTTCACCTTTCATTCTTTTGCATTCCCGAACCAACGGAGCGTTTTGTGCCCTTTCTCATTTTTACCGGGCTCTTTCTTTCATACCTAAGCTCTCTCTCTGTTTCGAACACGATCCGAGAGGGTTACGTCACATATTTCTTTCTTCTCGCAACGACCTCATCTCTACCGAGTTTGTTCTAATTTCATGCACTTAATGACATACCCAACTCTTACTTACATATAATAACGTTGGGATTAGCACATAATTATGCCGACCACCCTGTTTCCCTAAGGCCATTCACTCTGTACCCTGCACACACTATTCGTTCGACATCTGCGATGTATTCGACATCTTCTATCTCTGCTAACAGCACAATCAAGATAAACAAATTCATTCACTTGCTCCAACACTACGTCATCGACCACAACTCTTACGTCTGGTTATTCCTCTTTCAACCAACCTTGTCATAATTGTAATTAAGACGGCGTATGCACAGATTGGTTGATGGACAGACCTTATTGAAACGACAGCAAAATTTTCTCTCACTGTATGTAAACAATCTGTAACATAGAAATTTGGAGCAAAATCTGCTACCAACAACGAAAAATTTGGAGCAAAATCTGCGACCAACAACGAAAAATTTGGACCAAAATCTGCTACAAACAACGAAAAATTTGGAGCAAAATCTGTTACCAACAACGAAAAATTTGGAGCAATATCTGCTACAAACAACGAAAAATTTGGAGCATAATCTGCTACCAACAACGAAAAATTTGGAGCAAAATCTGCTACAAACAACGAAAAATTTGGACCAAAATCTGCTACCAACAACGAAAAATTTGGAGCAAAATCTGCTACCAACAACGAAAATTCAGACAATCCATGACCACGACCATTCCGTCGGGAGTACACAACTAGGAAGGACTTACCAATTATAACAACGGATTTCATTTTAAGTTACTTGTTTTTTATATTTTATAAACACATTATATGGATATAGAGTGCCTGTTACCTGCATACTAAAGGCACATTGTTAATAGTAGTAAAATACCAGTATGTTGTAGTAAATTTACTCACAAGAACTCAGAGAGCATTAATCCTTTACGTATTATTTATGTCATCGTATTGGATTACCATCCTATCAGAGTAGTGGAATGAAGCTGTATATAGAGGGTCCCCTTGTACCTGCCGTGGTTATAAGGCCACAGCAACAACTTTTAACAATTGATTGCCTTTTTAGTATATTTGGTATACTGATGTGTTGTCGTCCATCACAGCTCTCCTCGAATGAGCCACCAGAAACTCACAAACCGCACGAAACTCCAAAGACAACACGTTGCAACTGCACGATATGAGCAAGATGTGTTTCCTTGGTCGTGTTAGCCGCACTCGAGCGGCATGCACTACATCATACTAAGAGGCTCCATGTTTTTTTATTGCAAAATTAATTCTTAATGTGTTCATTTATTAAGCCACTCCTACACTTTAGTAGGGGTCAGCGTATTACAAATGTATATTCGACGATATTCCTACTGAATGTGTTACACGGATAATCCACGCCGTACGGCGTACCCGCCCGCGGACGTGACGCGCACGTCAACTAGTTCGCCGGATACGATTTTTTCTGACGTGCAGCCCCTTGCAAATTAAAACAATAGCGTATAGATGACCAATGCGAGCTGTGAATGGGACTAGTCAGTGAGGAATTGCATCCATTTTCATACAGTGCCGCAACGCGTAATTATTCAAAAATGTGTCTGTTATTACGCACTTAAGAGTAAAGTCGCAACTTATGAAACACTAGTTGTGTGCTGTTTCAACCACGTAAAATCTATTCCCAAGGAACGATTCATTATTGTTTGATTTGCCGAGGATATTATCCATAAACTACGAAAGTTTACATCAAAATCCTTTCAGGTATTTTCACGTGATGCGCGGTCAAAAGCACACGTTTGTTCTCTGAGTCAACTGAGACGAAGTCAACTGTTCCGTGGTCAAAGAAGACAAAAATCCAAAACTGTTGAGGCGTGTTCTGTCATTGACCCTTATTCGGTCATATTCAGTATTATTATATGCACATAGGTCAGAATTTACAATGACATCCTCAATCTTCTTCTCTGTCGGTGTTATTAACTTGGCAAAACTTAACTCTCATAATTTCTCGCAATGTCATTATAACTTCTAAAAAGAATTTACAATGACATCCACAGTCTTCTTCTCTGTCGGTGTTATTAGCTTGGTAAAACTTAACTCTCATAATTTATCGCAATGTCATTATAACTTCTAAAAAGAATTTACAATGACATCCTCAATCTTCTTCTCTGTCGGTGTTATTAACTTGGCAAAAATTAACTCTCATTATTTTATCGCAATGTCATTATAACTTCTAAAAAGAAATGCGAATAAGTGTAAGAATAGTAATTTATCTAAATATTAATAGTTCTATAATCAAGGTAGTCTTAGATTTTTTCAGTGTTCAATTACCCATTTAACGAGGAACATTACAAGTTACATACCTTGGCTGGTTATAAAAGGGTTTGAAAAATTAGAGGGGAGTATGACGGTTACTCAGATGAAATAGCAGGACGTTGGTAGTTTGTATTAAACGGTGGTACAGCTAATGTTTTCAATTTAATCGGATCCACCCACTACTGGTACTACACATGAAAACAACAACACCGGTCTTATGTGAAGCGAAGGCAAGTGCAAGATCCAGGATAGACCGGAATGTCGAAACATTGTACCTGCCCTGTGCCCCGACTTTAAGTAGGTACCCACTACTTTAAAAAAGATCATCTGTTTACGCTGCTACCAATATATTCCTACTTAAATTAAAAAGACATCGTAAATTAGGAATATATTTTAAAAATTACCTCTCTCTGGAGTTTAGACAGAAGTGACGGACAACAGCTGTCAAAATGACAGCTGTGCTCACGTCACGTTCCGTGCGGTTGGTGACAGTCTGTCTCAGACTGCACCGAGTTCAGTCTGAGTGGTCTAGTGGGTAGAACCGGATAAAGCATGACTACGTTTAACTTGATGTCCGTGCATGCCTAATTTGCTCTAGTTGTTTAGGTGCAATTTAACTATTAAAATGTAAATTTAACTAATAAAGTGTAGGTACAATATAAACAGCATTAAAAAAAACTTCTCACAATTTGTTTTTTTTTAACATTGTTAACCTAACTTCCGACTTTCCTTTGTAGACAATGGGTGCTTTGTTAAAGCTGTCAGTTCGATATATGTTATACCAAATTTTTTGTGTTATGCATAACGATACAGTGACATCATTGTGCAGTGTAGATGACGTCACTAGGTAGGTAACACCAACGACCAGACCTACGACCAGAAAATGAGGGATGTGATATCTCTGACTTTCAGAACATACACGCAGGAATAGATCAAAATTAAATACAAAATATCAGAAGTTTATTTAACGCTAGTTACTTAATTGTCAGCTTAAATACATCAATTTGAACTAACAAACTCACAGGTGACTTTCGGAAAAAATAACTTTGTTGTTTGTTTGATGGATTTGACAAATTTATTTTTTCCCGTCAAATTAATAAATTAATATGATGGACTTGTTTCAGAGACAAGATGAAACATACAAATTGAGAGGTGGGAGAAAAAAAATGGTCCAAGGATTAAAGAGGTCGACGCATCGACATAGTAGTTATATAGATGTTCACAAGCGTCGTAGGAAAGGATTGCTCACTTGCTCGCTCGCTCGCTTGCCCCNNCTATGAAAAAAACTTTGGGACATAAGCTGGCCACTAATGAGTCGTGGACCGTGTTGTCCGTGTCATTGGCGCACTCTTCTTAGTGCCTGTAGCGCAGAGATATTTATCGTTCGTCCCAAATTATCTATAATGTAACAGTCGGCGTTGTTGAAAACGAAGATGATTCACTTACATCAATAAACACTTTTTTCAAATAGCATACTTTTCACGTACCGAGAGGTAAACTAACCTTATTACTCTGTACACTATTTTTGATTTCCTTCGTATTTTGACCGCATGTCTTCTCCTCGTTGCCACGGCGCCCGCAAGCAACGCGGTCTGGTTATCGTCGTCGCTCTCCTCGAATTTATCCTGTACCGGCACCGCGGGCAGGCCTTTCGAGGTGCCCGCGGCGCTCTTAGTGCTCCAAGCGAGCATAGAACTCCTAAACGACCTGAAAGCCTCCGTTGTACAGGCCCTCTCACGCCATGCAACAACATATCGGTAATATACCGACTCACTTCACTACGTATTCACCTCCACTACCGTGAACTGAAATAACACTGCGGCGTCACTGGAGAACTCTGTTCACGGAGTCAGCTACGTGTCCGCCCGAATTGCGGATAAACTAGAGCGGCTTCTGACATTATCACAATACAAACAGCGGGATATCTCCCGCACACAATAGCGGCGAGTAACTAAGCACACGTGAATGCGGTTATTATACAGTGATATCACCTAGTCCGTATCGCACGTTAACGGCCTTCATTGAACTTGGTCAATCGATTGTGCTTTAATTAATACGAGCTTAATTAAAAAGGTACGGAATAAATTATGGCCAACAAATGAGGTCTAACAATTAACAAAACACGGGCACTTGTGGGCTGTTTAGTTTCATTATATCAAATGTACTGTTCATACGAATTAGTTGTTTACAATATTGACAATGTACACTGAACATAACGTGACCTTCATCACTGAAATATATTTAACTTTTACAATATATTTGAATCAACATGAAGTAATTGTTCCGTACGTCATTGTGTTCGCATACAGTCTAGTATTGCTCGATTTTGCATACAACTACCTTTATTTATGCGAATCGATTAATAAAACAATAGTGATAAAGAACCAAGCCAACATCAGATTGAAACACAGAATTAAAAAACGCGTTATTTCGTCCGTTCACAAACACGTGATTATTTTGTGTGGAAATTCAATGAGTCGTGATCGCGGCGTGCACGAGCCTGGCTATGGGAACCGGCGCGTTCACCAAACTGACGAGAGTCGAGAGGACCCTGCCGTGTTGTCGCCAGACCGACACGCCTCGCTCGATGCGTACGCGCCGAAATAGAAACAATATAGCCTCATCCGACGACTCATCGTCTACACGATTGACATACACTATTAACTCGTATTATGAGCTGACAAATATGCTCTACTGGTCCATCTGTATAATTGTACCTATGTAATTTTTTTACTATGCTAAATAGGGACCTTCATAAATTATGACATAACATTAGACGAGATTACGCTTATGGTCACATAGGTATGAGCCACTTGGTCAATTTAAATCATTAAAGTTGATTATTTGGATGACGAAAACTAATCAATGTGAAGATTATTATGTGCGATAATTAATCGTTTTAATAAATATTATGTACGATAATCAATTATATGATGATTATTATGTACGATATTTAATCATTTTGATGATTATTATATACGATAATTAATCATTTTGAGGACTATTATGCACGATTTGGTCATAAAAGCCACTATGAGTTTGGTCTGCGTATTGCATTAGTTACATGGATTATTCGTACCAAACTTTACCTTGTATCCGCTTTAGATGCGATATTCAGAGCCCCATTAACAAACTTGCATTGATTAATATTTCACTTAGTTTGGATTGTACGATTATCGGATGGGGAGTGACTTAACAGATAGATATTAAAATCGCTCAAGTATGTACAGTCTAAAAGTATCTATCATATATATTGTATATTGTGACAATTTAATCCTCTAAAAACAGTCAACAATGGGGAGTCAATGAACTATTACAGGCTTGGCCAGTCTTTTAAATACATTTATTTAATGATGGTCACCCCATATTCACAATCAAGAACAAACTTAGGACAAGGAGGAACAAACAATGGAATCAACCCAGTCTTTGATAATGGTTAGTAAAAAATTAGGGAACGAAGTCTTATTTTGGCAGTTGTCCGAGACTCCCTGCTGCAAACCGGAGGAATGTCCTTTATATATATATATATATATATATATATATATATATATCTAACAGCAATCAAAATAAAATAAAAAAAACAATCTACTAAGCAGCAGACCGTTCTTGAATCCTTAAATTCAATAGTTGAAGAATATAGTAACATTAGATCTTCATATTAAATCCAAACTTAAGAAAAAGGAGTAGAGCTCTGAAAAGGAACACACAACCAATAAAATCCCGTACCATTCTGTTGGCTCCACGAGCCAACTAAAATAAGGCAACATATAAACTCGGTTACAATAAAATAGAAATTAACACGCAATTTTCACGCGTGGCATAAACTATTCAAACTAACACATTAATGATACGGTCTATCAAATTAATAGCCATACATATCACGTAAATATAACCACATCAAAATGCACACATAAGAGAATTAAGACATTTTAACATTAATAATGATTTTTCGAAACATAAGATGAAACATGGCGTCGGCAAGAAATCATAAACTCACCCTTTTATATGAAATATAAATAATTGTTCGTGGCATAATTGTTACGAATATATAGGTTCCCGGCGGAAAAGAAAAATCTATTTAATTATCATTTGGGGATGGCAGATAGCGTCGGCGTCAAATCAATCCGTCCTCGATGTCGATAAAAAAAAGTCATTTCTTCGACACCGAAAACACCTTTAGTCTGGCAGGCAAAGATGACAGATATAATTTTTATAAAATGTTTAAGTAGCAAAAACATAATATATATGGCAGTAAAGATGACAGAGCTACAAGTACGCTAATTGTAAGGACATAGACAGTCTTGTGTGTGAGTGACGTTGTGACATCCTTACATCTCACACTCGTCTTGGGCAATATCAGATAAGACTATATTTGTCAAGGCAAATGTATAACAGGATATAAATGTCACAAGTCCGTTAGCAATAATCTTATTTTGTACTATATTTTGCGCTAACGTAACAGTATTAAATCATACCCAACGAAAAATTATTAACATTTTTTGTTTGAAAATGGTATTTGAATTTTTATGAGTAATATTTGAATTTTTATGAATAATATTATAATAATATTATTATAATATTATAATTAAGGTAATTAATAATGTTATAAAATTCCTACGCCAGCTTATTTTATTTTAAGAAAAATATTTCTTAAGTGTTAGCCATTAACGTAAATGACATGGAGTGAAAATAACCACTTTCAATCCAGTCACCTTATTTTATTATAATATTAAGCCTTTAGTATGGTTTTTATACTATTGTTAAAAATTAATATCTGCGTACCTAATACCTTTAATACAAACAGTTGACACAGAAGGGTGTGCAGTGACCTATGAGAGTTCACGGCTTGCTGTTTTATAACCATGCAGTTGTTCGGCTGGAGATTGATATGTATAACATTTAAACAGCTCAATAAAAGACTATCCATCGATATTTTTAGTTAAAGGCATTGGATTAAATTTCATTAAGTTAAAGTATATGATATGATTTTCACAAATATATCGTTATATTCATAGCCATAGATGCCCTTTATCTTTCCACGCGTACACGGACACAATCAAAACGCAAAGCCCGGAGTAAACGGGGTGATTAGAGGGTTGAAACCCTTCCACCCGCGAATTAAAAAAATTGAGAGTGAAAGTAATACCTTGTATATGACATTGGCTTCAGCCTGTGTATTTTATACTACAATAATAAATGTTCCATGGTTTGTGTATATCAAACGTATCAATACTTCGGAGAGCAGGCCAATCTGTTGGTGCCAATTATCTCAAAGTAGGCTCGCTGGCCCCCAGTCACGATCCTCTCCATGAGCTGTTCATTCTGGACCGGGCCGAGGCCATTTTAGGTACCGCGCGCGAGCTGGTGACGCCCTCGACGTCAGATTCTGGGGCTGTGAGACCCCGCGGTGGCTCGGCCATGATAATAATAGTTAAATTAGTTATTACAAACATTCTCATACCGGGATGCATATCTCCGATCTACGGGAGATGTGGGAATCGGACCCCTTTTTGTCCTCGAGGTTAATCTCGTCGCCCGGCGAGCACTCATAGCATTGATAAACGATGAAGCTGTGTGGGGCTTCTCTTCGATTCCACAGCTTAAGTCTAGGTTCGTAAAAGTAGTGTTCCTAAGGTTAACCTGAATGTTCGTAGAGGCATATTTGTGACGCCACTTACGCGATAAATATCAGAATGTGAGCCGGAAGACTGCCCGCCAAGCTATAGCTCATAAGATCCAATCTTAAAAATTTGTTTAACCAATAAAATCTGATTGTTATTTATTTTTATTGCGTCAATTCTAAAGCTCTTAAAATGATATAGGAGATAGTAAAAAAAAATATGAACACTATTGAAAACGTAGTGACGAAAATAAATTGTTACGCGTCCGAGCACGCGACATTTAGGCATGCCGAGTTGTGCGAGACGGAGCCCACTAAACATTTGCCAAGTGATGAAATTATTTATATACAGCGCGTGATCATCCACTTTAGACGCGTCTATTATTATCTTGATAATGTTTATAATTAAAACATTATTGGCTTGTACCTACATAACCGATTTTACACCGGCGACTGATCAATTAGGTGCTCGAAAAAAACAGCTAAGTTGCGTCTAATGAAATAAGTATTACGTCGCTTGCGTACACTCAGTACGAAACTTACGACCGTTTTCAATGTTCTGATACTACAGATACAACCTTGACATAGGTTTCATACAAAGTATGTCAAAATTCTATCTCTAGACAAACCATGGAAAGATGGAATATTGAAAATAGTAGTCGTTTTGTATCGCTTGAGACGATCGCCGTTAAAAGAGATATGAGAAAGAGAGATATAGAAGCCCTATAGCCCGTAACAGATAAAATTTGTTGGTTAAATTTACATTTTCAATCATCACTGTTTGTTAATCCTGTCAAGCGAAAAGCATATCTAATATGTAAATATTTGACAGACACTAAATTTAATGGAATATTTGATCGTTGAAAGTACAGTAGGCGCTGTGAAATATGTCATTATTTGTATTTCATTGTGAATGTTTGGCTTGTGTCTGATCAGCCCCTTTAGGCCATCGATAGCGATTGACAGCATTTTCAAAAAATAAAGATTATGCATATCTGTCATGAGTACGCAATAAATATAAAATGGTGTCCTCAGGCTGTTACTACTCAGCTGGTAACCGCAATTCACTCGAATATCGCGAGTTTTTGACAAAGTCTGTTCGCAGGTCTCTGTCAAAGTTTACTGATACGTGCGAAATTTGCTTTAATGTTATACATGATAACAACATCAGTCAATTCTCTTCCAACTGTTGCGAACTTCCTCTTTTGATCTCAACATACCTCGGCATCTCAACATAGATTGGAAAATTGCGCCCCATTCCTCAAATCTCCTACTTAATGTTATACGACTTTTACACGCACTGGTCGAAATAATACACGAGAACTACTTACTAAACTACAAGTAAATTGTAATAGCAATATTGTGCTCTAAAAATAATGTAATTAAATTTGAATACAGTATCTTATCAAAATTATTTGAATTGAATATTGTCTTTCTTAAGTTATTTAAAACATTTGACAAAATATAACAATTTAACTCGTACCTATAAGTTAAATTATACTACTGAATTGTAATTTGTAAAAGGTAATGACATGGCCAAATTTGGCCGGCACGACCCGCGAGGTATCTCTCGTTCACTTGATACCGATAAAAGAGACATTTTCTGTGTCGCGTTAGGTGCGGTTTGTGAGTGGCCAGTGGCCCCTTGGGGGGGGGGTGTATAAAAAGAGAGCAAATCCTTTGCCCCGTTAATAAAAAAACTTCTTGTGCCTTCCTATATACAAAAGTATTTAAATAGTCTCTAGTAAGAGGTAGTGCTATGTTGCATTGCTCCCATTACGTAGGCCTGATGGTAATACGCAGTGACAGTTTAAAAACGTTTGTAATCTCATTAAATAATTCATGTTCATTATTCAAATTTGCTTATACATAATGTAGGAGGCGGCGCATTATAAAAAGGAAATTAGGATAAATTACTACGGGAATATTTCCGCCTGTACTTTTTTATTTGTTAAAAGCTTTTATTTAACTAAGTAATGAAGTGATTCAGGGGGTTAAATTATGAATATTATTAACAACATAACTGGCCAGTTGTATTGAAGCAACTTTCAAAAAACTGAGATAAGATAGTGCGACGTTCGAGAAAAACAGTAGATAACTTTTTTATAGTAACGATATTTTTATAGTAGCACAAAAGTGAAAACGGAGCCACGACGAATACCAACGCTCATAGACATGCTCATAACTGTTAAACATATATGTTGTCCCTCAATTCTTATTATTTCTTCATGGGCCCTTGGGACCTGTTAAAAAAAAATTCGAAGAAAGACAATGTGAATAGAACAACTCAGAGTTTGCGGATATCTATGGGCCACTATAGTCTTTACTAGCAGCTAGTTTACCCCTTATACTTAAAAGATCTCTCTAATGGCTTGTGAGCTTTTTATAGGGCTTTCTAACTATCCCTATGGGAGTGACCCATGTGTGTGTGTTTAGTTACAATTTGATTCTGATTTAACGGAGTAATAGCGGTAAATTCCCATTTATGTTACCAAGATGAGAAAGGGCATGCTCCATTGGCTCGGGCATGCAAAAGGAACAGCAGGCGGAAGGTTAACAAAATAGATATACAATGCGAATGTGGAAGGATTTATGTACGAGGAAGAGCAAGGTTGACGGGTCCGAAGGCGGTGTCAATAGCCTTCGCGACCGGCGTGTCTGTATGAAAAGAGTGATAAGTGTGTAAGGCTGGTTTGTAAGGATCGCGCTATGTGGCAATCCGTTCGCTTTGCCTACCCCATTAGGGAGTGAGCGTGAAGTGATTGTCATGGCGCCATATTTAATGTATTAATAAGGGAAAGTGTCAATAGGACCGTGGAGGTATTTATAATTCACACGATACCTCAGTAAAGCAATAGCGATGTAGCGTTTCAAAGGCCCATAAAAAGGAAAAGCGGAGGGCAAACCATCATAACACATATGCGGATGTTTATGGGCGTTGATAGTCATAAAAATCGTTCTCGTTAGTTTATTCTTTAACTCCTAGGGTATATATTTAGGTTGTTACACAAGCTTTCATATCGAAACATCGGTATGTACGGAGTGAGTATAAATAGGAGCAATTAGCAGGTCTAATAAAAGAACGTACGGTACGCTTATCGTCTTAATTAACGACAATACACATTAACGTAGATGTTACTGAAAATAGCTGAAGGAATTTGCTATATAACGAGTATTCCCTCCTTCTCATGAGTGCCCTTGACTTTCTGATCGTAGCCATTGTCAAAGTGGTTAACAAGAATGCTAGAGCATACATTTATGCTTCCTATATGGGCGCAAACTCTCTCTCTCTCTCTCTCTCTCTTTGTCTCAGTAGACACAAATTTGTTTTAATTGTCATAAGTAATAATAAGCCCTTAGGGGGCTTGGCCCACCACTGTAGCCACTCCCGTGTCGCCGCGCTCGACAGCGGTCGATTCACTATGAACCCATTGATGTGATGGCAGGTACTCCGAGAGAAAAAGCTAACAATGTGAAAGCTAAAACTGTGAAATAAAACTGCGAAAAACTAAAACAGTGAAAAAGTAAAACAGTGAAAACTAACACTGTGAAAAGCTAAAAGTCAATTTCACCCTTTCTAGTCAGTCGTTCAGTTTAACAAAAAGCTGTCCTATCGGTATTGTACAATGCTCTAGTGTTTGCGCAGTTTGCCCAGTCTGCGCAGTTTGCCCAGTCTGCACAGCTAGCGCAGCGGGCACTAGGATGCATGTGCCATGTGTCTAAATCTTAGTCTGCTACTAGTGAATGTGGGCAAATAGATTTGCATGCTGCATTCTTTAAAGCTGAATTGGACCAGACCAGGAGGTGTTTCTTGCTCACGTGATATCCCACCAAGTAACAGCTATGCCATCGCGTTCCGTACGGCTTATGAGTTTCAGGTGGAGTTCAGAAGAGAGAATGACAACACGACTGAATAACAATTACACAATAATTATGGGCGTCGGTAGTCATGATAGTTTCTCCTACTACTCGTTTGCCTTATACCATGAAAAGATAGATAGATATACACATTCTGTCGCTTCATACTTGTACTTTAGTACGCTCCGCACACTCGAAACTGCTGGTGTGACCTAAATGTATTTGATGTGACACAGAAAAGTTAGAGTGTGGTCATCCATCAACCAGCTTGCGTTAGCAGCTTCTAAATTATCACAGATCTTCCAACTGTTAACTGCGGACAACGCAAAAGTTCAAAGTGATAAGATGTAAGCAATCGTTACTTCTTATTGTAAGTCAGTAAGTAGTAACGCATGTAAGAAGTTACATAATATATTGCTATATATTATGTAAATTCTTACATACGTAGGAATTGTAAGTATGCTTAGAGACGCCCTAAATAATGACTCATTTGTTATGACTTTATATCTTATATTTTCATCATAGGATAAAATAATAACAAACTAGTCATTGGGATCATTTGGTGCCTACTGACGCCCATTAACATCCGTATCCGTAGATACGTTCAAAGTTTCCAAGGAGGGCGCTCCTTCACCCCATCCCCCAACTTTCAAAACACTAGATGATAATCCCCAATCACCACCAATTTTAAACATTCACTGTACTATGTTTTGTTGTTTTCCTTATTTCGTAGTATAGGGGAACAGACGAGCAATGGGATCCCTTCTACGTCTAGCGACGCCCACGAACATCAGCATAATTACCATGCCGATGCGTTGCCCTCCTTTTCACATCCACCACATTGGGCCACCGGCTACTCACAAACCGCAAGGAACGCGACGTCATAGATGTCACTTTACGATGGTATAATGTGAGCGAGAGTAGAACTACCCCTTAATAAAACTTGTCAGTATATATTAATTAATTGACTCTTATTATTATTATTATTATTTTAATATTTTTTTATTATTATTATTTTTTTATCTTATTATTCGTAACATAAAACCGTCAATTTATATCCGCTCTAGAGCTTAAGAGCTTAACGTGTCTTTAAAAGCATTCTTGAGCTTTCGGTCGCACTCCTTCTCGTTCAAAGTGAAATCATTATTAGAGTACGATTTATTTCTAAAACGTGTTTCGTTACAATAATCCAACTTTATCTTACTGACGTCTTGTCTTGACATCTAACATCGCAGTATTTGTGATTTTTGGCCCGATTTATCTCGAGTAAGTATTGATTTACAAAAATGTACAATGTAAAACTTTAAAGTAGCTTAAAATCATGAATTAAATTATACGCTTTTCAAATAGAGTCTGTTTTACAGAAAGGACTTAAAATCATGCGCGTAAAGTTGAATTTTCAGAACAAAGTGTATACATTATGGGCTTTTTTTTCTCAAATAGAGTCTTTTTTATAGAAAGGACTTAAAATCATGCTCGGAAAGATGACTTTGCAAAAAATATGTTAAATACAATCACGGACTCCTTACAATTAAAGTTTAGTATGAAATCGCGTATTTTGTACTTTTGTAAATCAATGTTGTAAAACATTATTTTATGAAAATATAGTATTCTAGCATTTAGTCTTTGAAATTAACATTAATCTTTTTTTTTATCAAGGCCATAAACATTTAAATTAATTATCTTGTACGCTCACCTTGAAATTGAAGTGTAAAATTGAATTTTCAACTGTGAAATTTGGATATCATGTTTTATTTTTCTTCTTACATATGAATCAAAGGCCCCAAAAGCTGTCTGTCTGTATGTGATCGATTTTGAAACACTAATGAACGGATTTTCATGCAGTTTACTCTCTTGAATAGAGCTAATGAGGAAGGATTTTGTGTATAACTTAGCCCCTGTCATTCACGGGAAAGACGGGGTGGAATTAGACTAGTACTCGAACATTAAACCTAAAAACAAAAAACCCGACTGCTTAAAATATATTTTAATATACCTCTTGTAAAAAAATACAAAAAAATTATAATAAAATAAAATACCTCAGGCCAGAGTAGAACAGATGTCAGATGGGCTAATGTTCTGGAGTGGAGGTTTAAGAAAACGAAGTGTTGGTCGAGCGTGCACCAGATGGGAAGACGATCTCCGTGCAGTAGCCGGTCCAGGTTGGATGCGAGTAGCAGATCGATCGTCTTGGCGTTGATTTACAGAGGCCTATGAGTAGCACTGCACCGATAAGGGCTGATAATGATGATGACAAATGGAATCATTACCATGATTCCATTTGTCTCTCGCGTTACCAAGGCGTACCTAACGACACTGCCGCTCAGGCCGTAGCCAAATTTGCGAAAATTATTAATATAAATGTGTATTACTTAACCTATAGACATTATATATTATTGATAAAAATGTTGACAACATTATTGTAAACCGTTTCAAAGGATTACTAAATCCTTTGAAAGTCATAACATATTGTCAGATGCGCAGCACGCGTATCCGCCCGGGGCGCAGTACAGCTCTAACGGATTTTGCAGAATATATTTACGAATCCTTGGACTCCTGTGAACAAATTATAACGCTCCTTATTGATTATAAAACAGCCTTCGAGAGGTCCCACAAATAAATGGTTTAGGAATTACTTGTATAATAGAAAAATGCGCACAATGATAGCAGGGTTGATTGGTGAGGATATGGGTGACCATTTGGGGGTGTCGATTGGATCACTGTTTGGGCCATTATGACCAAATGTTGCGTTTCTATATACGTTGATGATATGTGTGTTGTATGCGCCTCCAAAGATATATTCAAGGTTCAGAGATACATACACGAAGATTTTGAAAGTGTAACTAAGTGGGCTCACGATAATGGAATTATATAAAATTCAGGAAAAATCAAGTGTATGTACATACATTAATGATTAAAGTTTACATATAACAGGGCACTCATATGAATAATCTCTGTGGGCTTATCACGGCAGTTAGCCTAGTCCTGTGGTAAGTACCGTAAGGACTTGTGTTACAGGTACTAGACAACGGAAATATATTTTATATTCTTATAAATTTACGAAATTATATTTATTTTAGATTTTTTTTATATAAATATATATAATACATACATAAACATCCATGACCTAGGCGGGATTTGAACCCGCCACCTCTGGTGTAACGGACTAACCGTCACGTTACCAACCGAGCCAGCCGGTCGTCAAAATGAACCTACACATCAACAAAATTATTTATAAATGTAATAAACTGTAGTATATTGAGACATTTTAATATTTAGGATTAACTATTGATCGAAGTTTTAACTGGAAAATGCATGTTAAGATCCATATTGGGAAAGATTTATCACTTAAATACAATAGTAGATAAGCGCACGTTACGCACTGTGTATTGTGCGCTTGCTGACTGTGCACGGTGTATTGTGCGCTTGCTGACTCACTAATTAGCAGTAGACTTATTGTGTAGGAAGGAAGTTCTTCACCTACATAAGGAAAAAAAATATCAATAAGATTGATTAAGTATCTGGTTAGCAAAAATGTTGAAAACAACTGTGAGAGCGATTATAGTAAATTATTTCCAAATTGTAAAATACTGCGGTGGATAAAAAAATAAAATAATTTATGGGTCTGCAACATTATTATATTAAAGGTTATGAAGTATTAAGTTTATATATTAAATGTTCTACAAGAAGTGTAAAATGTGAAGTGCTTGTTAAACCGGGAATGACAAATTATCATGGAGAAATGTTGTCAAAATTTATAGTACCAAAAACAATTTAATAAATTTAATTATTGAAAGTAGGACCGGAAAGTGTAAATATGTTGCAGTGAAGTCTTAAAAAATTGTTTCTACATGAATTATAATAACAGCAACGCAGTTTGGTATGGTATATTATATATGTAATTTCAGAAACTTTTTAATTACAAAAATCTTTTTAAAATTGTTCAAAAATTGCTGTAAGCATTTTTAATTCAATACCCGTAAATAATGTCAAGTTAAGTTAATTAAGTCATTTATGTTTTTAAGAAAATATTTTTTTAGAAGGACGACGGTATCTCGCCCCCAAGCGTAACAGTTTGACGAGAAAATCTTTGTGTATACAAATATTTGTATTTTTTTTTAATAAATAATAAAAAAATAAATAAATAAAATAGAAATCGACATACCTACATACATAGATACATACATGCATAAATTGTCGTTCCTCTTACGCTGGCGGATGAATACTATATATAATACAGAGTAGGCCCCTATAATAATATCTAATAGAGGCGAATCTAACGATCCAATTACACGCAAGTTTAGGCAATGCGACTGTACGGGTAATAACCCCTTCGCAATTGAGTTTCTACCAAGTGACCGAGCATTTGCTCGGTCATTTGACTATTGTCGGATTAAACTTCGACGCTACCCTACTTGATAACTAGCTACAACTACGTAAGGTTCTAACAGAGGTTTAACAAACTTTACATTCCATTGAATTCTAATTCTTTCTCCTCTATCGGAATCCTCTCTCAAAATTTTAATACTAAAATAAACGAAATACCTACTGCTATAAATATACATTGCCAAGATTGACGTGTGTCCCGACTGTGGAACTACAAACTAGATTTATCTTTTTTCCTTTAGTTAAGTTTAACAGTTCTTGATATAGAAATGTTTTTATGTGGTAATGATAATCGCGATAGACATTACTTTTTTTCACTAAGTCGTCACACAACCACCTTGTTTTATTTTTTAACGTCAATAAAGTAAACCTGTTGAAAGATTCTTGTGGTATGAGGCGCGTTCAAGGGTTATGATCTAGCGAGTATAACACTAGCGTAACGCTTTAGCACCCTTACTCTCTTGTGCATCTTCCTTTTCTGAACATTCTTATAGAGTAAACAACGGTCTCTTGATGGAGGATGGACAATTAATTAAAATAAAATATTGTTTTATTAAAAAGTGAGCCATAAATGAATAAATACAAGTCATTGTTATTCAGGACTTTATCTCAAGACTCAATAACACGACAGGGAACAATATTCTGTTTATTTAAGTTAAATAAATTAAGATAGTTTTAGCTTAGATATTGAATTGGTGACTTGGAAACAGTTGTGGTTAAGAGAAGGGTGACGGAATTCTGGCCGCATTCCGAAATTCACTATCAGTATTCAGTAGGCATTGCACGGTTGTCAAATTCGTGGCTCCCATTGTTTTGCAAAATTACAAGACTTTTGTCAATCTGAACAACCACTCCAAAGAGCTCCAAAGAGTGCGGGATTGTACATAAACAAATTGTTGTTACAAAGTGAATCTTCTGTATTTGAAAGAAGTGCATTTAGATATGTTCTTCTACAAAGTCCACCTCACGTACATGACTTTAAATTGTATGTACAGTGCATGCTCTTACATTTGCACATCTTTTATTCGGATGATTTTGAGACGCTGATTATATATTTGCGTATTTTTGTAAATCAATGTGACCATGACATAAATTTGACAACTTTTAAAGTTTCTACCCATGTATTCATTTTAGGAACGCAGCCTCTCTTTGTTACAAGCAAAAATGTCTTAAGCACTGAGAGATCTCTAAAACCACTGCTGTCCATTCTCAATAGTTAGCATTTAGTTATTTACGTTTTGTAACAAAAAATTTTTAGGCTAGTCAGAGAGGCCGTTCCTCTCACTCACATGTCGTAATTAAAATGAGGGCTGGAGCGGAACATTATAAACTGCGCCTCTCCGATTGGGAACGCTTTCTACCAGATTCAAGTTGCTAGGTTGGATGTATCCAGCGTAGATTTACGAAACATTTAGCCCACAAAGATAAGAAAATGTCTACTTTCACTCTACTACAAATCCAGAGTAATTTATTTTAAGCTTCAGTCCTTGGAGGAGCAACGCGCAGCAAGAGACATAATTATACTGTACAAAACTTCAAATGGAATTCTGTCTGCACCTGACATTATTTGTCTGATACATTAATGTTTTTTATATGAGTGAGTGGATAAACGAGCAGGTGGGTAGTGTCTACCGCCGCCCATAGATATTTCCAAAACTAGACGTCTTGAAGACGCTTTGTCGGCCTTTAAAGGATAGGTATACTTTTTTTCGATTATATCGCAGCTACAGAAATTATTAAGAACTAGCCATCCCGACGGAAATACCGAGGGAGGTAGATGGTTCCACTATACAGCTCCATTGTATCAAGATGATGGGCGTGGTACTCACAGTTCTGTCGCGATATCCGAAGATGGAGTTCTGCTGCTGGTATTAAGTCGAACAATCCCTCAGAACACTCCCCATAGAAAATATGGTCAACGACGCACAGGGAAGCAACATCTCTTCGTAGGAATAAGAATAGATCTATCCAGAAATAACTTGGTCGCTCTACGTTGTATGCTGTCAAAAACGAACTGATATTGCGGGGCCCCTGCCCAAAGGTGGGAGCACTATTCTATATGCGGTCGAACCGGCGCCTTGTAAAGTTGCCGTGGGCTTTGAAGCTAGTTTAGCTTTCGCTTTTTGTTAATTTAGTAGGTTTTTCAAGTTTTCTTTATCTTTCTGTTGCTTGTGGAAACGTGTAATGTTAACGAGGCCGAAAATAAAATTTATAATATTTGTGTTTTTTTTTAAATTGAATCAGTGTAGTTGAATTTGTAATTATTGTTGATGTATCAATAAAATAAAATAAAACACCGTTACTGGATATTATTTATAAAAAGAATTCCAAAGTATCAAGCACTAATAGATCATTTAAGACCACTGTCGCCCAGCCTTAAGTAAATGTTAACACTAACTTAGGTACGTTTATCTACCCGAGGAGGTGAAGTCTGGCCTTTTTGCCGAGGCCAGCCGGTCGCTGGAGGGATCCTGTTGCCTACAGTTCCGGGACCATTAATAGCGGCTGAAAGCTCCCGTAGGGGTTTAGTTGGTATTGCTACCCAATGGCCGAGTCCAATATAGGTCAGGAGACTACCCGGGCTCCCAGGGTAAATTCCCCTTCGTCACAAAAAAAAGGTACGTTTATATAGAAATAGATTTTAAGATTTTTGTTTTATATACCTTCAAAAAGCCACGCTGTTATACGTTTCCGATTAGGTCTTGAACTTTCTTACGATTATTTTTTAGATTTTCTCATTCATCATTTTGAATGAAATGTCTACTTTTCTGTGAAAGTGAAAAATTATTGCAGGCGACATTTTCTGAGTAGATCCAAAGTACATCGTAAATCGCTACGAAGATATTCAAAAATATTTCGTCACATTTATTATTCTTTTGTAATCTGTCTTATTTTTATCTTATGAAAGCGATCTGCCGCGGCTTAGCACTTGAATAACAGTAACCAAATTATACTCTAAAGTCTTTCTCGGTGATCGCTCTGTGGGTGGTAGATGTAAGCCGCATGAAACTCCGTTTAGTATATTTTGAGGAAACCGTTCACATACAGTCGGACACCTTTCGGGGATTTTGTTTTGTATATAAGACTTTGGTTTAATTATTTATTTGACTTGTTAATCTCTGAAAGTACTGGTCGGATTGGAAAAGATATTTGTACATTATAGCTACTTACTTAAGGGAGGTTATGGACTATGGTCTATAGCATCAATAATGACACAACGGTTATTTACATACATTTCTCAAATGTGTTTAGGAAGGGCTAGTGCTATGCTGCATAGGAGGAGGTAGCGCCATGCTACATAGGAGGAGGTAGTACCATGCATTTTGCATGACACTACATCCTCCGATGCAACGGAATTGGGCCGGCACAACCAGGGAGGTACCTCTCGCTCACATGAAACCGCCATAAAGTGACATCTTCAGTATCGCGTTTCGTGCGGTTCGTGAGTAGCCGGTGGTCCATTGGGGGCTAAGGAGAGCAACGCATCGACATTGTAATTATGTGGATGTTCATGGGCATCGGTAGTCGTGAAAAGGCTCCGATTTCTCGTTTGTCCCCTATTCTATAAAAAATGTGAAGTGTACGCGTGTTCAATAAAATGTTATCGCCACAGCGAAACTTTCTGATTTTTCTTAGTTCCGCAGCTACATTATATATCCTGGGAGAGAGTTGGAGGGAGTTAGTGTGTGGAGAGTCTCGGACCAGACGACTCAAACCCCGCAAGTTTTTGCTGAGGTGTCTCGGAACTGTCAGCAAGTACCGGACCTTTTCCAAAGAGAAACTGGTCCGACAGACCTTGATCAGCTCCCATCTGTGTCAGAGCCGTGCAATGAGTCAACTTTCCACCCTGACCCCTGATTCTGGCCCTAGAGGCGGCGTAATCTTGAAATTGTGCCAAGACAAAGACAAGACTCGTCTGCTCTTACCACACGACATCGTGTGACAGAATACGCCATTGGCACCGAGTTCTAGCATATGTGTTTTTAAAAAACAATATTGTTAGGTTAAATATCAAGTTCAGTTTGAATACTCAACTTTTTAGTGCGATGCTGTTTTTGAAGTCGGGGGAGGGGGAGGGGGTTGGAGTTATCTTTCTTTTGGAGCGTTGGGGAGAAATGATGAGTCACGAAAGACCGACATCCTGTAGTTAGCTATAGTCAACGTTTTAATAAAATGCGTTATAATAAAATTTTTAATTTGTTAAATACCTTTTTTGTATTGTTAGTGTCCTTTTTTTTTCTTCAAACGTAGTATAACTTTCAACGCGTGTACGTACGTACGCACACAATTTTTTGTTAAAAGTTAATTTATAGCTGGCCGGATGTCAATGTACGCAAGTGACAGGTGCTGGAAAGACATGTCCCAGAAGGAGGGTCACAGGAGAGGAGGCCCGCCTCGACACGTAATTAACTTTTTAGTGCTGTGTCAAATTTGGTGTCAGTTTAATTATGTTGCAACCAGCTCCAGTTAATTTATTTTTAATTTTTACGCCGTAGTAAGTTTAGTTGTAGTTTCGTTGTGATTACAAAAATTGGCTGACAGTATTATTAAATAATTTTTCTGCTGCAGAAAAAGAGTATACAATTATTAGTTTATTGGTCGTTTTCAGTAAATTCTGATTTAATCACAATATCAAGTCACATACAATACACACTACGAACATAGTACGTATCAAAAAAATTACGAATTTCGGTTAAATTAATCAAATTGAGATAGGCAATACACCTATCTTATTTGACGTTTCGTGCGACGGCTAATTTCTAGGTGGACTATTATTTAAAAAATAACAAAAGCAAGTATTCTTTATTTTTTAAATAACTCAAGCTTGTGTTATTTTTTTTTCTTCAAATGAAAACTTGTAAATGGGCCAATTTATATCTTCACTTTAGAAATTAAAAATGTACAATTAAATTATACAAGAAAGTTAACACAAATAGTCGACAAGTAAACAATTTTAATAAATAGCCGTTCTATTTTGAACCGCTATTTATCAATTTCCAAATACAAAGAAAGAAGCGACGTTGCCGCTTCCTCAGATTATATGGTAAGAATGTAAAAAAATATGGAAACGTTTAGGTGACATTTAGAGCTATCTAACTATAATTATAGTGTCACTATAATTGTAACCAACAACTCGGTAAAATATGGAAAGATCGAAACATTACGAATCATCAGATGGAAATACATCTGGTCCGAACAATTGTCTTCTCCATATTTTTCTATGGAGCTGAGACCTGAATGATTAAAACCGTTGACAGAGAATAGATGCGTTCGAAACGTGACGAGTTTCCGGCCTTTAAGGAATGGGTATGCTCTTTTCTTTAAGACATCTAGCTTGTATCGTATCGGAAATAACGAGGGAGGCAGTTGGTTCCACAGTACAGCTGTATGCGGTAAAAAATGGCGTTTAAACCGCACTGTTGTGGGTCTACGGACATCAAGGTGATGAGCGTGGAAGTTAGAGTTCTGTCGCGATATGTGAAGATGGAATTTCGCTGCTGGTACTAAGCGAAACAATTCCTCGAAAAACTCTCCACAGAAAATACGATAAAGGATGCACAATGAACCGACACCTCTTCGTAGGACCAAAGAATCAACCTGTCCAGAAAAAAATTTGGTCGTCAACAATTCGTGTCGCTCTACGTTGTGTACAGTCAGACGAAACGAGCTGATAATGCGGGGCCTCTGGTCATAGGTAGGAGCAATACTCCATATGCGGTCGAAACTGAACTGGGCCGGCACGATCGTATAAGTACCTCTCGCTTCCTTGAAACCGGCGTAAAGCTACAGCTTCGCTGGTGCGTTTCGTGCGGTTTGTGAATGTCCGGTGGCCTATTGGGGGGAGGAGATAATAAACGCATCTGCGTGACACTCATGCGAATATCCATGGGCTTCAGTAGTCCTCAACTTTGTTATACAAAGTTATAACTTGTCCTCGACTTTAGACACAAGCTTGTTCCGATACTTGTTGTACTTGTTGACGTGTTCCCAGGAAATATTGGTACGGCCAGTGTATAAAACATCCTCATCCACAGTGCTATGAATTGCGTGACAATGAAGGCGTAGGAGACAGAACACAGCCTTGGGGAATGTCCGCGTTATCAAATTTAAGGGAGCATGCGTCGTCAACCACGACCCTGATGCTACAATTTGTCAAGAAGTTTAATAGCATCATTGGATTAATATCCAATCGCACAATTTCCTGGGTAGTTCGTATGAATAAAGCTTTGAAAGCAGCGGTTTGTGCCAAAGCCGGTCGAAGGTCTTCGCTACATCCAGACTTACCACCAATGCCTCCTTGGTTTCAACTGCCTCCACCCACCGGTGCGTTAAGTAAATTAGAAGATCACCAGCGTCCGCGGCGGAAACCGTATTGGCGGTCACTAGTCATTTGGTTATCTTCTAAGTATCGCAAGGGCTGGCAGTTGATAATCAATTCCGTAATTTTGGTATACAAACTCAGCCATCGTAATAGGTCGGTAGTTGGATGGGTCAGTGCAGTCACCTTTTTTAGGGATCGGGTGCACTGAAGCTGTCTTCCTACACGGGGACTTCGCGATACCGAGTAGAAGAATATAGGCTGACGTGCCTGCCCATACCGGAGCCAACCACGGAGCACATTTTCGCAGTACAATCGCAGAGATCTCATCGTGCCGACTGGACTTACGAATATAGAATACTCATTATAAATAAATAATTTCCCATGACACAGTAATTATGTAGTCATCTACAAGTTAGCAATACTCGTATATACTCTCGAAAAGAATAGCGTCCTCCTGACGCAGTCGTGTAAAAACAAGAGTAACGTGTTCATCCGAAACCACTCAAATCGAACCCTCCACACCCAATACTCGCCATTAGACAGACCTGGAGCAAACTGATCTGTAACATGATTAGCTATTTCATAATACTGTGTTTGACAACAATGTAAAAAGAAATTTTTATTGAGAAGGTAAATGAATCAATCCAGGCGATTGAGTTTTCAATTGCTCTGCGAGGTACCTCCTACTATTCACAAGTTTAACTATTTAAACTAAGTTATTTCAACATTTATAGCTTCGTTATATTCTGAAAGCTTTAAACATTTTCATAACGGAAAAAACAATTTGTTTTAAATGTAAAACAAATTGTTCAGCTTTGTTTAGATATAGTTTCCAAGTAATTTATTTCTCTTACATACATCTTGCTATTAAATATTCTGGAACTTGAAATATATAAACTATATGACTAAATTACATGTGGAAAAAGTTTAACCACTTATTCTCATTGAATATGAATATGTATGTAATTTAACACCACTTATCTGTCTATTTTATGTTATGTCTTCACTCCATAAGCTCCTCCCTATCTACTCCAATGGGCCACCGGCTACCCACTAACCGCAAGAAACGCGATATTTTACAATGTCGACTGGCATCACGTCGCGGTTAATCTGCGTGTTACGCCAAAGTTGGCAGGTTGGGATCGCCGTAGGTCATGGATGTTTATGTATGTGTTGCTATACTAAAAAAATAAATATATATAATTTCTTAAATTTATAAATATATACATATTTGTCAGTTGTGTTACAGGTACTAGGCTGTGCTAACTTGGTTTGATAAGTCCACAGTTATTATTATTATTATTATTATAAGGCGATATCGTGTGAGGAAGACGTACCACACCGGTGCTGGTAGCACCGCCGCTCTTACTAAACCAAGTTCATTCCCGATGCCTACATAATGTACTAGTAGGAGTCACACAGCCTATGTCACATACAGATAAGCCCTGTAGATCTAGAGGGTGGTACTTTTGTTATGGTAGTTCCAAATTAATGTGTCTAACATAAATGAACAATGTATCGAATTGAAATAAAAAAAAACAGTTTATGCAATATGAATGTTAAATTACACTGTTCGATTACAACGGAACTCTTTTTACGAATTCATATAATCCGTGATCAGATCCGTAAAAGTAGTTTCATTTTAGCTAAAAATTTAACTGGTATTTGATAAATAGTAGACATACAGGCTTTATTAACCTCTGCTATATATGTATGTATGAGTATATATCCTACATATAGGATAAGAACTTCAGTTATAAAAAATGTTATGTCGTCACTGACATTTTAATAAAGGGCGTTTTCTATTTTTAAATTTTGTAATTTTGTAGTATAGTATAATTGTATAGATAATGTACAACAACAACAACAAAACATTTTGTGATTCAGCCTTTTTTACCTGCCATGTATAACATTGTAACAGACAAACGCAGCGGTTCACAACATTTATACTTCATGTTATGTGTAGATGTATGTTACACGGTCACATTATCTGTAGACCCTGCTGGAGCCCGAAGCTTCGCCGTTCCCCTTTCACCACCCCGCAATCGCTCCATTGTGTCAGTGTGTTGGCGCACTGCATAGCGCCGACTTGACGTCATCGATATCAGGTCTATCTATAGATATCGTAACCGAGATATACAATGAAACATCCCGGCACTTGAATATATGGCTGTTTGAGAATTCCGTTCAGCCAGTCTGCACAAAAGCTTAATGAGTATTCAAATACCTTTTGATCGCTCGCCTGCTGTATCTCAAGTATTGACAGCCAAGGAATAATTATAATCTCTCTACTTATTTGTTCGTAAGGTTCTATTTCGTTTATCAAATCCAAACACGACAGAAAGATGTTACCTAACGTCCGTCTTAAGTGAGTGGAAGGTCACCTCTCTCTCTCTCTCTCAATCTGACTGCTCATGCTGGCCCATTTCGAAAGCGCAGTAACACATTTAATGTATCAGAGGACGTGCAGGATGCGTAACACAAAAAGCAGGGCGTAAGCATTATATATATACGTTCTGCACATAGCTGTACCTGCGCTGAGAACCGTCATTTTGGTTCAAATTACACGCCACGATCTATAAGAGGTAGTGTTATTTTGCATTTATAAATGAAACGGGCCGGCACGAAGGGAGGTACCTCTTGTTCACGTTTGGGCTCCAATACTATCAAAAAAACCTATCTAGTTCGGTACTACATATACTCCCACCATAGTTCAAGCCATGTTGTGGTGGTGGGGCTCAGTAGCCTTTGCCGAAGTCAATTGAACTGAAGAGGCTGCTGCTCACTGTACCCCGCGTACCAGAAATGACTAAAGAGCAAGTCGGGAAGGAACTCATGCGCATGGAGCAAGGGGCGAGGATGGCACCCCATTACATATTCAGTGTTCCCAAAGTTGGCGGGGTTTTCCAATGGAGCAGGACAACACCTCTGTGGAGGTGGTGTCGGTCCCTTAGGAGACTGACTAGTCGTCGAGGTGCCCTGATGATTTGCATTTCCAGTGGTCCTCACCAAAGGCGGCACTGGTGGCACTCACGGTGTTTTGAGTGAGAATTCGACACTATAATGTATCGCGAGCCCCATACATCACTGGACCCCACATACACATAAATGCATTTCCCCGAGTCTCAAAAAGAGGCAGTACACAGATTATACTACTTATATAGCATACAACACTAATTACGTTGCTGTAATTGGGAAACTCCAGCGTTAAATTGAAGTGTCCTACTTACTAGTATTTCGGTAATTAAGGTGTCCAGCCAAAGTGGATACTTTAGTTTTCCATTGAGTACTATAGTCGTTTTCAGTAATTTTAGTAATAATGATTCCCTCCTCACTTACCTAAAGTACGATCGTTTTACAAATTGTTTATTGTTTGTAGCAGCTTGGTCCATCCGCGGGGTGACGGTACATTAAATTAAATATGGCGGCGTCTAGAGGACGCAAGGTCATACAAAAAAAGAAACATTTCAATTATTGCTTTGCTTGCTACATCAAACATGTTTTTTTTTCGGAGGGACCTACTGTACTGGTTGGCGACGCTTTGTCCAGCCTCAACAGTTCGACTGACTAACGAAGAATTTTGTGTCTTCAGGTTTAGGAAGATGATAGGGGGAGGACAGACCCCGCTCTTTTCGCGCAGATGTGAACATCAAACATGGTACTTCGCCCTGAAGTGTATAAACGCTTTTTATTGAGTAATGTAATGTTTTGTCACCTACAAAATGGCTGCTTATATTATGGCTACTCTCTGAATATTACTATTAATATGTTCTAGAAACTAAATGGACGAAAAATTATTGGTACAGTGGTAGGTGAGAACCATAACCTACAACCTACAAGTTTTAGTATTTATTTCTAAAGAAATAAAATAAAAAGATAACGATAGTCACAAAACCAAGGAATTTGATTCAGAGTCCTACTCAAATTACCGCGTATTAAGACAAGCTACAGGCAGGTATTCGCGTACGAGGTTTTCAACAGCATATTACAGTGTTTAAAGTACACTACAGAATGTGCTTAGAGTACTCCAACATTACTTATTTACTACAAGTAACTATATTTCCGTGACACTTCATCCGAGGCACTATGGTCACAAAATGCCGCGAGTTCTCTTGTTTTGATCCAAGCTAAAGTAAAATGGTATATTTTTTTACTATCTATATCGTATAGGTAATTATAAAACGAAGTCCTCAAAAGCTGTCGGTCTGTAGGTGATCGATTATCTGACAAACTACTGGAAGGATTTTTATGCGGCTTTCTCCCGTAGATAAAGCGATTCCCAAGGAAGTTTTTTAGTGTATAACAACAGGGCCTTCGATATAGACGGGCGAAACCGGGGCTAGTAAAAAATAAAGTAGAGTAGAAGTACACAAAAATGACTTTACCGTTTCAAACGAAATCTAGAAACAGCTGTAGTAAATAGACTTACACATGTCCTGACGTCAGGTAATTTAAAATGCCGCGACCCATTGCCTATGTATGAAATTCATTCGCTTCTCGAAACCTTTGAGTCAAAGAGACAGTAAGTTTTATTACTGTTTAACATTCACCACCGAGTGCTCTGGTGTTTGGTACAAACATGCATGCTGTGTTACTTTTACAATGCTCCCGATAAAGGCTACAACAGCATCGTAAGGTAGTGCCATGCTGCATTGAAGCCGAATGGGTTCAACGCTTGATACTATTCCATATTTAATATAGATTTCTGTGTCGACCACTGAACGGTCTTCACATGAGGTGCTGTTAGAATTGTCTTACGCGAAGGACACTGGGTATATGAACACATAATCTAAGCAGTCGGAATTATATTTTCAATTTTATACATAACCCATTCACTCAAGCGTGATCTCAGAACATCTAGGTCTATATCTATGCTATTAGCTGACTCGACCACGATGTTCTGCCGGGTTGGTTGAACAACGATCTGATTCTCAGACTTACTTAATAATCATGTAAAATTTGGTAAAAATCGGTGAAGCCGTTTCGGAGGAGTGAGGTAACTAACATTGAGACACGAGAATATTGTATCTAAGATTATATAGAGAAAAGATGTGATTAATCATTTGTCCGTTTACTTGAACTCATTAGGCTCCGAAACAAAAGGTGAATTTGATTTTTTACTATTACTCCTAATTATCTCTGTTGAAGAAAGCTATATTATGTAAGAAGGCTATATTACATTTTGTAGGATGCTGTAGGTCGTTATGAAGGGTTCAATAATATAACCAAAGGTTTAAAGTAAAAGCTTAAATAGCTGCAGGGATTATTGACTGTTCTGCAAAACCAATGAATTTTTTACATATTTTGGGAGATGTTTCACAAAACTGGGGCGAAATGCTTTTAGCTTAAATATTTAATTTAATAATATGTCATCTATAGTAACTGGATAACCTTAAGGCGTATTTTTTTGGAATTTCCACCCCAAGAAGCGGTATGAAAAAGAAATCGAATCATGCGAAGCTAACCGATTGAGCGTAACGCTTTACCTTGTTTACGCCGCTAAGGCCGATTACAATATAATTTGCTTGCTTGCTTTAATTTCTACTATATAAGTACACCTTCGTTCCTTGCAGTCGAATAAAAAACCTAAATTGATTGCTAACCTCTCGCTTTTAAGCAGTTTGTAAAGGTTTATGTTTATGGGATGCCCGACCCTCGTTAAACCGCCGTAGCACACCTTCCAAAACTACTGGCAACACACATTTCTATCGGCGTCATTTAAATATTTCCATTTCTAGGTACTTAATATAGCAACTAACCATGCTACACAGTTTGCTTAGTGTAACATAAAATTTTATTTTAATAGTCTAATGTAACTTATCTTACTGGCTACTACAAATTTTATTGGCTTTTCGTAATAGTAGTAATTTATCTATATATAAGTATATGATGCGAAAAAATCCAATGCCTTTTTTAAGAATTGCGCGAATTGAGGGATAACAAATTTGGTACAAATCTAATACAGCTACGGCCTACGGGTTTCAGTCTTAGAAGTTTATGGTCAATACAACCCTCAAACCCCCCCCCCTCACTCCCCCGAGATCGGAATTTGAGAGGGAATAGTTATAAGTAAGTGAGAATAGAAATAATAATAATAATAATATCTGTGGATTTATCACACCACGTTAGCCTAGCGCTATGCTAAGTATCGTAAGAACATGTGTTGACAATGGAAGTATATCTAATATTTTTATATATTTAACAATTATTTTTATTTTTTATAGAAATATAACCGTGACCTCTGGCGCTGACTGGTTACCGCGTTAACACGCGGGCTAACCGTCACGTTACCACCTGAGCCAGTCGGTCGTCAAGAACGGGAGAGAGTTAGCGTCGTACATTACTGTAGGGACTAGGGAGAGTTGCGAGCACACATTTCACACTTCCTCTAATAGGAACATCGATGAGTGAAATCAATTTTGAATTTTCACTTGAGTCGTGTGTGTTTGCTCGTATTTTTTCAATACATTCATATTTTTTATGTGCATTAATCAACATAGTACAGTATATAATGAATACACGTAGGTATGTATATTCATTATATACTGTACTATGTTACAACATGTAAAATATATAAAAGTAAAAAATATACTACGTCATTCTGAATCGAATACTCCTGGTCCTATTTCGCCCCACTCGGTACACTATTATTCAATTTCTCCTCATCGAGCCACTTAAGGGATCGGATACTATTTCCCCGTTAGATGCTCAATACAGATTTTAGATCGGTCTAACACTAAAATACTTGTCTATACTCTTTATAACATTCGAATGAAATAACTTTTATTTGAAATTGAATAGTATTGCAGTTTGGCACTCGGTTTTTTCTTCCTATCATAATTGGACTGATGTGAAGATGTGTTGTTGTTTATGAATGTGTGGCATCGATAGTCACCAAAAGTCTCCGACTGCTCGGTAGTCCATTTAAATTATAAAATGTTATAAATACAATAGTTTTTTATACGATAAACCTTCCACGAGAATCCATTTATCCACGGGTGAAAAAAAAAGAAAACCGATCACATATAGATTTTGGGCACTTTGTTTTATTATAACTATAGATTGAAATGTAGAAAGAAATTTACACCACACTGCCGCCAAGTTGCCGGGGTACCTGAGGAAGAGGTCCACTCACTTACATTATACAGCCACAAAGTGACAGCCGCGCTGTTGCGCATATATATAAATATTATTTAAGAGTTCTAGTAAACTACGACTTGTCACGCCGCGCCAGAAGAACGTAGAACAGTTCACGGATTGCTTTTTTTTTTAACATTTGGCTCCGTATTGGTTGTAGTTTTTATAATAATATATTTTTTTATTTTTCTTCCATCTGTATTTTTAGGGAGTTTTTACTAGAGATATATACGAGGTAGTCCTCACTTTATATTTAAATCATTAACTACTATAAACTTAATTCCACGTATCCCCTATTATTATTATTTTTATTTTTATATAATATTAGGCGGGAAAACGAGGGGCCCCCAAATGTGCCGCCGGCTACTCACAATCCGTACGAAACGCGACAGCGACGCTGTCACTTTACGCCGGTATCAAGTTATCATGTAATTTATTTATGTATAAATAGGCGATAGGGGGAACCTACATAGCCCACGTATGCCGTATTAAATAAAATGTCTCCAACCAACAAATGAAATAATAATTCATTAATTATCCTCATCAGCGTACAAGTAAAGTAGCCGGAGTACTGATTTGTGTAACGCATTTTGATTTATTTTTATAGTATAGGGGACAGACGAGAAATCAGAGCCTTTCAACGACTGCCGACGTCCATGAACATCAGCATAACTATGCCGATGCGTTACCCACCTTTTGACCCTCCTCCACCAATTGGCCACCTGCTACACACAAGGATGTATTATCATGCACCATGCATGGCACCAATCAATATTATTGATGTGCCAAGAAATCTATCTCATAACGGCAGCATAGAGATGTGTTGTGGTTAGATTATCATTTTTGAAGACCTTGTATTGTGTTCAGAATGATTGTATTCAAAACGTATTTATCTTGTTGTAAAACAGTTGAATACATGAAAGGATTATGCCATAAGAGCTCTTTATCGCTATGTTAGTACTTTACGGGTTGCAACTGTGAATAACTAACCTAACCTAACGTTAAACTAGTCGGTTTTCTCGTATCAGTTTTATAGGTGTTTAACTTTATCGCTTGTTCTACGTTAGAGTTAAACCACCTACTGATATATTTACATCTACAGAAGCAAATTCCCCCGATCTTCGGGATATTCTACGCATACGAATTGTATATAATATATTATATTATATACAGTTTTATCAATATAATTCTACATAAAAGCGAAGTACCACTGATACCCTGTATGATCACGAAATTTTAGAAGCCTACAACCTACAAAGTTGAAATTTGGCTTCGTCTTTTGGGGGTGGAGCATCCGGGCGAAAACGCGAGGGGCTGCTGGTTTCATGTAAAACACGGCTTAATTATATTAGATTCTCTGATAGAAAGCTCATCAATTAATCAGATCAATTAATCTACCGAATTTCAAATCAACATCAACAGGAAAGTGGCAGTTTTTTTGATCAAGTACCTTTAAATGTCGAAATCTTTTAACTTTTTAAACATTTACTACAGGAAACTCTTCGAAAACCGTTTACCTGAATGAACTATTCCAGTATCTAATTGGATTTAAAGCGGATGCACACTTTGTGTCTGGTATAAAGTTGGAAAGCAATTATTTACGAAGAATAAAGTAATTTTAACTCGGGCTAAAGAGTTTATCCATCCAGGAAATTTATTACCGGAGTATAAAAAGTAGCTGTACTATAAAAAAAAACAGTTTAGCCCCTATTTTTAATACGTCTTGTTGCCCGTGTCACGTACACAAAGTACGCGGAACCTTTCTATTCCGTTCAAATGGCAGCCAGCTTACTCGAAATGATTTAGAACGTTCCTATTCATCTGAACTTATTCTCATAGTTCAGGATTATGTGTCGAGAGAAGGGGTAAAGTGTATTCCGTTTGAGAGGATCGTATTTACAGACTCCTTTAGTAGAGAGTTGGTTAGTAACATTTCATAATGTTGTTTCTTCCTGTCATGTGTTCACTAGCCTTGGATTGACGAATGTTTCACTTTTAGCGGCTTTGCGGTACCCTCACCCACAATATGTACCTTTTAAGTATTAATGTATATTTTTAATAGATATTTCTATTATTTTTTTTTAGATAAAAATATCACCCTAGCTGAATACCGAGTAATATAATATGGGCCACTAAGGTTTTGGAGTGGAGGCCGCGTTTAGGAAGACGAAGTGTTTGTCGACCGTTTACCAGGTGGTAAACGGTCGACCAACACTTCGTTTTCCTAAAAAGACCTATGTCCAGCAGTGGACCGACAAGGTCTTATACTATTTCCACAAATTTATTAATTTAAAATATTTTTTACCAACGCTGTGGTATCTCAAAGGGAAAAAAAAGAACCTCTATTAGATCACTTTATTACCTGTATGCAAGTTCAGGTGAAGGGTACTTCGATGAAGGTAAGGGAGAGAGAAAATCGCGTGAGCAAGAGACTCACACAATATCACGTTAATGTGACAGCTATGCTTTTCGTATTATGTGTGATTCTCAAGTGGTCCACCAATGGGGAGAAGGAGGGATGAAGGCTTGTTAAGGTATCTATCATAAAGGTCAGATCCAGGATGAGGCAAGCGCCCCACTACGCCCCACCGCAGCTACGCTCATGCTCTTGACCCTACACCAATATAGTAAATGTAACTCTCTCTCTCTCTCTCTCTCTCTCTCTCTCTCTCTGGCAATAAGAAAGAAATCTTTAATAACTTATATCTCCCTTTCGGCTTCCGTTGGCCTCGTTTTAACACCCTCGTCACGTATTCACCAACTTACTCCCCAAGTTAAGTGTGCGTAAAAATGTTTTACTTTAATAAAGGAAGCATATATAAACATTTGTGATAATGATGATGGAAGGTCATTAAAGAAACAACGCTACATTTCCTTTTACATTTTCTATAATAAACGCTTTGAATGGTATTCTTTCAGTTATTATATCAAATTGTTCCAATGATCCTTTTATCTCCAACTCAATAAGCACTCTAAGATACCGTCGTTAAAATATTTTGCCCGTCTTCATAAATAAGCTAAGAGTTGTCGAGTCCTATAATAAGGGATTCTGGTCCGTATTTTACACAAATTCTCTTTACATTTTATGTATACTGTTGTAGTCCTAACTGAGTTGTGTGCACCCGGCGCCCCATTGGAGGGAATGAGAAGCGGCATCTGCATGATAACAGTACGGATGTACATGGGCGTCGGTAGTCGAAAAAAGGTTCAGATCGCTCTCTGCCCTTGGTATATAAAAAAAATCGTAAACATTTTTTCTTTCTAATGTCTATGACTATAATGAATGCCGTGTCCAGTGGTAACCAAGATCATGCTAGAAGTCCCGAGTTTGAGTTCCGGGTCGGACCAAAAAGTGTTATGATCTTTCAATTTCTCATGACGGCCCAGATTCGGTATGGTCGCGGTATTATACCCCTGGTCGAGTACGTCGACAAGCACTGAGGGAATAAATATAATGCCTGTGTGTGCGTGTGGCTAGTCTCTATACTGATATACTATGCACCCGATCCTCCATCTCCTCGCGGAAAGGCCCGCGGCTGAACAGCAAGTATCCATGTTACATCGTTAGCGCCAAGCTCGACCGAATAGTAACCAGCGTTTCAGTTAAGGTAGTGCTATGCCACATTGGAGCGTGCTGAATTGGGCCGGCATGACCAGGGTGGTACCTCTCACTCACATCATTAGCGCCAGGAGCGGAGCTAGCTCGACCAAATAGTAAACAGCGTTTCAGTTAAGGTAGCGCTATGCTACATTAAAGCGTGCCGAATTGGGCCGGCATGACCAGGGTGGTACCTCTCACTTACATACCGTCATAAAGCGACGGCTTCAGTGTCGCGTTTCGTGCGTTTTATAAGTAACCGGTGGCTTATTGGAAGGTTGTGGTAATAGCGGGCAAGACCTTGGTATAGTATTTATGGGGATGTTTATGGGGCGTCGGGAGTCAACAAAGGCTTCGACTCCTTTTTTGTCGCCTTACAATATAAACAACACGTTTTAAATTTATTTTTAATGTGAGTGATCACGAGTGTAGGTTGACCATGAAATATGTTTTACTGAGACACTTCATTTGAACTTTAACATCGTGATTGTGGCCATTTAGCGTTCCTCAAAGACGTAATTGGAAGAGGGAGATATTTGTATCAATTGACGCTCGACACTTTTCAATGTTTCAACTTGGTTATAATGAAAATTAAGTATTTTTTATAATAATAAGAAATAGGTATCCCTTATTATATTTTCCTGTCCGTCTTTCAATCTATAACATAGATGGTAGTCTGGTAGCAAAGTGTATATATACAGTAATGTATATCCACATTCTGTTTTCTTATTTATTTTTTTGTTTTTTGAATGCTTTATGCTGACGGAAGCATCCAGTGCAGCTACATCGGTTATTATAACACATGACACGTCGGGCGGCCGTCTAGGTGAGATTGTAGTTGATAGGGGGACATACCCGCTCCTTTCCCGCGGACGGAAGGATGGATTATTTATTTGAGATTAGCTAAATCAAACTTCTTTCTTATCTGGGCCTAGTGTACTGTGACCTCTCTCTCTCTCTCTCTCTCTCTCTCTCTCTCTCTCTCTCTAACGTGTGAGTAGCTAACGTGCGGCAGCTATAGTTGGCCCTGCATTATCATTGCGGCTGGAAGAGCTCGTTGAGCTATTAGTACGGGGGCAACCGTCCCCCTCCCACATCTTTCCAACCCATTCTGCTATACATATTTCTGTATATATATTAACACAAAAAAGCACGTATCGACATGTGATTCATAATAAAAATATCCAAATAGCAGCGATGTTTTAATTCTTTATTCTAAGCAATTTGTTAATAACCATCAAAGGAACACTAATCATAACCATTACAGGAGGAAGAATTCTAATAAAACAGCGGACAAACATGGGAACGTGTTACGTATAGCAATAACAAGCAGCGGGTGGAAGCGATCATAATAAACTCATTGGTGCTTCCCTCTTAATGTGTACGCAGGTAGAGATCGTGTGGCCACACGCGCCAGTGATAACATCTAATCACATTCCAAGTTGTATCATTTAATTGCTACCTTGTCTAGTCATAATTTTAATGAAATGCACATTTTAATTATATCTTTCATAATCTTCAGGATGCATTTCAATTAACGCCGACGCCGCCTTCTAGAGACCGAAAGCAAGAGCTTTAAGTAGGTGTCATTAAATGTAGAACATTCTGGAAATGCTAAACTGTATATTAGTGGCTTTTGTACCCTTTATCGCATGTTACCTATAGGGTAATGGATCATATAGCCTAATTAAGACAAGACATATCGAGCACTCTGTATCTAGGGTAAAGTAAACCTCGTTACTTCAACAATCATTGTACTGTTTATTCTATTCAAATGTTTAGTTTATATCTACACTTGGTATGAATCAAAACCGCCACAAAACCTGCAAAACTTTTAAATATTAATAAATATTATTCGTCCAATAAGCCAAGAAGCTAGCTACTGTACTGCTCCTGTCTAGATTTCTGGTCATTCTCTGATAAAATTGCACAATTCGAATAAGTTTAAAAGCCAAGAGCGAAATAATTAAAATTTTCGAAACTGAATTGCTTCACCGAAGAAACAGGCAATAAAGTCAAATTCACGTAGAATAAGTTGGTACAAATATTCGGAACACTATAAAGGAAATACGCAAAGTCGCCATAAATCCCACCTCTGTAAAAAAATACTTGATGACTTCAAGTTCAAAAAAATACTTGAAGTCAAAATTCCGTTGGCTTTTGATGAGAGTGATTTATTTCGATGTGTGTTTTCACTTTATCATTGTTTCATGGAAAGTTATATTGAATGATATTGATCCAAATTCAGCCGAAGGGCCATCTAATCGCTTAGGCTCTGCTTACATTCCCTATCATGGTTTAAGCCTTGTCGTGGTTGTGGGGCTCAGTATCCCGAGGTGAACTCAGGTGAAGCCAATTTAGCCGAGGGGGCTGTCCTTTATATTCCTGTTATAAGAAGAGGTGACAAAAGAGAAACAGAAGGCACTTTTGTGCACGGGGCAAGGAACGAGGATGGGAGCCTCAACCCATTGCACAATCAGCGACCCCGATGCTAAAAGTGAAACTTTAGGACAGTGCAATGGGGAGACATTGTACTGTCCTAAATTGGTGGGATTATCCTGTGGTGAGGGGTAACCCTTCTGTGGAGGAGGCGTAGGCACTTAGACAACTAACTTGCCGTCGAGGTGCCCTGATGAGTAAATAGTACCAGGCCACTTCACCAAAAGCGGCACTGATGACACTCGCGATGGTTAGTGTGGGTATTCGGCATCACAATGTGCCGCGAGCACCTTCACACCACTGGACCCCACCCAGGGCCGATGACGGCGCGTAAATGCGTTTCCCTGCGTCAACAAAAAAAGGGGCCATCACCCAGTGTTGGATCCCTTTAATAAGCTGATGGCCACGTAACCAACAGAGAAGAGAGACAAAACCGTCGATTTATTCAAAAAGAAAATTATGGTATACGGACAAATATCTGCCTTAACCTTACATGCTTGAACCTTTACTCATCAATTTATTACTTTAAATGAGACTAAAAGCATTACGAACATTATTAGGCCGGAATGTAACGAGATGAAAATTAATACATTCAGACGTTTTCATTTTCATTTCTGAATCGCTATAATTTATGTATGTTTTAACAATCTAAGAGCAAAGTTAATGTTATATTCAGGGAATGTTTGAGAAAATCATAATAAGAATATGAATGCCTTGGAGCGACTTTATGGAAAATACTATGGAGTATGTGAGATTAGGCGGACAATCAATATCCTATACCTATAGGCAATAAGGTAGAAAATGTCCATTTTATTATTCTGAATCCCCAAAGTATGGCGAACGAATCGTTCAAAATTTACTCTCTTGCAAAAGGTTTAACGGTTCTTATCTAACAATTTTCACGCACAAAGTTGATACTCTAAGGAGCCTTGTAGAGCCAACAGACTACAGAATAATTATGACTATAACTATAGCACGTATGGAACTCTCGGTTGGTTTATTGTAAACCCCACCCAGGACTGGTAATTTTGCAAATATGTTTCAAAGTATGGTCACGCTATACAATTTAAGTAACCGATATAGCGCCAAACTGATGGCAGATGTTTCTAGAGAAACCGGTACGTTTGAGAATGCTCCACTCTTATACAGTGTGATTTGAGCGTCAACTGGATTTCAATTAATGTTTTTATAGTAGGTATAAGGGGAAAAACAACCAGTTGGAGTAGAGTATTCTTGGAGTTTCTACCAAACGGCATTGTGATTTGTAGGCGTTGCTACATACATTGTGAGCGAGAGGTACCTGCCCGGTCTTGCCAGCCCATTTCGCCGCATTACAGTGCCTCTTATGTGCACGAGTTGGCCTGGTGACACAGGATTCTACTATCCGGAATATATAGTATTGTTTATTATTTATTTCTATTTTCATGTAATATTTTCTTCTTGTTTAACATGTAGTGAATAAAGTATTATGACGTGAAAAAATAAATAAAGTTATAAACTACTAATTCGAATCTTTATAGATTCAAAAGCCCTTGAAGTTTTAATTCTGTCGAATAAATTGATTCCAGTACAATTAGATGGAGATTATAAGAACTCCAGTTTTGCGTTTGTACTAGCTAGCAAACCCACCTCATTCACCTCGGCGAATACTAGTTAGCGACTAGGTCAAGATGAGTTTTAGAGTTCCATTTCACATTTCTGACAGGTCTTGAATTTGTACACATCAGCCATGTAATAGTTCGAATAAGGGTAATGTTGTGCACATTACCCTTGAACAAAACAAATCAACGTACCTATACAGTACAGACTGTATAGGTACGTTGATTTGTTTTGTTCTTTCATTTATTATATGGTACTTGTACTGTCCAGATACATTGATTGGTTTTGTTCTTTCATTCATGATAGGGTACTTGTACTGTCCAGATATATTGATTTATTTTGTTCTTTCATTCATGATAAGGTACCTGTACTGTGTACGTACGTTGATTTGTTTTGTTCTTTCATTCATGATAATGTACCTGTACTGTGTAGATACGTTGAGTCGGTAGAGTAATTAAAAGAGTGTCATTGTCACAATGTACAGCCGTGAAGGTGACTCTAGTTTATTACAGACGAGAAGTGCATTCTTTAGTTTTTCTAGCGGTTTATGTGAATTCGGTGGCCCATTAGTGTTTGAATTAAGGAGGGCGATAACACCTCAGCCTCTAGTTATGCGGGTGTTTTTGCGTAACATAAGACACAACGTGGTCACAAAACTTCTCAAAACCAGACTGTCCTGAGCCTATGCAGGACTCCTTCATCCTATCCCACAAAATACGACACGTATCGGCCTACATGCCGGTTGTATATGGGCAAGAGGTGCCTCCACGGCCATGTCAGCAAGCTTCGGCTCCAATGAAATATTGTCACAATTTTCCTGCATCTTGACAGTCTTGACATAAATGTTGTAACAAAGAAAATAAAACTGTTTTAAGTGCAAATAACATTTATTACTTCAACAGTATGTTGGTTTAACACACAAGTATAAAACAAAAAATATAAAAATCTTATCCGAAGTGGGGTCCATTGGCTGCAATACAGTCCTTTAAAGGTTCAGGCCAGTCATCAATAAAGGTTCAGGCCAGTTATCAATAAAGGTTCAGGCCAGTTATCAATAAAGGTTCAGGCCAGTTATCAATAAAGGTTCAGGCCAGTTATCAATAAAGGGTTATCAATAAAGGTTCAGGCCAGTTATCAATAAAGGTTCAGGCCAGTTATCAATAAAGGTTCAGGCCAGTTATCAATAAAGGTTCAGGCCAGTTATCAATAAAAGCAAGCACTCTTTCCATCAGGTGGTTCTTCGCTACCAATCGTATCAATTCTTTTAGGGACTCCAAATTATAATGTTATTCAGAGCAAGCTGTACTCTCTAAAACTGACCATAAATAATAATCCAGCGGATTAAGATCAGAACTAGACAACAGCCAATCTTCAACTTTTTTGGAGTCCGAGGCGTTCGTTCCAACCAAGACTGCGTGGGCCGAGCTATGTGACCAGGCGCCAAGTACTGCAGCAAGGAACATACTTGGTTGTTGAACATGTTGGTCTTAACTGTCATAACAACTTCTTCAGCTTCAGCCCACCCCACCATCACTGAAGTCGGATAAAGCCCACATTGCACTCTGTCGACTAATTGGAAAGCTTTCATAGAGTTTTGAGCATAAATACGGTCTTTTTTTATATTGCTCAAATGTGGAAAAATTCTCATCCGTAAAAAAAATCCTGTGTGCAATAAATTTTGCTTAGGTAGTTGTTTCGATTTTACCACCCTATTCCTCTTTCATTTATTAGTTAAGAAATGATCAGTGCATCTCTTGCAGGCGTCACCTCCATACGTGACATGGTTCTAGGTGCTATTTTCATTTCCTGAGGTTTTTGCTCTCTCGGACAGAATTTCTTCGAATTATTTCCCTTACTGCTCCGATCACCTCTTTCAAACGAACACTACGTGGACGGCCAGATCATTCCCCGGCAAAAACAGGGGAAGTCTCGATGTAGATACTAATAGCCCGGTACACAAACGTTTGTCTAGCACCAATTGTAAGGAGAGATTTGAAGACTGCATTTGGCTCCATACCTATATTATGTAATGCAATCACGGTGATTATATTCTCTTTGTCACCTTAATATAAAAAAAGACAATGAACAATCGTATGAAAATGACAGAATCCAAATTCATATGTAATATTTTTAATTTAAAAATGTATTTATGTCCAGAATATTTATGGGCAATCACAGCCACTTTTACGACTAGTAACGCTCATAAACATCCGCACAATTACTATTGCCAATGCGCCAGATTTTCAAATACATTTTAGTTAATATTGACTCCTGTAAGAATTTCTTCGTCTCATACAATTGAGGTTAATTGCATTTTGATTTATAAAGGCGCTGATATTATTCTCAGATATTCGTATATTCCGAGAGGGCTCGCTAATTCATTCCATTTAAAGGTTTATGAAAAATTATTTATTCCACGTTTTCTTTAGACTAAGCTATAAAATTAATTGAAAAGAAAACACGACTCTTTGAAATAGGTGCTTAGATATTTTTCTTTACCATAAAACAAGATTGACAGTCAGATTTTATGAGAAAGGCCTAACAAAAATCTATACTGCCAGGTCCCAATTATACAACTAGGTACATATTTTCACCAAGCATCGTAAGTACAGTTAGTGTGTAAGTAATTTACAACTACTTTGCTTTGCCCTCAGATAATCACCTTTAAAGAATAAAGAAAAAATGCTTGTATAGACTAATGGAGAACACCTATTTACTGAAAGTTCAGGGGGGATGGATTTTCTTAGGACTCCTTGCTAGTTTAGTCCGATCATAGGCAGGAGCGGAGCTATATAACTAACCTATGACAACTATGTTGTGAATTTGCCTAACTAAATAAAGGTGTAGGTACAAATATATTTATTTAGGTAAATTAATGGATTTTCCTTAAGTCCTAAAAGTTAAAAAGCCTATCTTTTTTCATACACTCAACAATATAAAATAATTACTATCGCAGGAAGAATATAAACAAACAAGGGTTGCCTCAACTGTAACTCGAGCGAATTTCTAAAAAGGAGTAAGGAAATAAAAAAAACTAATAAATAACATAGAATGTTGCATTTAATATGTCAATTAAAGAAAAAAATGTATACCTATACAAATCAAAGAATTAAGTCAAAATTAGTACCTAATCATTAAAATTAATTGCGCATATTAGGAATGAAAAAATATCACTAACCTGTTATCAAGAGTATGTAGAATAACAGGTATCTGCTGATGTTCTTCCGAAGCTTGCTGACTCTTGGGTGGAGCAATTTGAGCAGAGGTTAACGCGAGGGCCTTATATCGAGTCTGTTCCGCGGTCGGCAACACGATGTCCACAGACCGTGAGCGAAGACTTGACCCCGGCACACTTAATGAATCGACTCCATCGCTCAACTCCTCAGCTCTCGCACCGCCAGATACTTTAGAAAAACATGAGTCCACGGATGCTGCACGGTCCCTCTTTAACTCAGGCACCGCAAGGTAGATGTCATGTACAATAATGTCTTTTGCAGCATTCTCCGCTTCTTGTTCAGATGCACGAACGTTCTCCAGCGAACTTCCGGTAGGTTCCACGAAAAAAGCCTCTTGACGGGAAATAGATCGTCTCCTCTGTGGCAATACGGGGGGCTCGTCAATTGGTGGCTGCAGCTCAAAAGACGGAGCACCTGGCGAAGGAGGCGGTGATTGGATGGGTGGGGGGAACAATGTTTTCGCAGCTGGGGCGGGAGCCAGAAGTATCCGCGGTAGTTCCACTTCGCTTTCATCGTCATCGTCGTCATCGTCCTCAGCTGATGAAGAGCCTATTGGGCGATCGGGGGTGGTACGTTCCTCGCTGCGGCGTGCTAGCCATGTCTCCACATGACGACAATGAACGCATGGTGGTGGCGTGCCTTTCCCGGATCGACGGCGCGACCAAAGACGTGGTACCTGGTAGATAAATACAAATAGTTAACCAGTTAAACTTATAATTTATTAGACCAAAGCAATCGAATCACTGGAAACAATAATACCTCTAAGTATGTGCCTGAATCGTCAGATCCGGCGGAATCAAATGATCGGCTTCGAGCTCCGGGCTGCGGCACTGATAGTAGTAGGCTTGACCCAGAACTGCGAGCGGCCTCGAGTTGAATCTCATCGAATGACGCCGACCGGACCTGCAGAGAAATATATAAACGCTAAATTATCAAGTCCTCGCAGATCGCTATAGTTTCTATTGACGGACGAGCAAGCTACTATGTAGAAAACTAATGTTGGAAATTTGTGTAGGAAACAGATGATTCAATCTTTCCGCATAAATATTTTGCTGATTCACTTTCATCGTGAATTAGCAAAGATATCAGTCACTCAATCTACAAAAATAACATAAATTTGAATCGACATAAATTTGATATTGGAGAATATGAAAGTAAGTAACATAATACAATGAAACTACAATACAAAAAAATGATTATTGTACTTCAATTCTGCATCATCATCATCATCATTATCAGCTCCTATCGGTCCACTGCTGGACATCGGCCTCTCGCAGTGAACGCCAAAACGACCTATTTCCTTAAAAACTTTAATTCCTTACTGTAAAATGCAATTTCTCATTTTCCCAGCCAGTCCCAATGCTAATTATGAACGTGCAAAGGAATTGGAAAAAGGACTATTGCTTTGCTAGGATCACAATCATTGAAGGTTGCCATTAGACTGATATGCCCGAGACCCGAATTATTTTTCAATCGGAAAATTACCTATAAATCGTTGTCCAAACCTAAATTACAGATAAAAATGATTAACTTTGGTCTGCACAGTAAAGGTTTACGATTAAACACTAAAATACCTAAAATGTTGTGTATTTTATTAAAACAAGGTCAACGGATTCAAATGTATCCGCCTACGCTTTTAACGATGGCAAAAAAACTCACTTTGTGGAAATCGTTTCTGCGATTACAATCTTGTTATTCGTTTAAGTGTAAAGATCTTTTTGTAAAGTATAGGGAGGACGTATCTTCTTGCAATGTCATTATGATATGGAATTCACAAGCGATTTTTATTGCAATAATTACTCCCATCCGATGTTTATTGTTACATGTGTCGTAGTCGTTTTGTACAAATCGCAGTATTACGGCTAGCCATGTTCAAAACCAATTCCGTTTTGTTTCGAGGCGGGCTAACGGTTAGCTGGATTGTTATTTCGAGACGTTGTTCAATATGGCGGCTGACGTTAATCTTACTAAATCTTTTGATTTTGGCTAGTGATAGTGATCGGTGCAATTATGAAATTAGCCCAAGTGTTTTGAGTGCCAATAAAAAGTAACCTAACCACAAAGGCTTAGTCGGGAGCTACGCTCCCGCCTAAGCTTTCGTACCTATCTAGGCATAGTTTTTTTATTTCTCTGTATTCTACAACCGACGCCATTGTCGATGTCATGTCAAGCAACGCCGCGAGTGTTAAAGTTGGGAACTGAAACGTGTCAAAAGGCTGATAATGATTCATTTTACTTCAATAAGGCTAGTTTTATCGAATATCATATAACGCCCAACTCTTCCCGGCGCAATTTCACTCAGCCGTATTCAATGTGACTAGTCATTGGCCTACCACAAAATAAAACGGCCCTGTTTCTGAAAATTGCTAGCCGTTAAGAAGTACTGCGATTTAGAAAATCCGACTGCGACATACACATTAATTACCTGTTGAAATAAGCTTTCATATTCAGCCTTTCCAACATTTTATTTACGTCACTTTCAGGGCTGCCATACAAATCTGCGGTGCTCACAAAAGTACCGTTATTTATTAAGTAATTTGTGCGAATTCGCAAACGTGTGCGGGAACCCTTAGTGACGATCTAAATCATTCGTTTTTAGATTCAAATTATCAGATCCCATAATAATTTGCATAATAATATACTTCTAAGTCATACATAATGTATATTATAGAACTTATCGAGCAGATATAATTGATTCCATAAAGTTTAAGTGTACCCTAAGAACGAAGTTGAAAAGCACACTAGGTTCCGTGTTATCCTCAAAAGTTATTATAATAATTGCTGTCATGAAATTCGATGATGAGATGCAAAGATTTCATAATTTGAAAATGATAATGGGTAATGTAAATGTGTTTTACGAATTCTATTGAAATTGGTTGAGTTCATTTCAGCACAAGTATTATAACAATTTCTTGGAGTGACAAAGCCTTACTTTATTATTCTTTAGTAAAGTAGATTGTTCTAACATTTATCGCAAAACTAGTTGTTCTTGAAAAACTAGCTGCACAATAGTCAAGAGAATTATAATTGTTACTACAGAATAGAGATAAATATGTTAAATGTTTCACAATACAAATAGAACCGAACACACAAAACACATTAGAAGGAGAAAAAAGTAATGTAGTATGTGAATCCAGAGTAATGGGAGTGCTGAACAGGACGTGACACTGCGTAAGCCGATAGAGGGAGACAAGCATCACGTCTGAAAAAGAAGACTGTCTGTGGAGACGGTAGAAGGTTATATATTTTAATGAACTGAGCAGTGTTTCGAAATTTATTTATATTAAATTAGTTGGGCTTTTCAGAATTAATCGTATAAGTTTTCATTCATTATCATCATCATCAGTCGGACGACGCCCACTGCTGGACAAAGGCCTCCCCCAAAGAGTACGTACCTGTAGGTCACGATCACGAGTCACTTGCATCCACCGGCTCTACGTCGGCTGCCATACACTTTTTTATGTTATAATCTAGCGAGACTTTTAAAACACTATATTTGTCGTAAAAAATAGTTTCCTATCCGTTCACTGTGGATGGCATGAAAATCATTGTTAAATGTTACTTACAATAGTTTTAAGAACTGTGTTGAAATTAAGTGTTGAATTGAAAGGATTGTATGAATAGTGAAGCAAAGTCGCTGTTATCGTCGACTTTAGTACCTGTCCGATGCGGTGATAGATATCAGAAAGAAAGATCTCACGTGCATGAATTAGGCCTGCACGATCGTGGAGGTATATCTCATTCACATGATACCGCCTTATAGAGGCAGCTATGGTAGCGCGTTTCGTGTGGTATGTGTGAGTTTCCGGTGTTCTCTTCGGTAAAAATGCTCCGACTGCTCATTTGCTCCCCTGGGGTCCTGACTGGTCTCCTTAAAATAATTATATAGAAGAAACGATTCAATACATTTTCCGCATCATATAATTTTTTTTTTTTTTTGTGGTGGCCTGCGAAGCTACCATATATCAATTGCAAGACTTGAGGCATATTTTGTGGTTGGCTTTCTTTTGGGCGTGTCCATGAGCCTCACCCTATAATTTTAATATAGGCTTGATAATAGACGTCTAATTTCTCAGACCATGGATTGTTAACTTTCAGGGGAGCAAATGTATATAGTACTAAGTACCTTTACAGTCGATTTAAAACTCGCTTAAAAAAGATTGAATACGACTTTCCAACACGAAGAAGTCCATCCATAACGTATATTGATCAGCAAAGCATTGCTGGGCAAATATTCACGGTCACGCCTAACCTATTAATTAGCACGACAAATCATTGCTAAATCAAAACTAAATATTATATATAATAATGTCCCCATAAGCTGTCTGTCTGTACTTGATCGATGTTCTCAAAATCTACAAAAGGGATTTTCATACGGTTTTCACCCTTGGATAGAGGGATTCCCAAGAAGGAGTTTAGGTACATATTCTGTCCAATGTTTTCCCCGTGCAAAGCCGGGTCGGATCGCTAGTATTAACTAATAATGAATTTGTCTGATTGAAATATGGGTATATATACATCCATATGTATTAGAGCGTATATGAAAGATTATATTAGCCATAGTGGTAAAGCAAACATGTAATAGGATTCCAGTGGACGTAAACTACAAAAGGCTATTGTCAACACAGGCTGGCTTGTAGAGCGGCGATAGGCTTGTGAATATTAAGCGTGTGTCTCTGTAAATTCAAAGTTCGCAAATTTATTTCCACACATTTTTATGCTTAACGTCTAACTAGCCATGGCCACATCACAATACCCCTGCGGATATGGTACCTAAGGTGGTCTGCACGTGTAAAAGCCAAGCAAGCGACCTGTGTGAACGTAGCCTTAGGGATCATGATTTTATACCTGTTTTGGCACTTCGAGGCTGCTCTGCGTCTTCATGTCGGCGGGTGTTGGTGTCTTGGAACGTTTGAAAGTGGTTCGCAGTCGTTGCATGGCGGGCGGGGCGGGCTGCAACACCGCTCATCTCGCGGGCCCGCCCCGCCGCCCGCCTCACGCCGCACGCTCAACAACACTACAACATTCACAACACTATTATAACAGACGTCATACGGCACATGACAGCCCCGTCGCTATATATGGCATCGATGACGTCCATGGCGCTTTAATGTGGTAGCAATACAACCCGCATTTACTTTGGCTCCTCGGGATAATAATGTCACACAGTCTTGTATCACTGTAACGGGCGATTTGGAACTGTGGAGAGAACTTAGTACCTCCTGAGAAGAGAATCATATCTATATTACAGCGAGTTGCCAAATAAATTCATTGGAGTTTAACGTATGATAACAAGAAAAGCAAGAAGTGCATCGCATTCCAGAGAAGTGCACTTATGTTGAGAGATCACATCACCCCTCCAAAACATCCTGTATTTTTAATTCATAATGCAAAAAGAAGGGATGAATGATCGAGGCACGAAATCACACAGTAGGAACTGCACTTTTTTTTTTTAATTTCCTATAATTAGTTCCCGAAATCGTTTCATTATAACATATCACTTTAATCTTGTGCAGATAATGAACAAATACTTCTGTTTGTATATTAAATGTGAGTTAGAGATTAAAAATATATAAACATAAATGTTACATTAGTACACTTTCATTTATCCTTTCTAAAATTATAAGCTTCTAATGCAAATTTCGGTGAATCAGTTTTAAACGAATTAAAAGTTAAATATATGTATGAATAAAATTTGATACGATTTTACGCCCACGTAATTACTGGAAGCCTTTTAACACACTATCCTAACAAGCAATAATTATTCTATTCAAAATTGAATTTTACTATTAAACCACAAAATATAATCAAACAGTACGTAGGCTTAAATAATATACCAATACACTGAATTTATTACCTTATTTTAAGGTCCATTAAGAAGGTAAACCGCGACTTGTCCTTTATAGCTCGGAGACTTAATTATCCTGAAGCCAATTTAACCTTCGCAACGGCGGTATAACCTCTATTCATATATTGGCTGTCCTTTTTCACATATTATATTTTCTAAGCTCATTTATACTAAACAGAATATGTATTTTTGTGTTGATTTAAGTGTAACAAGTACCACTAAAATAGAATAATTATTTTAATTTTAAATTAAGTTTTGAAATTTTCAAATTGTAAATGTTCGTTTTGATTTCGTGTGTCTGTAGAGTTTGAGTCTTTTTGCGCGTTCCTGCCGGTTTACATTAAAATTGTGTTAAACGTGCATTGTTTGATGAGAATAGGCAATGTTGCGATCAATATTGGCTCTCACACAAAACTCTACTCACATACGAAATCAGAACGAACATTTATAATTTGAAAATTTCGAAACTTAATTTACTAAAAGCATCTCGTGCATGCTCTTTTCATGTGAGAATTTAAGATTAAATTGTTACTTTTGTACAAGCATATTAAGTGTAGTCTTTTTATTTTGTATAGTATAGAGGGCCAAACGGGACATCGGAGCCAGTTAACGACTACCGACGCCCATGTACATTCGCATAATAACCATGCTGAATCCTTGCCCTCTTTCTTCCTCCTCAGCTCCCCCCCGCCCCAATGAGCCACCAGCTACCCACAAACCGCACGGAAGGCGGCATCCAAGATGTCTCTTTAAGCCGGTATCATGGGAGCGAGAGGTACTTCCCCGATCGTACAGCACTACCTCTTACTCTGAGAGAAGTGTACAGGTCCCTGCTGACATACCTTACGTGAAGAACATGGATAGGCGACAAATGACTATTGCCTTGCAGAAATAGAGCACGTTTACAAGGGAACGTGTATTGCAAGTCGCACACAACATATCCACCATATGAATATGTGCAAAGGACTTCGAATGCATTTAAATCGCCTGCAGCATTTTGCTGAGACAGTTTGGGCTCACAAACCGTCACACTTGCGTCGAAGAAATAACTCCCCTTCAAAGTAGACAAAATTATTCAGCCAACCAGCATGAAATATAAACTCGTCCACGTAATATAATGGTGCTTAAATATAGATATTATATTTAATAATTTAATTGTATATAAAACCACATCACTTAATAGTAGATTGTTGATATAATGCCAGAGAATTTTTAGTGTATTATCAAACAAAACGGATCAAACGCTTTTCCCCTAGTAATTATGTTAATGATCATTAAAATGGTAGGTCATTTAAAATAATTGCGGAGTATCTCGTGCGGTACAATATTAATAGGTTAATATATACCGTTGTTACAAATAATAAATTGGCCTCCATTTATTTTGCTGCATAAAAATATGAAAGGGACCATAACACAGACAATAACAGAGCAACAAACCAAAAGGAAATAAAAGTAGAAACATTTTTTTTTGATCGAGATTTTGGCTACGTCGGAACAGTTTCCTTTTCCAGAAATCCAGCCCCCTCTCTATTAGCGTGAAAACGAAACTTACGCGCCTTCAACTGCCCTGGATGTGGTCCAGTGGTGTGTGGGGCTCGCGGCATATTATAGTGCCGAATACCCTAACAAGCCACCGCGAGTGCCATCAGTGCAGTCATTGAAGATTTGCGCCGGAACAACAAATCACCAGAGCACCTCGACGGCTACTCAGTCCTTTAAGAGACCGGCGCTTCCTCCACAAAAGGGTTGCCCCGCACCAGAGGGACACCCCACCAACTTTAGGACGGTGCAATGGGGTGAGGATCCCATCCTCGCCCCTGCCTCTTGAGCAAAATCACCTCCTTCTGTTACTCTTTTATCCCCTCTTATAAGAGAGATGCAAAGAGCATACTCCTCGATTCAATTGGCTTCGCCTGAGTTCACCCCAGGAATCCCGTCCATCGGGCAAGACCGGCCATTCACTGAAGTGCTCCAAGGGGACTTAGTGGGTATTCGACATTCATAACACAATTTGATCTCATACGTATCATTGTGCAAAACTGCATCAGACCTCAAAATCTAAAAATACCTCCACCATGACATCGAGTTAGTAATTGTAATAGTTACATACAATCTTTTACAAAACGTGTGAAACGTATGCAGGCACTTAAATCTGTTACAAATTTATTTCTGTAACACTTACTTATTGAGTTTCTGTTGTTACTTTTTAACTCTGTTGCTACGTGTGACATACCAATCAAGTTATATTCTGTTTTTGCACATTATGTCACACCAGTGTTTATCTCACTTCCAAGAGACTGTTAGCCAGTTTAATATATTTCATGTGTACGTTAGTCGAAAGTAATGTTTTTATATTTCTGTCTGCTTTGTTAAAAGGCCATAAAAAACGCATAAAGCCTGACAATGTACAAATAAGATTCTGTTCCTATTGTTTTTTTGTACGCTGTTTATACGTTTTACAGGTTTCTCGACGTCTGTTCAATTGGTCCACCTTTGATGTGATTTTGGCACTCTCACATATCACTTTAGGCACTCCTTGCACTTTAACGTCCTTCGTCTTTGTAGTGGATAATGGAAATACAGAATATATATTTCGTATTTTGTAGATTAAAAAGTACTTATTATGTTCAGTTAAAGCAATCACTAAGGCTCTGTCAAAACCAGCAAGTATTCACTCATTCCGGTTTTGAAACCTCAACGGTTTAATCGTTTTGTATAAAATCATTTTCCAACCTTTGAGCCTGTTTCGATCGTGAATAGAATATCGTGGACAAACGAAATATTTATTTTCTTTTCGGTAATCGAATCGGAAGTTTTTGATGATTACCCGCTGCCATGTGATATCCTTACATCTCCCTTATTGTTGTCGTGCAGATGCGTTACCCCCACTTCATCCCCCCTCCAGTAAGCCACCGGATACTCAAAGACCGCTTTTCTTTATATAACGTTTGTATCTTCGTTCTAAGTTTTTTGATTATTTCAAAGAAAATTTGGAGGAGGAGGATCTTGCCGGTTGGTAAAGGGATTTAAATGAAACTCCATATTTTATTATAAAGGGATTTAAATGAAACTCTATATTTTATTATAAAGGGATTTAAATGAAACTCTATATTTTATTATAAAGGGATTTAAATGAAACTCTATATTTTATTATAAAGGGATTTAAATGAAACACTATATTTTATTATAAATTCCATCATTGCAGGAAATTTGTTTATAACAAATAAACTCACAATCGAATTCAGTGCCTCAAATTTAAATGTAATAAGCGAAATGAATATTAAATTGACAGTTAAAATTAAATAAGGTCTTGACGGCAATTTGTTAAAGAGTTAAAATGAAACACTTCTAGTG
>JAFELO010000236.1:610712-627527 GCA_017140195.1 Eumaeus atala | reverse complement strand
TTATTGATTATAATATAGGCTAGCAATTGCTTAAAATAATGTTATTGATTATAATATAGGCTAGCAATTGCTTAAAATAATGTTATTGATTATAATATAGACTAGCAATTGCTTAAAATAATGTTATTGATTATAATATAGGCTAGCAATTGCTTAAAATAATGATCATGAATTGTTTTCTTTATGTTCATAATAAAATTGGCCATTTTGAATGAAAAACATGAACGAAAGCAATAACCGGAAAAAGACAAGCTACTGTCACTTTTGTTTCTTCTTTTTAATAACGAGTATGTCCTCCTCTCTTAGCAATACACTCCAGAAGCCTCGTATGCATACTCTGGATTAAATTACTCACGTTTTCATCTGGAATCCCCTCCCAAGCATCTTTTAGGGCGTCATTCAGCTGCTGTTGGTTGTAGACCCCTTGCTTATTCTCTCTAACTCTACGTTTCAATTGGTCCCACAATTTCTCGATCGGATGTAAATCCGGACTGTTAGCTGGCCATGGTAATACCTCAATATGAGACCCTTCTAGGACAGTTTGGGCTGATCGAGCTGTGTGTGCACGCGCATTATCTTGCGTCAGGATGAATCCAGGCCCCAATCGCTGTGCAAATGGTATTACTTGAGGCCCTATGACGTCCTCGATGTAACGTTCTGCAGTTACGATACTCGAATTTGAAATGGTGAGATCGGTTTTACCGTGTAAACTTATCCCACCCCAAAACATTACGTTGGCGCCACCAAAACTGTCAACTTCGTGAATGCAGGTCTCCGAAAACCGCTCGCCGCGTCGTCTCCACACTCTAACACGCCGCTTGTTTTGAGTGGTGTTGTATATGTGTCTAATCATATTCAAGATGATCGACTTTATCAACATCTATATTAACATATAGAGCTATAAAAATGAAGAAAATCTTTAATCCAGAGTCCACTCTATTCCTTTGTTGAGAACAGGAGCCAGGGGCCGAAAATACGCTATTGATGTTAGCAGAACTCCGTTTAATTCCTATGTTGTTCAGGGAACTGGGCACGCTTTAAACTAGCATCGCACGCCGTACACAGTTTGCTGATTTTGATTGGACAATTGACCGACCTGTATTACCTTGCCGAATTGTTTGCAAATAGATTCAGAACAGAAAGGTAGGTTTTTGATACAAACGGAAAACCAATCCACTGCTGATTTAAGGACACATCTTATATATTCTCTAAAATATTTACTGTTTAAAGGAAACCTTTATTCTCCATTTAAAAAGCATAAAATCTTAGTATTATATAAGAATTATATACTGCACATAATTATTTATTAATTGCATATTTACTAATGATTGCAATCGTGCAATACAATATTCCAAAATTACAAAGAAATGTAATTGCAGGTGTATAAGGAAAAGCAATCCACTAGTGATATTGTGGAGAGATGTGTTAGAGGAACATCTAACATCTAGTGAGTACGCTTTTGTGGAAAACCTTATTCTTATGAAACAGAATTCATCATTTTAACAGCTTCAATATCGTAATATACATTTTTCGTTTAGTGATGAGCCTTGTTGAAGTTAAACATACCTAATACCGAAGAAAGTGTTCTACTTTGATTAGTTTATTATACATATAATACATAACATTACAAAAATACGTGAAATTATACATATAATACATGACATTACAAAAATACGTGAAATTATACATATAATACATGACATTACAAAAATACGTGAAATTATACATATAATACATAACATTACAAAAATACGTGAAATTATACATATAATACATGACATTACAAAAATACGTGAAATTATACATATAATACATGACATTACAAAAATACGTGAAATATTTAATATAGAGAATAGAGAAAGCAATGAGCGTCATGTTCTATCTATGGGCACTGTTCCCTGGCCTATAAATAGAACATAGTCCCGAGGAGGACCTTTCGACTGGGGCACGTGGCATTTTGCTGGCTTACCACCCAATTGTAATGACACTATAGTATTTTTATTAATAATGGAAACAAATAGCATGGATTTATCAACAATACTAGATACAATTTTATATCATTAATCCAAACTGCATGCATCTTATATGTTATATATGTATAGGGCCAGCTGTGGAAAGCGATGTTAAGTGGCATGAATTTCTTCTGCTGCATCTGCTATGGCAGCGTAGCATAAGCCTACGTAGACATAGCAGATGTAACCGAATCCGACATGCTTCAGATAAAAGCATCGTTTTTTTTTCTCTTCACTCAATTCAGCTAATTCGTATTAATTAAAATAAATAAAGGCCAGTAAAATAAACCCAGCAACGGTTCAATTTATTGTTATCCCATGGAAAGTAAATTCAATTGTTATTAACGCAAAATATGAAACAATGCAATTATGAATTGTCTAAAACTTCACATGTCATTTCAGTGAAATTGGAGCTCGCGTTCCTTCGCGTGATTCATAGCGTACACTTAATGTTTTTTTATGCATGACGTGAAATAATTAAATAGGTAGAGTCAACGACAAAAGTCACTGAACAGGTCGGGAACTGCAACTGCTTTCGTCTTTACCCTTCCTAAAGGGCCCCTCGACAGAGGTAGGACGGATAATAAAAGCTAATTAGATATTACAACAACAATATTTAACGTAATGCTTTTCTTACGCCTGGAATGTTACAGAGGAAATCTTTGATTGTTTGTTTATTTGCTTTGAATGAGCTCCACAACTACTGGACTGATTTTAAAAATGATTTTACTATTAGATTCCTATATTATATGTGATACTATCATAGTATATTTTCAAAAACATTTTGATGATTATGAAACTTTGATGATGTAACCAAAAGTGTGAAAAAAAATCTAAGTAAATCCCTATATGGATGCTGAAATTGTTGAGATATGGCTGTCCCAACGGATGTTGTTATTATAAATTTAATTTGTGGTCATTACCATGACGTTGTAACGTTTACGAGGTCGAAAATACAATTTATAATTTTTATATTTTCATCAATGAATTTTTGCTATATTTTGTAAAATATTCTTGCGAAGCCGGGAGCGACGGCTAGTAATATCATGAAAGACTGGCTTGCTCAGTTAGTGACGTGACGGTTAGTCAGCGCCACGCCACGCCCAGGGCCACGTGTCTGCCCGCTTGGCCCATGGATATTAATTTTATTTATTTCTATACTGAAAATCTTAAATTTATAAAGACATTAAATATTTTTCCGTCGTCTAGAACCTACAGCACAAGTCCTTACAGTACTTATCACATGACTACACTAACGTGGCGTTATAAATCCACAGATATTATTGTTATACTATCATAATAAACAAAATAAAATAATGACCATAATTATACATACTACGCTGTTAAGAGGTTTAAGAAACCTCGATCTAGATGTAGACTTTTGACCTTGACTGTACCGGGCGTAAACGCCTCAGTCCTACTATTAACATCAGATATAACATAGTCGTAGGGTTCATTTATTAAATGCTATACAATGTGTGTGACATTTGGATGCTATGTAAATGCGTGTTATAAGGAGCTGACATACAACAAAATTAAAATTCCCCAACATTTACCATACTCATGAATATTTCATTCCCAAGACGTGATATTTCAATTTTAGTTCAGATGATAAATTGGAGTAAATATTCATGAAATATTTAAAATAGGTGTCAACAGCAGGTTACATTTATTTAACACGTCGCATAAACCATTTTCACGGTGCTCTTCATAAAATAATACGTCAAAATTTTATCAACGAGCAACTCTAAAATAAATAAAAACTTAATAACCATTTATTTTCTTTTATAATTAATACTGAATTCTGCTTTATTCACCTTTAATTTAATAATTCTTCGTAAAAGTAAAATTTATCAAGAGCAGCATTCTGCTATACATATATGTAATGTAAAAATATTTAAAAGCATACATGCAATAAAATGGTTGGGTGATAAAAAATTGTAGAAAAATAATATGCAGAAAAAATCGTCTGATTGCATGTTTGTCTGTTTGTACACTCTAATCTCCGGAACTAATGGACGGATTTGAATGGAACGTTCTTTGTTGCATAATCAATGGGCCTGGACAATATATGTGTAATTTGTTTTGAAAACTGAAACATCAAATGTAGAACCTTTTGCGGAAAGATGAAGCAACATTTTCTAGTTTATTTATAGTAGCATGCACCAGCTCGTTGAAAATAAATGTCTAAACACTTTCTCAAATCTATTTGTGGTATCTGTCGTTTTTACTAGCGGTTATATAGGCTAATACTGTAGATATATACATTTACTTGAGCAAAAGATCTACCAAATAGCCAGTATTAATACGTAAAAGTTTCCTCGAGGCATACGTGATCTTGAAATACTATTTTGTCAAATGTTATAGGATATAAATAGGCTGAACCCTCATTATGAGACGTCCTTTTGTCATGGCTTACCTTTACTGGACCCTGTAATAGCTGCGGTGAAAATGTTGCTATATTTAGTACTTTATAAATCCTTTATAACCTCTATGGACTAACTATCTTCTGTTAAACGAATATGAACGTCGGACATCACGTCTCGATATGAGCTCGTCAGTATTCTAGCCGGATGCATAAATATCAAATAAAGGCTTAACGGTTGAGTCTGTTCGGGAGCCGGCGACGGAATACACTACAAACAGACTGACACAACTCTAGCACAAGATTAATTAACAAGATCTCTCCCTACCAAAATATTTTCCTTTCATTATAGCAGAGAAATCAAAGAGAGCCATTCGTCTGATAGTCTTTCAGTAGAAGGTAGTGCCATGCTGCATCGAAGCTGAATTGAGCCGGTACGACCGAGGAGGTACCACGCCCTCTAATGACACCGCCGTAAAGTGGCAGCTATCCTATCGCGTTTCGTGTGGTTTGCAAGTAGCTGGTAGAGACTAGAGGGGCGGAGGATAGAAGACAACGCATCTGCATAGCAGTAATGTCGATCTATGGGCATCGGTAGTCGTCAAAAGGTTCCGATTGCAGGGGCAAAGGGTTGCCCCTCACCCCTAAACTATAAAAAAGTAAGAACTCTAGATTTCTTCGTAACAGGAAGTTATACACTTATGCTGTCTTCACCGTACTCCCTGGGGAGTACTCCTGCTGAGTCCAGAGTGCGCCCAATTACAATGGTACTGTAAGATAAAGATGCGGTATAACACTTCTTTTTGGGCAGCGACTTGCGGAGTGTTTTGCGTATCTAACGTTAAAATGAGGTTTTCGCCACTAACTTAGTTATGTTGTTTTACTGTATGAAATGAATTTTCAGGAAAGGTTGGGCGCTACCTAATAAGAGTTCATATAATTTGTATATCAAATATTTATCATTTGCTGTAGACTTGATAATAAAATACAAACTTAATATACCCATCCTCTATACAGGGCAATAAGACTTTATGAAAAATGACAGGAAAGGAAAAATATTGTTCGCTAGCGATGCAATTACTGTAAAGTCTCGAAGTCTTATTCTAAGCGATCCCTGGGATAAGACTAACACTACACCAAGACGCTACAATAATCCTTTGGAAACGTTTCCGGTACAGAAGATACAACTGTTATTATTTTATTTCCAACTAACAGTGGGAACAGTGGGATAACACAAGAGTAAGCGAACTCTGATGCGGTGTTGGACGGGGGATTTAGATTGTAGTAAAAGCAATGGCTTCATCGTGCAATTCTGTAAGGAGGTACAAAACACAAACATCGCGATACATAACTCTTCTTCTACAAAACACGTACTGATTTATTACTTTATGTCAATACGGAAGACATTGATTAAGTAGTTTTTGTGTATTCTTCGCTCTGATTTGTTCATTATAATTTCTAATTCATTCAATATATTTCTTTGCATAGTCAACCTTACGCGCTTGGCTGGGTTTTACAAAGATTTAGAGACGCTGAATATGTGTCTTGTATATTTTGTAAGTTTGTCGAAATTATTCTTCAGTATTTTTTGTTGCATAAAGTGCAAACGAGACGTTTTAGGCCATTCAACACTGCTCCTACACATAACATCGGCATAATTGGTATGTAAATATGTTGCTGTCTTTGCCTTGTACTGATGAGTCATCGGAAACTCACAAGCCGAATATAAATGAGTACATAGCTTGCATATGTGTGTGCATAATGTGAGTGTGAGGTCCCTCTCTGCAACACAACGTGCCGCAATTTCATTTATCATTGAAAATCAGTCAAAAGTACGCTGGTAATTCAGATTCATACGATAATATACCTAGACTTGCCATAATGTATATAATGTATTTAATGTGTATAATGTATACATTGTATATAATGTATATACTGTATATATTGTATATAATGTATATGATGTATATAATGTGTATAATGTATACACTGTATATAATGTGCATAATGTACATAATGTATATAATGTCTATAATATATATTGTAGATAATGTATATAATGTGCATAATATAATAATGTATATAATAAAGACAATGTGTATAAGGTATGTTATGTGTAGGTAGGTAATGTATGTTATGTGTATAATGTAGCTAATGTATATAATGTGTTAATGTATATAATGTGTATAATGTATATACTGTATATACTGTTTATAATGTGTAAATAATGTTTACACTCTATATAATGTGTATAATGGTCAAAATGTATATACTGTATATAAGGTATATACTTCTATATAAATTGTTATTAAGCGGCTTAGCTACCTCCTCAAAAATGGTATCTTCGAACACTTCTGCTACCAAAACCAAACGCTGGTGCGTCTCTTATACGCTGCAAGTCATCCATCGTGATAACATACTTCAATAAATAAGTAAACTTTCTGTACTTCTTCCACACTTATTTATTTTTCAATTTACATTTACTACCGGTTTCGACTTATCACCACCGGGATGGTATTTGGATGATTGTTCAAAACCGATATCAGCATAAATTGAAAAATAAGTAGTTGTGGAAAAATATATGAAGTATATTTATTTATTAAAGTGTTATATGTGTGGACTATATGACTAGACAATTGACCAAGAATAAAAAATACAATGATAATACTTTTTAAAAAGAAAGCTAAAATATGGAATTTTATTATATACTCGTAAATAAATCTATATCATAGCTACACACATATTTTCTCCCCAAAAATTGTTGTACGCCAAATTCAGACCTACCTAGTATAATGTGTTTTGATTTAACAATTCATATTTAATCATTACTTAGGCTGCCTTTGTAGATGTGATTCAAAGGGAGGATAGATTTCTTGGTAATATAGTAGTAGTAGGTTTTAATCTAGCTGACCCCACAAAGGTCTGTATTTGTTTTCTATTCTGCTAATTTTTATGAATGGAAGCAGAATATTGGTAATAAAAATGGCACTTGCTTCCAATGTCAGATTTTTTCGGTAGATGCTCAGTATAAAACTCTATAGTAAGTATATGAACCTCTATACAGTATATGCGGTAAGTACTTGTTATATACTGAAACTGAAATAATAACTACTTAGTTATGTGTTATAAACTGAACCAATATACTTTATTGGTTCAGTTTCAGTTTATTAATGCTCACAAGTCCTACAAATAAAATCGTCTAAAATTGTAACTTTTAAAATTGATTTGACACTTATGTGACCTCACTAAACACACACACAACACGGTTCGCAAATGTACGTAACATATAATATACAATATTAATCGCAAAATATTCGCATGTGAAAAGCTGTTAGGGCTTCCTAGCAAATATGCAAAATGCTTTATGTATATAGGTATGTATGTTTTTAAATATATTATATTGGCACAAACGAGGAGTTGGATCCTTTTGATAACTATCGATGCCCAAACATCTGTATTACTGTCATGCAAATGCCTTGGCCTTCATTCTCCCTCCCCTGTAATTGCTCCGTGCAATAGTCGTCCAGGGCTGGATGCGGTTAGCAGAAGAGGACAGCCATCTTGGCGGTCACTGAAAGTGCCAAGATAGAGCGTGCAACGTACTGATCTGGAAACATTTCTCTCTATACTCAAAAGAGGTATGAAAATAACGTATTTTATTTGTGAAGGGAAAACGTTCATTATTTTTATTGCTAAGTCGCGGTCAGTGTTTTTTGGTGAGAGAAACTACCGACATTTATATATCGATAGTTATTTAATTTATTAACTTATTTACTACTTCGGAGTAAGTATAGCATAAGCCCATTAAGAGTTTTAGGTGATTGCGAAACTTATGCATAGAAAGGAATATTCTTTTCGAATGCATGACTTGATAAACGATGATGACAAAGAAGAAATACTACTATTGGATTATTCTCAGAGGATTTACTCAGATAGGAACTCTGGCAATACCAGCACGAACAATGTAATGTTGCCGTCATACTAACTCTTATTACTATAATGAATTCTCTGCCAAATTAATGTACCTAACAAATTACTGCTCAGCTAGCGTCAAATAAACAGTCACGATCTGTCTCATAGGCGGCGTAATCTAAACCAGATATAAAGTGTCTGTCCTATCGCGCTGCTAACGAATTTCATCAATTTGTTCATCTAAGTTACAGGACACCATCGTCATTATTTTGAGCCACTGTCTTACAAATTTATGAAATAATACTAACTTAGTTTAAGAGGTACTTCAATGCAGCAGCGTAATTGGGCCGGCACGACCGGGGAGGTTCCTCTCTACTTGTTACCGGCGTATAGTGTATTTTCCGTGTCGCGTTCCGTGCAGCCTGTGAGTAGCCGACGGCCAATGGGTCGTGGAGGAAGGCAACGCATCGGCATAGTAATTAAACTGATGTTCACGGGCGTCGGTATTCATAGAAGCGCTCATTTTCCCTCGATTGCGCGTTTTCCCCCTATACTGTAAAAAAAGTTGAATAATTCGTTGAAAAAAGTTGTTAAATGCCCTTTGATGACTGTACTGATATCATGTACTTCGCATGATTGTTATGCTGACGCGTGGGTAATTCGTCACCACATCCTTATGCCTTCCCCTCCAATGCAGTAACGGAAACTCACACGTCGCAAGAAACGCAGCACAACTGTCACTTGCCTGCATCGAGAGGTCCCTTATTTTGTTGACGCGGGGAAACGCATTTACGCGCTTTCACCGGCGCTGGGTGAGTACCACTGGTGTGCGGGGCTCGCGGCACATTATTGTGCCGAATATCCACAAATCCGTGCCGCCTTTGGTGAGGTACCCCGGAACAACTTAAAATCAGGGCACCTCGACGGCTAGTCAGCCCCCTAAGGAACCGACGCCACCTCCACAGACGGGGGTTGCCCCTCACCACAGGACGGCCCCAACTATGATTGAACCATGGTGGAGATTGAGAGTTCCCACACTTATTCTACTACAATGCATGAACGGCGCACACTCACAAGGCGCGTAAATGCGTTTCCGCGCGACAACAAAAAGAAAAGGATTCTAATAGTGAAAGAATTTTTCAAATCGCCTCAGTAGTTGCGAGACATATTCAATCCACTACACAATACTAAGACGATGCGTCCCATTCGAATCTCTACTTGAGAAAACCTATGAGCTCAGTCAATTTAGCCCCTCCTGTAGCGCTTTTCATTTACAAACTTTAGGATCAAATAACATCGCGAGACCTTATGACCTAACACAACTTTACCCTTTTGACTCTTGAACTTATTAAGTTCAAGCAAGCGATCGATTCAGGCCGTCTCAAGTTTCACATGAGTGCCCCAAATGTGTATTAATTGGAGGATTAAATCGAAATGCGGGTCCTTACACGGTTCTAATTTAATTACGAAATAGTAGATTATATAAATTTTCTGTTCATACACATAAATGTTATAACAAAGAAAAAAAAATGTTTCTTATTGCAAATAACATTCATTACTATTAATGCGTGTCAGTTTAATACACAAACATAAAACAATTAAAAATTAAAAGCTTCTTCGAAGTCCATGCTCTAGTCCCGAGCCTTTCTGGAAGGACCACACTTGGTTATTGAACATGGTGTTATTAAGGGGCTTAACTACCTTCTCAGGAAGATACCCCTTAATGCACTTGTACCGATGTTTTGATACCTTTTCACAAAAATAAGGGTCAGTTACTCCTTCATAGCTAACATCCTACCAAACCATCGAATAATGCCCACGTTACACTCTTTCGGCTAAATGGGGAAGTTTCCTTAGAGATTAGAGCGTAAATACGGTAATTTTGTTTGTTAATTTATAAAAGAACAGAAATGTTAGGTAAAAAAAAATAATATATTTATGTCTCTCATTTAATTTCTTTGGCTATCGTATTTTTTATCGTAGTAGTTGTACCACGTAGTTTTACTCGAGTATAACACTTTCCTTTTAACTTATTCACATTTTCAGGATAATAATAACTTGTTATGTTAATCCTGATTGGAGTCTGTACAAGCAAATAAACAAAATTTCGTAGCAATCTGCACGGGAGTTTTTGCGTAAACAATAAAAAGCATATGTACAATGTTTCGCTATTATTTAAGTAGTATTTACAAGAATATAAATAGCACATTCTCCCCACATTGTTAAAAAGAAAATAAAAGGTTTAGTTAAGAAATTTCAGCTTCTGGTCTGTTTTTTATTTCTTTCTAGCTTTTAACTTGAATTCTAAAATTCGTTGTAAAGTTAACCGTAAGTAAAAGAACTTGGATAGCCACTTTGGAACAACTTCGCCTTCCCTTTATTCACTCTATACATTACACACTTCTTACAAAACTGTTCGTTAGTTAACAAGAGTTTAGAGTTTTATTTTAAGAGCACGAGAATGTACGAAAATTTTCTTATATTTTGCACAAAGTCCCTAAAAATTTTGAGAAAATTGATCACACACCCCCAGGTAGTGTGATCACACACCCCCAGGTAGTGTGATCACATACCCCCAGGTAGTGTGATCAATTTTCTCAAAATGTACTGAAATGATGATCCAATCATGCGGTTTTCACTCGTGGATAGAGCGATTCCCAAGGACTTCACTGACGATGCCGAAGATAACCGCTAGTATAAAGTATAAACGGCGATTAATGTTGGACTAATAACATGTGTATGTGTAAACATATAGAACATTTTGTACATGTGGAATTGGTGGACACACAAAAACTTAACTACATAACATTTAGTATTAAAAGATTCCGGTATCCTTAGACTGCTGCGTAGGATCTGTTACCGATAAAACGTAAACCGATATCGGAGAATACGACCTCAATGAGAATAGTCTTTCCAAAAGTATGTCAGATATAACCTACATTTAAAAAGGAAAATATATGCCGATATATATCATATGCAGCTACAATTTTTATAGCATAAGTGGGCAAAGTAGCAATGGGAGCCTTTTGATGACTACCGCCGCCGTTGCGTTGCCCTACTGTCATCCATCCGCCCCGCCAATGGGCCATCGGCTACTTACCAACCGCTCGAAACGCGACAGCGACGCTGTCACTTTACGCCGGTATCAAGTGAGCGAGAGGTACTTCCTCGGTCGTGCCGGCCCAATTCCGTTACATAGGAGGATGTAGTATCACGCACCATGCATGGCACTACCTCCTCCAATGCAGCATGACACTACCTCCTCCTGTGCAGCATGGCACTACCTCTTTCAAGAGCTTATACATTCAACATATTAAGACTAGAGACACATGCAGACAAATGGTACCTCACAGAAATGCCACAGTGTAAATAGAAATAATTACATAATGTGGTTAGCTCCAATATTCTGTCATGTTCGTACCGACCTCGGCTGGTTATAAACTAGTTATGCAGTGTACGTAGGGTCTAGTAAAGTTAGCCTCACGCACACGTCTCTGCTGTGAGAATTAATGCTATCTTACTAAAATGCTGCTTCAGCAGCATTTTAGTAAGATAGTGCTGCGTTGCCTCTCACTCATTTATAGTGCCTTAAAGTGTTACCTGCGGTTTGTGAGCTTAAAAGGCCTAGTGGGGGAAAGAAGTGGAGGAGGAATTGTGTGGATGTCTATGCGGTCATCAAAAGTCCCCGATTACTCGTTTGTCCCCCCCTTGTGCTCTCTGGTATCACCCGGAAAGCCTCTTTATTTTATGTTAAAACCATAAACCGTAAATGGTTTTTTTTTTATTTTGAAAACGCCTTTTTGTGAAATGTTATGGCAAATGCAACAGCATCGCCAACAGTAATAGATCCCTACCAAAGAGAAATTGCTTCGCTCGGTCTCTAATTTTTATAGTGACAAAATAGTATGGCCAAATTTACTCATGGATAACGTAGAATACTGCAGAATTATTATTTTTTTAATTAGTTGAGTAGTTTTGACTTTTTCTGCGACGAACATGTAAGATACAAAAATAAAAATATTTTCTCTATAGGATCATATTGTAATGTATATTTGTATGTTAATCTCGTTTAAATCTGTTTATTAATTTTTGCATGAATGAATATTAGTATATCAGTAATTCGTTATCAAATGAACATGTACAAAACGTTATTACTCAATACACGACTACTCAATATTAAGGAGAAAGTTCCTTTTAGTATTTGTACTAAGATGAAATTCGTATTCACTCACAGCTGCCTAGTGTGGATGTAGCACCCCACTGCGTATTATCCTCTACCTAAGTTTACTGAATTGTTGGGAGTATCTTAAGAGCAAGTGCTTATTGCTTTATATTGACTTTCCATTTCATTGTTATCTTTTCCTGTTGAACAAACTTTGGTAGTGACTTCTGATAGCATATGAGTACAAACGGGTAATTGTAGGATTTTGGTGGGTACCAGCACCTAACAACTGAAACATGCTAGTTAAATAATTAAATAAACCGCGATAAAATCTATAGAATTAGTTTTATTGTAATGAGTAATATTCGATTAAACTTAGTACATCAAAATTGATGCTAAAAGGTGCTGGCAAATATTAGTATCCGCAAATGCTCATGCGTTGCTCCGTCAACCCATTCCCCCAATAGGCCTCCAGCTATTCACAACTCACAAGCATCGTAAAACCTTATCAGGCGGTATCCGCCTCTCGTTCGTCATATTGCTCTATTATAAGGATAATGCAATGCTGCATTGCAGTCGAATGGGGACGGCACTATATTTCTCTCTCCCTTTCTGTCTCAAGTATTCTTTCTGTCTCTAAGAAATCTCACTGGGGTAATTGGGCCAACGCGACGGTAAGCACCTCTCGCTCTCACTTGACACAATCGCGAGTCATGGAGTGTCGTCTACGACTTTCTTGTGTTAAAAATCGTAATGTAAAAAGCTGGTCAAGTACGAGTCATACTCGCCCTGCGAGTTGCGTACCAACGATAATAAAGTTACATTATCGGTCGTGGGCATTCATTTTCTATGAAACGATTCATGGATATAAGTTTACAATCGTTCTTTTTTTCTGTCATATAACTTTATTTTTACTGTTAGCTCATACTTCTTGGCAAATTTTATTACTAAGTCAACGAAAGGTATAGGATTTGATCACCGTGGGGTCGGAAAAATATGCGTATTTTTTCTATTAAAAGTAAAGTATAAAGATTTAAAAAAATGCACATATTTTGCAAATTGGAGACCTTAGTATTCGATATGTATTTCAACTTAAACATTATACATTTTGCTGATTAAAAATGTCATAACATACATACAAGCGATCTACAGACTAAGAGAATTACGGTAATGTGTTCCGTTTTACCTTTTGAAGTACGCTACCCTAAAAAACTTTTCCGTTCTCTTGACTTTCCTTGATTAATATAAAACAATTATAACTAAGATAATACCACGTAACCTCATTTTACACTTCTAAAGCTTCTCCTGTAATAGAACAAACGAAGTTTTTAAGCTTTTTGATGAAATTGATGAGTATCAAATAAAGATATTTTACTTTTTAGAATAAGAGACAAAGGCCTTAATCTAACCCAGTAGTGGACCAAAAGTTTAAAGATAACTTAATAAAATTAAAAGGTTGTTGAGATTTCATGACATCATGTAATAATCTTTTATAGCTTTAGTTCGAGCGAGTTTTATCCCGTTTCTACAAACTGCAAAATCAATTATGTATGATGTTGGGTATAAATTGAATCATTCATTCGCTAATGCCTTAATGCCTCTTCATTCGTAAATTGCGACAGTGGAAAGCACATTATATCGTCCCCTCGGATGACTTTTCCTTATATATTTTTCACGGGCCCCAGTAGACAACTTCAAGATGAGCCTGAATATTTAAAGAGGCTCTTAAAATTATTGTTATTACGCGCTTTGTTTGTTCAGATGTTCTTTTACTAACTAAGATATAATTTAAAATAACCTCAGAGCAGTCCTTTAAAGTTTTGAAAAGTTTATAGAACTATAATAATAGTAGAACACATATTTTCTTATTCACAGTTATGTTTTAAAATATTACATGTAAACACCTTGATTCGGTTCATATTCTTAATTTTAAAATGTTTTAATAATAGAAGTGTAACAAATTTGTGTGAACGTACATCTTCAAAATGATCGCACCAAATTTGATACTTATTTTATTTCTGCGTTCGTTATTCTAAACGGGTTTTGACTAGAGTATGGTAATCTGTTCCATTGAAGAGGCAATGCATCTGCATAACGCACGAAACGCGAATGCATACCTGTCACTGTACGGAGGTTTTGTGTGAGCGAGAGATACCTCCCCCGGTCGGGCCGGCCCAATGCCGCTGCAATGTACCGTGGCATCACCTCTTACTGTTTTACCGATAGTCAATTAATGTTTTACCAAACTGGTATACCGCTTAATTGCTTCTCATTTTATCTATGTGGATAGAAAGTGTTTATTAGTTTCTGAACAAAAAAGTTATAGAATATTAGAAAAAATGTTTTAATTGGTAAACTTGTGTGTGCAAAAAGAAGCTCTGCTGTGAACAATTTTTTTATATATAATAGGAGGAAATCGGAGCCTTTTTACGACTACCAACGCCCATGAACATCCACCCCTCCCAATGGGACACCGGCTACTCAAAGGCCGCACGAAACGCGACTCTGAAGGTGCCACTTTGCGGCGGTAGTATGTGAGCGAGAGGGTCCTCCCCGGACGTGCCGGCCCAATTCCATTGCATAGTAGGATGTAGTGTCATGCACTATGTATGACACTACAGGGGTAGGAAGGGTCCTGTCATATATAAACAAATATTTGTGTATGTTTTTTTAGGTACGGATGAGTTACTATGATATGTTAAGTACATGAACCTTCAGTACCTTCACGCCTATGATCCCCGAAGAGGCAGGCCGAGGTGTGCGAGTACATCCACAACTCATAACGTATATTTATTCTGTTATAAATAATGTACGAGGTAACACTTTACGTAACATGTCACAAATACATATTTTATTCAACGTCCTGTGATCCCAAATAATGGTATGGTCTGTGACTTTTCACTGTGATTTTTTAATAACTTAGGATGACCCCTTAAATAGTCGCTTATTTTAGGGGTCTCCTACGGTGTATGGGCAATCGGAGCCATTCAATGACTACCGACACTCATTAAAATCTGCACGGTCGAATGCCGGGGCAAATGGGTGAGGATGCACGTGGCCAGTGGCCCACGCGGTTTTAACCAAATACGATAGCCGTGCTATTTTATGAATAATATTATAAAGCAAGATAGCTTGTCTGTTCACACGCGCTAGTCTTTAGCACTTGAGGATATATTTCAGACAGCACATCTATCGAAGAAGAAGAAACATTTTTATTAAATGATGCTATGACGATTATGCGTAAAAAATAGAAATCTTTCATAGTTTTATCGAACAGTGCAATATAGTGCAAATTGTAACGTTGTCTTTACGAAGATATAGTGCCATGCTACATGGTAGGAGGTAGTGCCATGCTACATGGTAGGAGGTAGTGCCATGCTACATGGTAGGAGGTAGTGCCATGCTACATGGTAGGAGGTAGTGCCATGCACGGTGCATGACACTACATCCTCCTATCTATCATGTAACGGAATTGGGCCGGTACCTCTCGCTCACATAACATCGCCGCAAATTGACACCTTCGACACAGTCGCGTTTCGTGCGGTCTTCGGCTATTGGGAGGGGTGGATGTTCATGGGCGTCAGTAGTCGTAAAAAGGCTCCGATGTCTCGTTTGCCTCCTATTATATATAAAAAAATTGTTCACAGCAGTGCTTCTCTTTGCACACACAATTTGTTTACCAATTAAAACATTTTTTTCTAATATTCTATAACTTTTTTGTTCAGGAACTAATAAACACTTTCTACCCACATAGATAAAATCAGAAGCAATTAAGCGGTATACCAGTTTGGTAAAACATTAATTGACTATCAGTAAACAGTAAGAGGTGATGCCACGGTACATTGCAGCGGCATTGGGCCGGCCCGACCGGGGGAGGTATCTCTCGCTCACACAAAATCTCCGTGCAGTGACAGGTATGCATTCGCGTTTCGTACGGTTCACGGGTTTAAGTTGGCCCATTTATGGGGACGATGGAGGAAGGATCAAGCGTCTGCGTGACAATTATGTGAATGTCTACAATTTATTCGTACGCCAGTAGTGTGTGTTACGTACTCACACATCTTCCTCATAGCACCGGCTAGTGATTAAACTCAGGAATTTAAATAGTATTTGAAAGTGTCAAATATAAAAGGCATTGAGCGTTGTCCATACATATATATACATTTTGTAGGAGGTAGTGCCATGCCGCATAGGAGGAGGTAGTGATATGCAGGGTGCATGACACTACTTATGATCTACTTATGCAACGCAATCGCGCCAGCACGATCTGGGAGGTACCTCTCGCTCACTTGATACCACCGTAAAGTGACACATACCGTGTCGCGTTTCGTGCGGTTTGTTAGTAGCCGGTGGTACAAGGGGGG
>JAFELO010000236.1:582235-607992 GCA_017140195.1 Eumaeus atala | reverse complement strand
ATTTATGTACAATAGTCAATAAAATAATGTTGATTTTTAATGAGACAGCTTCGTGTGGGGATTATTTTTTTATGAGATATGGGGCAAACCTGCTCGTTTTCTGTTCGCTCGTTCACTCAGTTGCTTGTTCGTGTGGCTAGTGTCTACCGCCGCCCATAGACATTTGTAAGATTAGGCGTCTTACAGACGCGTTGCCGGCCTTGAAGGAGTAGGTACGCTCTTTTCTTTCATTACGAGGCGCCAAGTCTGTCTCATTCAAGGCTCTTAGATAATTCTAGTTTTCAAATGGAAATGTGAGCAAACAGATACGCCGCTTTATTTGTGCCAAGCTACTCGTAGTTAGTGAAAAGTGAAAAACATTAAACTTGTACCAATATATTTACATAAACGTAAATCTGAAAAGCTCAAGTCTAGAGACAATTAAAAGACTTAAACTTGAAAGGTTATATTTTTTAAATAAATTTCACTTTAGGCACATTACCTAAATACTAATTATAAAAACTAATGTATTATATTAAATATTAAAACGCGAAGAAAAGAAAATCCCGTCACATTTTCAAAAAAATAGTCTCATTTTCATGAAAGGCCCAGATGACCTGGTGTTCCTCGGTGTTTCCTTTAGTACATCATGTTTTATGGAGTTATATTTACTTATAACTATTTAAGAACAGTTTTTCTCCCAAAAAGAAGGTACGAGAAAAAAGAGAAAATAAAAGAAACAATTGAACTGAGATTTGAACCCGGCTTTCCTACGTTTTAAGACGCCCAATTTCCGTTTAATACAAGCGAAATTTAACTTCGTATTCTAATGACACCGTAAAAAGTTTTTATACAATGAGAAGAAGGAAATCGTTGGAGCCATTACGTATTTGTAAAATACGGATTTTGTAGCTTACGTATACACGTAAATGTTGTCTTTTTAATTAATTTAAATTGTGATGATAGACAATGTGTTTTGTATATATATATATATATATATATATACGTAAGTTACAAAATTATTTCATTTTTATTTAAGTACCTACAAAAATCTTTAACTTCAATACAAATTGAAATTGTATTCGAAATCATATAGTTCCCTGTGCGATCACTAGTATTAATAAATACACCTACTTAGGACGACAGAATATATCTAGTGTAATTTATTCAGATCTGACTAAAAGTTAAAGATATGTCAAAAGCTTATTAATAAAATGTATTCAATAACAATAACTAACTCTTGGGAATCTCTATAATTGCTAATTTACCATATATCCGGATTTACCGGAACAAAAAGAATATAGGAATTGTCCCTTTATTGTTACGATTTTTCCTTTCCACTAAGACTTAACAATACAAAAGGAGATTTAACGTTTATTGATATAAAGCTACGCGGGGTATTGAATCGGATTATATTGTATTTATCAACTCAGACCACAAAAGGATTAACCAACTGCGATGAATTCTGCAAAACTTTGTTCCAATTGGAAACTTTGTGGCTATATAAATTGAATATATATTTGATCGTCTTTTTAATTAATTTAAGACTTTCCTTCAAATTAAATACTTTACAAATTTTTATTATAATTTTTTTTTTAATAATTGTAAAGGTTTTGGGAGGAATTATTACAACAATTTTGTTATATTTTCAGCGCACTTGTTTCCGTTTAAAAAAGCATGTGTCATGTATATCATATTAGTAACGAAAACGATAGTCAAGTTTGTCTTCATCATCGCATCGAAAACGAGCCAACTCTAGGAGGGTGTTATATAATACATAACACGTCCTGTTTACATTAAATCCTTCCGTTATCACAGACGAGAAAGGTTTTTCTCGTTTTTATCTTCACATTGCACTAAACTTATTTTAGTAATACGTAGTGATTGCCATGCTCATTCCAGTCGAATTGGGCCGGGCAGACCGGGGAGGTGATTCTCGCTATGTAGTTCTCGTAGCAACAAAACTACTTTTATGGATTTTATCGCGGTTGATTTGATTATTTATCTAGCCCAACGTTTCAGAAACTTTACAGCGACCATGGTCACGGGTGGCCATGGTTGCTGTATAGCTCTTGAAACGTCGGGCTAAAAGTAGTTTTGCTATAATGACTATCATTCGCGTAAACTTAAGACATCAATAGTTATCTTAGCTTGAAGCTACGCTGTCATTTTCATGCGATTTATTGGTAGCCGGTGGCCCATGTAACGCATGTGCGGGACAATAGTATATGTCTTGCGACGTCGGAGATAGGCGCTGAATGTATAACTAACTGCCCCGACAGACGTTGTTCTGTTGTTATGGTAACGTGTGAACATTAAAAAATGTTAAGGGTGGACAACCCTTATCACTTAGGGATGTGAAAAATATAGTAGCAGATTCTCAGACCAACTGTGTATATAAAATATTGTTAAAGTCGGTGAAGCTGTTTCGGGGAGTAAACTGACATTGTGACTCGAGAATTTTATAGATAAGGTATATAATGTCTTATATACTTCTTATGTTGCACGTGAACGTGCTAACACTCTATTACCTTACCCCCTTATTTCGTCGGGATCACCATCCTACATCCCCGCTAGCTGATCACCGAGCGCTTTACGTGGCACGTGACAAAACAATTTCACTTCGCAGTAGGTCCCAAAAGAATCCCCACAAAATGGGAAATGAAAAGGGTCGGATCAAAATTTATTAATGTCTTTTTTGCGAAGCCCTAATGCACGTAAATCCAGTCTTTAGGTTGCTCGTTGCTTACGAAGTAAATATTTAAACATTAAATAGTTTCATACTATGTAGTATTATTTAATTCGAAACCGTCGTAAAATGACAGCTATAATGTCGTGTTTCGTGCTGTGTGTAAGTAGCCAGTGGCCCATTGGCGCGGAGGAGTAGAAGGTGGCAACACATCAGCATGACAGCAATAATATGTCTATGCGCGTCGGTAGTAGAAAAGGCATCGACTGCTCGTTTGGCTCTGCTAGGATAGTGCCCCAATGCATGCATTGTAGTCAAATTGGGCCCGCACATCAATTGCTCTGCATCCTGCTGAGTATTTAATGGAAGGTCGTATAATAATTACAGCAAATACGATAGAAGAATAATCGTACATCGAAATCGGAGACACACGCCTTGGGCGCGGCTGACCATCATCCATTTCAGTACTGAGCAAATGCGTTTAACATTTCCAGAGCCTCGAGCTTTTTTCTCTTTTTCGTTTGTAACGAAAGGTAAACGTTTAATCGTACATCGTTATCTTGTTTTATTACACCTATAAGGTTAAGGTGTAATTCCTTTTTCTTAGGAGACACAAATAACTGTCAGAGTTCTGTGAAACGTTACTTTCTGTGCCCACACATATCTTTCGGCATTCCGGTATTTTACGTCGGTACTGTTGTACCAGTCCGATTCAGCAGCAATGCAGTTATGACATGATACAGGATGACAGTTGCCCGTACGGAAACTAGTGCAAAGCCTGCATTACATGTTGACCGAGCATCGCTGAATGAATGCCAATACCAACGTATAGACAGTAGACTTGTCTTGCCATCGCTCGGTGTCGCTCGGCTTGTTGCGGTGTAGTTGGTTGAGTAAAGTCAAGCGCCAAAGTGTATAGTGCACATTTGGCGTCGCCTGTCGTAACTTGCTATCGCTCGCGATCACTTGACGCACTTCAGAGCACGAATCAAAGGCAGTCGCGCGCAATCGACCACTAGTATTCACGCGTTCGTCCGCGCGTCATTACGAGATGGGCGTCCGTCGTCGCAACATATACGTGAACATTATGTTTCAATTCACAAGCCACAATACAAACTAACCTAGCCCGACGTATATTCGTACGTGGCATCTCTTCAAAACTCCTCTATATTGCCACTCAGGTTGGTTTTCGATAAACTTGCCGAGCGTGTAGACAGCAGCAATTGTCTTGCATTACGTACGCTCGCGTTGGGCCTCAGCTCGATCAACACGTATTGTTGGACATTTAACCGCATCCACGTTTCCGTATCACTAACGGCATCGTGAGCGCGCCGCGCAAAAACATTTTTTTTTAAGTACAGGGGGACAAACGAGAAATCGACGCCTTTCTATGATGACGCCCATGAACATCAGCATAATTATTATGCCGATGCGTTGCCCTCCTCTTGACCAATCCCCCCCAATGTGCCATCGGCTACTCACAAACCGAACGAAACGCGACACCGTAGATATCACTTGACGGTTGTATCAAGTGAACGAGAGGTACCTCCCCGGTCGTGCCGGCAATCCTGCTGCCAAGCAGCATGGAACCACCTCTTACAGAAAAGTTACATTGGGGTACGCTCAAAATCAACGCGGTACATCTCATCCCACCTTCGGGGGGGGCTGTCCCCCTTTCGTCTCCCTAAACTAGAATACACAAAGTCTTCGCTAGTCCTGACCACCTGATGACCTTTAGGGGGAACGCAATAGCATCGCCGTTAGTAGTGGGTCCATCCAAAGAAAAAAATGACGATTTAACAATTCGCTTGTTGGCAGTACTAGATAGACATAATAAAATGTGAAGCTTTTCTATAATCTATATTGTGTCCCTTACGGCTATGGCACAGAAAAAGTCGTAGGGGACGTTGTGTTCATTTTCTTATAACATAACCTGCAAAAGTCGCATCCCTTTGAAACTACAGCTACAGAATTCGACTGTTTTGTCAATTATGTGCCGCCGGCAGCTCTCCAAACACGTCAGCATAGCTGCTTAGAGTCTCTTGGTTGGATGGATTCCTCTTACACATACACACAATTTCAAATGTAAATTAATGAAACGGCAAAATAAAGTTTCAAAGTGCGCAATGGAATGTAAAATACAGTGTAAAGGATCGCACATTTTCTTTGAAACGCTTTTCCTATCATTTGCAACAGCGCGGAGTTAAGTTTCGTGTTTTACATTTTACTTGAAAAAGAAATACTGCCAAGTACAAAAGAGTTGTAAGCGTAGTTTATTATTCACTTTTGTAATTGTGAATATACTTTACTAGCAGTGCCCGACGGCTTCTCACGTTCAGTTCCGCTCCTATTCCCTGTGGCTATCTAATACAAACATATTATTGTCAATTCGGAGCAGTGCTTCCAGAGATTTGCGCGTTTAAACAAAAAACGAAGACTCTTCAGTTTTATCATATTACTCGCAGCACAGTTTCATTGTGTAACTCCACTGTGGCATTTCGTGCGATTTGTGAGTAACCAGTGGCCCATTGGTGGATGATGTGAATTAGTCTGCATAGCCGTGAGAAGTGGGCATTGGGAGTCACCAATAACTCTGATTTCTAGTTTGCCGGTTTATCTAAATCCTCCTAACCGACCCGTAAACAGAGAAGTTTCTATCGCGTAATATGACTTCGCTGTGAATTTACGTCTATCTTCTTTTGTTTTGTGGGATTTGTTTGGTATTTCTCAGGCCTTCAAAACTTCCCTCATCTACATATAATCATAATAATATCGGCTTGGCCGAATTTTGGTAACATCGGCCATCTTTATTGAGATGAGTGCTGGACACATTATATGTGCACAAGTACACATGCACTCTCTAATCCGCTATTCTCCTGTTCCAATGCGGCGGTAATCCAACATGACCGGAGAGTTATCAGGCACGGAAATGGCCTAACGTGCGCTCCGAAGTACGAGGTAAGCACCGCCAACTTCCAACTTCCGGACTCCGGATTGTTTTGAAAAGTTGTGAAGACCTAAACCTAAACTCTTATGCTTAAACTGCTGCTTTTAGAGGTAGCTTTCGCTAAGCGGCTGCAAAAGTTTGGAACATATTGCCGCCGCCTATAACAGCCCTCAATAGCCGTCTTTCAATACGATTTTTATTGAGCAACAGCAGAGGATGGAGGAGATAATAATTAATTATCTCCTCCATCCTCTGCTGTTTATTATATATTTATATATTATATATTTATATTACACATAAATATTGTGTTAAGTCTAGTGGTAGTGGTGTGTAAAAACATATTATTTGTAACTTTGTCTCGTCATTTGTTTTTTTTATAACTTATAAAATCATTATGTGAGTGCGCCTGAAATCTACATTCATTAAATAACTTTTCTTTTTTAAATGTTTTGTTTTGTAATGTTTTTGTACACCCCGAGAGCCGAGAGAGGGTTTTACACACGAATCTATACCATCAAATTCCCTTTTAATAACTGAACGAAGTTTTACTAATATAATATTTTATTTATCATAATGTTTAACAAGGTTTTGCTAGCTTATTATTTTGAACAAAACAATAGTATCACATTAACTATTTGAATAAATTATCTGGTACATAGACACAGATATAACACAGGACTCTTATTCCTACGTAAATAGATGTTAACACAATTTCACTTAGATTTATAGGACAGATAACAAAGATTCACTTAACTTTCCAATGCTGCCGTGGTCACCCAAAAAGTGGCCGGGGAAACGGAATGCAGCACCTTATATACCCTCGCCATGATAATGATATCACCCCCATACATTTAAGGTGCATTAATAGTGTTGACGGAGCAAATATAAAGTTAGATACATGTCAATTAGCCAATCATTTAACATTCTATTCAAAATATAACTTATAGATTAAAACAATATTAATATGCTATATTATGATTAGTTATATACATCTGACACATTCGAGAGGCACACTAGCTTTACATTATGTACAATAGTTTTATTTATGTGTCATGTAAATGTATGTCTCTTGCTTGTGATCAAATAATGTATTTCTTATTTCTTTCTTTCTTTCTTTCTTCATGTATATTTTCATGATATTTAGAGATTATCCCATAATAAGCAATTTAAAGTGCGTCATGTAGAAAATATAACGAGTAAATTGTGAAACAGCGTTCGAGCGTAACACTAGCTGGCGTGACGTTTTACCGGACGCCCCTTATGTCTCTCTCGTACTTCTTTCTCACTTCAGAATCATTTAACATGATTTCGGAGTAAACTCCTGCCCCATGTTGAAGCTGATCAACAGTATACGGGGCAAACGTGTAGTAAAGGCCTAATAAACGCTCATAATTGCTATGCAGATTTATTGTTGTCCTTTGCTCTCGCCAAAGGCGCACGGAAATGAGAGATTGTATACGTTACTATTTGCTATATCATAGCTGTCGCTTTGTGACAGTGTATAACCGAGGGCACCTCCCCGGCCGCGCTGGCCCAGTTAAGCTGTAAAGCTGTGTGGCTAATTAGTGCACTGCTGTAGGTATCTACGTTGAATTGTTTTCATTTTATTACTATTGTACAAATATTTTCCGGACTTGTTTCAAATCGTTATGAGACAAACACCGCAAAAAGACCAGATTATTTCAAAATTCACTGCTCCATTTGCTGAAGAAAACGGGGACATGTGTTGCATAAATGTTTTTTTATAATCGAGAATATCAAACATCGCGTGAAGAGTTCCCTCTCGCTCGTTTAAGCTTTAAACAGCTTTTAAAATTACACTCCCTTTTCGCCGCGTGTCAATAAATTTACAAAACTAACTAGAAACATCGTAATGGATTTTTAAGCGTATTTTAAAATCGTTAATTACAAATGGATGAAGTGGTAAATGCAATGTAAATACAGAAATGTGTGATATCACCTAAATGAATCCTTCCTCCATTAACAAAAAAAATCCTACGAAATATAAATCTCAATACAAAATGTTTACGGGATACATAAAATACTTTGTCCCCGTTGTAACCGTTAAAAATGATAAATATTGTGTTAAACAATCGTTAGAACATCCTATTTTGAGCTGAGACTCTGTGAATTTCCATTAAAAAGTGACAATACCTCTATCGACTATACTCAGACTGTGCGATGGCTAAGAACGCCACTTTTTAGAGAGATAGCAGTTACTGACAGTTCAAAAATTTGTCCAATTTTCCTTAGGCCTATGTAGTGTATTTTTACTGTTTATTAAACGACAATTATCATTACGCGTCGATGGCGCGAGTTCCATGATTTCTGTACACCAAAAAAATTATCGACGCGTTAAGAAGTTTTCACTTCGATAATAGCTATATATATAACAATATAAAGCTGAAGATTTTATTTATTTGTTTGAACGTGCAAAACTCCGGAATTACTGGCCCGAATTCAAAAATATTTTTGTGTTGAGTAGTCCATTTATCGAGGAAGGTTAAAGGCTACATGACATGACGCTACGACTGATAGGACCTGAGTTACGTTAAATAACTGCAGACATATGAGAAATAATATCCTAACAGACAAAGATTTATACTCAAAATAAATATGAGCATATTTGTAAGTCTGTTACATAAGTGTACATAATGTCAATCGCGCTCCAGCTGTGTGCCGGGTGTACACTGGGGCAGGCAAACAAGTCATTTGCTCGTTTGTATCACCCTATATTTACCGACTCATTAGTTTGCCTCTCGATGCAACCTTCGTTTAAATATGTTTGTATTGCGAATCGTGTCATTGATTTCGTTAGAGCAACGTACCTAATGCTAAATAAGAGCGAGCTTATCGCTGTTTATGCTCAGAAATACTCCTTGGTAAAGTGTTGGGTTTAAATTGGGGAATAATTAAAATTTAACCCGAAACCAAATTTACTAGCGGTAAGCCCTACCTCACTAAAGTCACACGCTGTCAGCCTGGATGAGGTGGCTCTAGACCTGATGGTGAGCGTTTGGGCGACAAATCAAGTCCTATATTATGGGGCCCAGTTATCTGGGTCTCATATCCTGTACAGCCACAGAAGAACTCTCCAGCTACGAAGAAATTATTCAGATATATTTTTGAAGTTAAACTTCTTTACTCACGCTTAGCGTTCCAACTTCCACAGCTTACTCCATAAGCTGGTGAAGGCGTGATCTTTACAACGCAAACGGAAACTGAGAGATGAAGATCCAAAATTAGAGTTATATATCGTATATTACTTGCCCCGCAGAGAGAAAGGTACGAGCACGCATTTTCTCTCTCTAGTTCTCTCATAGCGAGTTACGTTTCGTAGAACTAAAGAAGTATTACTTCGGCGTGTGATCGAAGGTCTTGTATTTTTTTGTATTTATTGGGTCAGTTTAGCGCTGTCAAACATATGAATAAATATGAAATTTTGTTGCTGTACGGATAAATTATTGGCTCACCACAACAATTTATCCGGTGAAATATCAAAATGACCATACATCCGGATCTATATATACACTTATAATCCGGACATTACAAATTATAACAATAATAATAAAGCGAAAACAATACGTTAAGTATTTCTGGTATTCGAATGTGGACAAATTTTTGCACAAGCTGCCGATAAAAATTACAATGAAAACAATTAAATTCGAAACGAAATTCCGGTCGTTATATATTTCAACAGTTTTTCAGTTTCTCTTTATTAGCTCTAGACATGCGACGGGCGGGAATCACAATGGCGTGCATATCACAATGGCGGTCAGCGCGGTGCACGGATTGGGAATCACATATTTCACCTCTGGCGCCCCGCGGCTTCGCCCACATAACTACGTATCTTTTGGTTGTATCATCGTGGACTATACTCTAGAATCTTTCTCGATAAATATGCTATCTAACACTGATATTGAAAATTCTTGAAATCCGACTTATAGTTGCAGAGATTACTGCGTTCATCCATACAAACTTTTCAGCTCTATTGTTTTATTACAGCAAATGTTAGTACGAGGTAATGTTATTACGGCTTTGCAGGTATATTTTAGACTGGCGGAGCCAGAGAGATTTCTAGCTGACGTAATTACATCGGTTTGCATAATTAATTATAGATGCCAATTCAATAAACTTATGACTACTAGGGCTGAATGATAATTGGCCCAAACGACGAACTTAAAAAAAAGAGGCAAACTAAATTCATTACATTATATTCTATCATCTTTTCGAAAATAGAACGCCAAATTTTAATTTATTCGAACTTAAAGAATTTGTGTAACCTAGAATTAGGGGACCTAGAATTGTCTCTGCAGTAAATTTTCTCAACAATTGAAAAAAACGAAATTCGTGCGGTAATAAAGTTTGACGTTTTAGAAGGGAAAACAGCAACCCAGATGAAAGTCAAGCTAGACAGTATTTTAGGTAGTACTTCTCCGCCTTGAGTACAATTCACACCTGGGTAACTGGATTTTAAGCGTGCTGCGAAGACGCCAGCAGGTCCGACCGTCCAAATGAGGTCACGAATCGGGACATGATCAAAAAATTAAAAAAAACGTTTGCATGATCTGCGCTTAAAGTTGCGACAGATAGCAGAGATGGCAAGCATCTCCTTTGCGAATGAAAAAGCTTTGCCGCTTTTGCTCCCTGTTAACCAAAAGCAACGTCGAGTGGACGATCCGTCGGAGTGTTTGGCGCTGTTTATGCGTAATACTGACGAGTTTTTGCAGCGTTATGTGACAGTAGATGAAACATGAATATATCATTATGCTCCTGAAACGGAAAAACACTTTAAGCAGTGGACTGACAGCGGAAAAACTGCGCCGAAGAAAGCATAAACGGATTTGTCTCCCGGCTAAGTGATTGCGACTGCTTTTTTGGGATGCTTGAGGGATAATTTTAGTGGATTAATTGCAAAGAGGAAAAACAATAAATGGAGAGTATTGAGCAAAAGAGAGAGCAAGCTTGCTTTAAAAAAATTGTGAAGAAATCCGAAAGAAGAGGTCGTTTCTTTTTAGCCAAAAAAAATAGTTTTATTCCAGATGCGTGTGCACAGATGCGTTGCTGTGGTAACAACGCATCTGTGCACTCGTCAAGGGTCGCAGTTGCCAAACTCCCAGATCTGGACCCGTGTGAGTTCCGCTTATTCCCGGATCTCAAGAAATGGATAGGTGGCCGAAGATTTGAGGGGTTAGAGAAAACATTTTATCAAACTGGCGTAACGGCGTTGGAGAGGCGCTGGACTAAATGCATCGAGACAGAAGGAAACTACGTTGAAAAATATTTTTTTTAAACAGATTATTAAAGTTTTCTCTGTAGTTTCGGATACTTATCAATCACCTCCTACATAAGATACGGAAAAATATCCAAACAGAAATGATTCGTTAATAATCTACAAAGTTTAATATACTTGTTTTTACCTCTTTATTATTTTTTATATCTTTACACATTTTACAAAGCACATTTTACGGGTTAGATCAGCTTGTTGACATCAACTGTTTCAGATAGGCATCTCACAAAATACAATCTTTGGTTATGTATGTACGTTATCAAAGAAATTAGTTGAATCATCCGCCAAAGTGGCTCTTTTTAGCATGTTTAGAACTTAGCCAATTCATAACATTTCTAGCGATATCTCACTATCTCTCGAGAGAAGAAAGGCCCCGGAACCCTTATCCTATAAGGGTCTGTCTTCGTTGTCTGTCTACCAAGAATAATCTCTGAACTACAATTAGTTCGGAGATTATTCTAGTATAGTACTAATGAAAATAGTGATAAGATCCCATAATTGGTAATTATAACATAAATGTTTCATCAACATTATCATCATTATCAGCCCGTATCGGTCCACTGCTGGACACAGGCCTCTTTCAATGAAGCCTAGACGGCCGATCTCCTGCTACTCGCATCCATCCTGGACCCGCTCCTGCACGGAGATCGTCTTCCCACCTGGTGAACGGGCGATCAACACTTCGTTTTCCTTTTTCGCTTTAATATAGAAACAATCTGTCTCAGGCTAACTTAGGGGTGTGAAAAGATATATAGTAGTCAATTCTCAAACCTACTGAGTATGTACACATAACTTGGTAAAAATCGGTATAACCATTTCGGAGGAGTAAGGCAACTAACGTTGTGAGACGAAAATTTTATATACAAGATTAAGATACATTATGTCGTATTTAAATATGTTAGATAATACTCTCAACAAGTTGAGCGAGATATTTTCCTGTTCTCTATGATCTTAATTAATGTTGTTGCTATCAGAAAAGCCGGGAGACTTGCAGAAACAGACAGGCGGAAGCGACGCCACTGATTAACGACGCCGATGCCGTTCATTCGATTGTGTAATTTACTGTTTTCGCATCGACGTGTCTATAGAAATGTTTATTTTATTAGCTCTATATTGAGATTAATTCGTTGGCCAGGCGATTACTGACACGAGCTCAGCCGAGTACGGCTATGTTTATCAGTACAGAGAGAACTAAACTCTTACCTTCTTTGTGTAAGTGTACAAGTTCTCTGTCAAATTCTGGAAGAGACCGCTTGGAGTCGTAATCTTTTTTGTAGTTGTAACTAGTTAATAAGATCAGTTTTTATAACATCATTTGGTGCATAATAAAGTGATTTTATTATTATTAATATTACAAAGCTCAATAGTTTATCTTGTTGGCTGCGCTTATCTCTGAAAGTCCGATTTGCAAAAGGTTCTGCAAGGATCTGCGTGGAAGGTTATAACCTATACGATTATACCATCACGCTATGATATATAGAAGCTAAGTAAGCATGTTACGTAATATGACTGCAGAGCGCTGCCAGTCATTCATAGAATGTTCAGTGTTTTAGCCAACAATAAAGTATTTACTTAACTTTTGGTCAGCAGGTTCGATAAATATAGACAAACGAGTAATCGGAGCCTTTTTACGAGTACGGCCCCACGAACATTAGCATAATTATTATGCGGATGTGCTGATATCCTTTTTTGATCCCCCCCCCTCCCCAATGGGCCTCCGGTTACTCTCAATTGACAAAGTTTCATGAAAGAAAAAATAACATTTGATTTAAACGCAAGGAAGTTTATAAACGAAACGTAACGTTGTTGGTGTCTTTTAGTGACGTTTATAAATATCCTACCTTTTTTGCACAGTTAATAGCTGAATTTACCGGCACGGCCGGGGTTGAAACTCTCGCACACATAATATCCTCGGAAAGTGGCGGCTATGCTGCCGCGATTCATGCGGTTCGTGAGTCTACAGTGTGTCAGTAGTCGCCGCCAGGCTCAGGCTTGTTTGTCTCATACAAAAAAAACTATTTATTATGTATGCGAGATTGCGGGTGGTCTTGTCGGTCATGCTGTACTGATTCATCTGTGATGCTGCACTGCATATAACTCCTTCTAAATTGTATGCCTTTATATAAGTACATTATGCAGTAACGTGATTTATTTCTCGCAAGCGCTTTGTACAACATGTGAGGTAAGTACGCTGGTTTTATAAAGTACGTATTCACGAGCTGTGTTTATATAGTGGTTGTTCATATTTATAAGCGTCGTTTGAACTTTCATGTTACTTAGCATGTTGCTTTATTGATAGTACAACTTATCTCAATAACTTGGAGTAAGGATGTGACAAAAGTAATTTTCTTTTTAATTTATTAAAATTATATGTAGATGTAATTTAAAAAGTCATCAATCAAGTGCGAGTTGGACTTATAAAATACAAATATATATTTTCGTTACATATGCACTTATTTTGTAAAGAAAGAATTACAAATACAAGTTTTTAAACATTTAAATCCCGCGTCAAATGAGCTCGTTGAAGTGACAATGGGGTGGTCACACACTCAGAAGATCAGATGGCAGATGGGCCACTAAGGTTCTGGGAGTGGAGGCCGCGTTTAGGAAAACGAAGTGTTGGACGCCCGTTCACCGGGTGGGAAGACGATCTCCGTGCAGGAGCGGGTCCAGGATGGATGCGAGTAGCAGGCGATCGGCCGTCTGGGCTTCATTGAAAGAGGCCTGCGTCCAGCAGTGGACCGATACGGGCTGATACTGATGATGATGATGATGAAACATTTATGTTATAATTACCAATTATGGGATCTTATCACTATTTTCATTAGTACTATACTAGAATAATCTCCGAACTATTTGTAGTTCAGAGATTATTCTTGGCAGACAGACAACGAAGACAAACTCTTATAGGCCCCGGAACCCTTATCCTATAGGATATCGGACTTTCAGAGATAAGCGCAGCCAACAAGATAAACTATTGAGCTTTGTAATATTAATAATAATAAAATTACTTTATTATGCACCAAATAATGTTATAAAAACTGATCTTATTAACTAGTTACAACTACAAAAAAGATTACGACTCCAAGCGGTCTCTTCCAGAATTTGACAGAGAACTTGTACACTTACACAAAGAAGGTAAGAGTTTAGTTCTCTCTGTACTGATAAACATAGCCGTACTCGGCTGAGCTCGTGTCAGTAATCGCCTGGCCAACGAATTAATCTCAATATAGAGCTAATAAAATAAACATTTCTATAGACACGTCGATGCGAAAACAGTAAATTACACAATCGAATGAACGGCATCGGCGTCGTTAATCAGTGGTGTCGCTTCCGCCTGTCTGTTTCTGCTAGTCTCCCGGCTTTTCTGATAGCAACAACATTAATTAAGATCATAGAGAACAGGAAAATATCTCGCTCAACTTGTTGAGAGTATTATCTAACATATTTAAATACGACATAATGTATCTTAATCTTGTATATAAAATTTTCGTCTCACAATGTTAGTTGCCTTACTCCTCCGAAATGGTTATACCGATTTTTACCAAGTTATGTATACATACTCAGTAGGTTTGAGAATCGACTACTATATATCTTTTCATACCCCTAAGTTAGCCTGAGACAGATTGTCTCTATATAAAAGCGAAAAGTCACTTAAACACTCACTAGTCGCAAAATTTTAGAAATTACAATTTGGTATTTACATGACTTTCAAATTCTGCACTGAGGTTATTTTTAGGACGTAGGTTCTTACTAAGACGGAATTTGGCGAAATTCGGCCCCAAAGGCGGCGTATTCCGGGGTGGAGTGTGCGGACAACTCCAAGGTTTATAATAATAAAGAAATCAAAGAAATATTCAGATCTCTTTAATAGTCTAGATGAACATCTATATTGTATGTATATGGAATATCTTTGTGTATCATAAAACGAAGTCCCCGAAAAGGTGTATATCCGTCATATATCTATCTTCTCAAAATTTATGAAGCGGTTTTTCATGAAGCTATCACTTATGAGTAGAGCGAGCGAATCCCACCGTTAGTCACGAGTAAAGCCGTCAGCCACTAGCAACCTATGAAAGTCTACTAAAAATATATATTTCGTTATTGGTTTACAGGCCGATATGGATATAAAGTGACAGACTCTTCAAGTAACATGTATAGCATTGTACACGTAGCTCTCGAATAAATATCAACCTCATAACACATCTGATATATCCACAAGGTTCTTATCAGCTCAGCCCCTATTCGAGTGGTCTCTCTCTCTCTGCGAACGTACAGTAATAGGTATCACATTTCATTTTGAGTTGTGTGTGTTTAGTTATTCTTCATTTGAATGATTTTATACGTATAAAATATTTTCTTGTTGTCTTTTTCTTCAGTCATAGATATGGTAATGGAGATGTCATCCGAGGATACACAAATGCGGTGCCTTCCTGAAATCTTTTGACTTACATCCAACAACTTTTTACTTAAACTATTTACTTTTACTTAAATTAGTACTGGTTGTATGCGAATATGGAATCAAAAGCACATATCATATATAGACCCTTTTATAAGCTCTATAAAACATTAACACTTTATATATTTTAAAAAGCAATAATTTTACGATAGATTTTAAATGCATGCTATTAAACTATAACATGAAACTTACAGTGGCTTCACTGTAAGTTTCATGTACAACGCGATTAATTTGTAAAATCTGTATAGATAATTTGGCACATGATTTTAAAAAATTTATACAGAACAGATGTTTTAGAACTTGGTCTATCTGATCGTACAGCTCGGATCATAGCCTTGTCAATAAAATAGCAAAAATATTTTTTTCGGTGCAAGCTAATAAGGGACTTCAGTACAGAAAACATGTATAAAATCAAAAAGTGCATAAGATATTTACAATACTTCAAATTCATCTTCAGCATATAGACATTTCATAGATGCCTTAAAATTATTTTATGTTCTTTGTGTTCCGGAAAAACTTGTTATTATGAATGTGTTAAAGTACCCGAAATGTATATCGTAGGGCATCAAAATCTGTGGTAGTAAGAGGTATAACTTTAAAAATTCTAGAAATGAGAATTTTTATAATTTATATTTCGCCTTTAGATAACCTTCTAGATGTTAAAACTTATATATAATTTGGTATAACGTGCAGAGTATGACGGACGGGAGAATAACACAATGCTGCGGCATATTTAAGCGGCGCCCTGTAACGTATGTGAAATTGTTAAGACATTATTTTTAGAGCGGCCTGTACTCAGCTGGGCAAGAGCTCAGTTTAACGTCGTATTGAATCATAAAGCAACATTGACGTCAATATTCTACCTACATAGTCTTTCATCTAGATACGTAACAGAATCTTTACAACGTCTATGTATGTTTTATTTTTGTCTTTATACTTCTTTACGCGTGTTATGATAATGCGGCCTGAGAGACTCACATTTGTTTTACGATCTTTTGTGATGTTGTTGTGTAAAAGGCATGTTTTTGCCAAAAAAAATCTAATTTATTGATAAAAACTATTGTAAGATAAAAGTAACATTGAACTTATTTGGGCGATACGTTAACATATCAATTAGAGAATCGTCACCACGTAAAAGTTAAAATAAATGTTAAAAATCGATAATGACACCATTTCCCGGATTTGAACACTGTAACAGAGAGATAATTTTAGTCCAGGAAAAAACGGCGTAAAATTGTTTCCCAGCAATCAAAAGAACTCGACGACTGATTGAAAAGCAAATACTAAAGTACTTTTTATGAAAATCTTAACTTTTTGAATTCATAAGTTATTTGGGACAAGCGAGGAACATTTTTAGAATTAAATTTGGTACGAATTCAAATCAAAGTGCGTTCTTTTTATCGGAACAAGGACTTTTCAGGTACGGTTCAGTTGAAATAAGACATACACATTTCTAAGAGTTTTCATTCTGCAACTAACTAACGAGCTTTAAAATATTGTTACCATCATCATTATCTGGTGGTAAATACTTTTGAAGTTATACTTCTTTTCGCACGTTAGGGACAAATGAGGAGAGTAAATTTTTACGATGCGCTCGTACACCGCCACGAACATTTCTTTTGTACCTATATTCAACATATTAGTTTTTCTATTGTTACGCCAAAGTAATAAAACTTCTAACGCGTGTACATAACATACACACACACACACACATTTGTTTTTGGTTTCGCAAGAAAAATCACCACGTCACCGTCACCGTCCAGTGGCCGTGGGTAAAACGGGTTTGGCACGAAAAGCGTGCCACTACCGACGCAAACCCTCTGTGAGAACGACCGTGGTGGACTGTCCCAGATCTATTAATACAGCACACCTGGGTTACTGGTCGATCCTCAACGAAGGTCTTCATCTCAAAAAGGGGGGGGGCACCGGTACTAGCACCTTACCGTGCCTTGAATTATTTTTGCCAAGCGTTCGTGGCAAACATAGTCCAAGGCACAATTACTGGTGCTTGCTACGACTATATTTCGGATACCAGTCAGCTAGTGGTAGCTCAAAGTTCTATCTCCTCCTATGCTCGTGATCGTGAAGCCAATGTCATATCATCATAAACAACTTAATTGGCATCCTGCTGCCACTTCAACGAAAAATATATCGGAAAAAAGCAACTATATACTAGCGCAGTAGCGGATGGCACATTGAAGATACAGATTATTCTATAGGAAGAGTCAACAAGGGGTAATTAAATGTTTCTAAAAGTTTACTTTTAGATACATTTATGTCATCATTGTCCCTCCACGTTCACAATCATGAACAAATCTAAAATATTACAGGAACATCAATGGAATCAATACAGTTTTTAATTAGGGTTAGTAAAAGGTGAGTCTTATCTAGCAGTTGTCCGAGCTTCCCTGCTGATGGATGCTCCTTTCTTTATGTAATTATTGTAACAAACTACTAATTGTTCTCCAATCTTCCACTTCAATAGTTGAAGTTTATACTAATATCTTATTTTCGTATTACATCGAAAAAATTAAATTACTATCTACTTACATCGAAAAAAAAAAGAAAAGGAGTAGAGCGCTGAAAAGGAACACACAACCAATAAGATCCCGTCCCATTTTCTTAGCTTCAGGAGCCAACTAAAATAAGGTAATATATAAACTCGGTTACAACAAATTAGAATATAACATCCAATTTTCGCGCGTGGCATATACAATTAATGATACGGTCTGTCCATTTAGCCGTACGGATCATGTAAATAACAACAACAAAATGCACACATAAGAGAATTAAGACACTTTATCATTAATAAAGATTTTTCGAAACATGAAATGCGTCGGCGTCGGCAAGAAATCTTGAACTCGCTTTTCTATATATAAATAATTTGATTTTCCATACATATTTCCACGAATTTTTATAGTTTCCAGGCGGAAAATAAAAAACTATTTCATTATCACTTGGTGATGGCAGATAGCGTCTGCTATCATTCCTTCCTCAACGTCCACCAAAAGAAAAAAGTGTCATTTCTTCAACACCGAGCACACCCTCAGTCCAACAGTCAAAGATAACAGATATACATTTTTATATAATGTTTAAGTAGCAAAATATAATTGCTACAGAGTAAAATGTCACAGTTGTTTAAAAAAATATAGCTTTTCTTACGTTACAAAACATTTCATTTATATAGGATACGGGTATTTTATTTCTATGTGATGGATCATGAAGGGCCATCCAATAGCTATTTCTGTGGGGTTTATAGACTCTGTTCACATGTCTCTCATGTTATAATTATCATAAAAATCTGGTGACACTAAGTTTGTACGGGCAAATCTCCGAGCTACTAGGCTGATTTTAATGAAATCAGTCATTCAATCTTAATAAAATTACTGAAATTTTATTACGATTAATGGCCGCGATTAGCAACGCGTGTTCTTACGAGGGTGGATCTAAAAGTTCGTGGCCTAACCTACATGGAGCTATGGCATCTTTTTAAATCTACCGTCATTTGTTAGTATGTGTCATATTGATTTATTGTGCACAGTTTCATTCCGATACTGCACAATATAAATTTTCTGTAATTATTTGTTTGAAGCAATCTGACGCAATTTTCAATAATGGAGAAAATTGAAAAAACACCGTGCAGCCATTAAGTACCTCAATAAAAAAGGCCCATCACCAAAAGACATCCATCAAGATATGGTGAGCACTTTGGGGGAGTCTGCTCCATCGTATTCCAGTGTCAAGAAGTGGGTAGCTGAGTTCAAGCGCGGTCGTGAGTGGCATTAAAGATGATCCTAGGAGTGGAAGGCCTACATCCTCTACCACGAAAGAAAACATCGATAAAATTTGTGATCTCGTACTGGGTGACCGACGTTTGACCATTGGAAGCTGAGATAACAAACATTAGAGAGTTGGGGTTCCATAAGGTTTCTGCTCGCTGGGTCCCGAGGTTGCTTTCAGCTGAACAAAAACGAGTTCGATACACAATTTCGCGAGACTGTTTGGAACTTTTTCTGACCGATCCCGAGGACTTTTCGTCTAGGTTTGTTACCATGGATGAAAGCTGGGTTCACCACCATACTCCTGAATCAAAGCAACAATCCAAACAGTGGAAAAGATCAGACTCTCCTACACCGAAAAAGGCTAAGGTCGTTTTGTCGACTATCAAAGCCATGGCTTCTGTTTTTGGGATGCGAAGGGCATTATTTTTGTAGATTATTTACCGAAAGGTCAAACTATAAATTCTAGTTATTATTGTAACCTTTTACGAGGACTCCGGGAAGAAATAAAAGAAAAAAGGCCGGGAATGTTACGTAAGAAAGTTTTGTTTCATAAAGACAATGCACGTGTTCACACTTCGGTTGAAACAATGTCTGTAATTCATGATTGTGGCTACGAATTGCTGCCCCACCCACCTTCTTCGCCGGATTTAGCCCCCTCGGATTATCATTTATTTCCAAATTTAAAAAAAACATTTGGGTGGCTAGAAATTTTCGACCAAAGATGAGGTGATAGTCGCAGTAAACGATTATTTCGCCGACCTTCCGGAATCGTTTTTTTTTTCGAGGGGATAAACAAGTTGCAGGTCAGGTGGAAGAAGTGTGTTGAACTAGATGGAGACTATGTCCAAAAATAAAACTAAATTTAGATCCACTTTTCTTTCATTTTCTTGGTCGGGCTTAGAACTTTTAGATCCACCCTCGTATTACCTGTTTTAGTTGCAAGTAATTATTTCATCGATCAATTAACCAGAAAAATAAGACATTTTCAAATTGTTGAAATAGAAATACTATGCCTCAACAATGTGGTTTATTCGGCTTTACTAGTGTTTATAAATCAGGGGTGGCCAACTTCAGAAGAGTTAAGTTGGTATTTTTTAGCCAACTTCTGTATGTAACAGTCTACGGGGTCTAGCAAATACTAAATACACATTTCATTAAATGTCTACTAAATCAGCCATAAATTGCGTTGTTCAAATTATGTTTTTGCCTTGCTATCGGTTTGACCATAAACCTTGATCCACCGGTTGGCCATCCCTGTCATAAGCTGTCGTGATTTGTGCCACAGCCCTTCATAATGAGTAAACTCCAAAAGTACGCTTACCAATTTCCTGAAGTTAAATTTTGGAAGTGGCCGTTTTACAGCTATTTTGAGAATGTAGAATTTCCTCCCGTAGCGAACATTATCTCCAGGCATTTACCGTGCTACTTTGAGCGCACGTACGACGCCTTAATGCCGAGCAATTTGCGAGAGGAATTCTCGTTGCTCTTTACAACGATGCATAGCTTTCTCAACTGAGAAGTGTGGTGTTTTGTTACAGAACGTAACTTGACTTGTATTTCTATTTTCTACAACCACCGCTTGCTTTAAATGATGGACGATACGGAGAACGTTCGTCATAAATTCTAAAAAAAGCGTTTCTAGAGTGTAACTTTATACACGGGCCTGCTGATGAAAGTATAGCATGTAAGGTTTTTCATACTCATCATTTCTTTTGATGATTACTGTATGTGTGTGTGTGTTATGGGTAGTAAATATATTACTCGTATGTGTAATGTAAGTCTGATCTTGAATACAGCAGCAGTTCGTCAGAAATGTGTTACATAATTCAGTGCCTCCCATCGAATTAATTACAGACTGTTGACTTTCTAAAATTTGGTGTACCTTCCCTTAATCTGTAATACAATGACCTTGCTGCCGAGGTATGTTGTTTAGGTTTGTCCTAGTTTTATCACGAGCCAACACAAGACAAGGGTAAAGACGTGTCATTAGTATACGAATATTTATTTATTTATCATTATTATATTTACAGGCTTATGTGACCCTCTTTACACTTTGGAATCACAATTATATTTCCAATTTGATAAGCAAATTCATATTTAATGGGAGATCATTTATCAGATTCCAATAATGTAAATATCAGTAAGGAATGTTATATAAGAAATTTGCAACTCCGAAAGCATTTCTGTGTTTCCGATATCACTACTAAGAGTGGTTAACTGATAGCACTCTCGCTTACACGCCCCAGTGATTACAGAACTTTGGCAATCATTTTATTTCGGCGCTGCGATACTACGTCACAGCCGATTTGGGGCACGACCGGGAAAGTACTTCTCGCTCACGTGACAATGCCGTAAAGTGATAGGTTCGCTGTCGTGTTTTTGCGGTTTGTGAGTAGCCGCTAGCCAATTGTCGAAGGGAGGTTAGGATGGGCAACGCATTAGCGTACTATTAAAATTATTACTATAAATGGAACAATATAATGTCTCAACTGTCAATCACATGATGATGATGGGGATGGTAGCCCAATTTTTAGTACCTACTTCACGTTTCTTATTAATTATTCCCCTTCATATATATTATGCTTTTAATAATGAAAGTCAGTCCCTCATAGTAATAAGCTTCATTTAGGTTTGAAATCGCAAACATTAAAAATGAAAACATCATTAAACATGAAATTTCCGAGGGGCCTAAATCTCATGGTGTAATTCAGGATTTCACACACACACACACACACACACACACACACACACACACACACACACACACACACACGCGCGCGCGCACGCACGCACGCACTCACGCACGCACGCACGCACACACACACACACTACCGGATTTATTTATGTTTACAATTAATTACGATATATCGGGACAATTAGATCATCAAACTTAATTACTAAGTTAAGCAGAGTTTTTAGTGTTTCTTACTTAATATTTGATATATCAATAAGTGAAGAAAAATAACCAACGGAAGAAGTTATTAGGGAATTATGTAGGGAAGATGTGCAAATACAGATACGTGTTAAAGCACGCTCTAAATACGTAAATTCATGTAATACAATGTAACTTCACAGTGGCCACTTCAAATACATGACATTTATTGTTTATTTTGTTTTATTGGAATCAAATTGTATATATTGTTTTTTTTTTTATAACAGAGGTCCAATTTAAACCTCGGGGTGACACTAGCTCATATATATAAACCTTTAATTACCACAACTAAGAATTTTATAACAAAGTTAGCTTCCCGGGGTTTCGCCCGAATAACATGGTATAATTCCATAATGTAAACTTCACCCCCGATTTCATCCCCTTCAGGGGTGAATAGCAAAATTTTGTATTGAAGTTCTGTGTGAATTCTAAGTTTCTAGGCACAGTTTCTTCGACTGTGCGTTGTCTGTCAGGGTTACTGACCCGTACACTTTTATTATGACAGACTACGATTAAGCATAAGCGAAGAGCGGTACCTTCTGTCTCAGGTATTATTTACTTTAAAGGGCATCCACAACGTATACACGAAGAAGAGATACTAAAAAAATACTTTATTTTAAAGAAAAAATATATAGGCGAAGCCCGCTACAGGGTAGCCCTAACCCTACTACGTACGCAAATACTGGTTCATTAGGCTGGCTCTAAAAATAATATTTTAGGTAATAAATGTAAATGGGACTTCCTAATACGTGTTCAGCTGACTTCAAAAAGGTAATATTGTTAATACTTTTTGCCCGATTTAGGTAAATATTTTTCTTAATGGGAGGTAATTCAGGCAGGATCTAATCATGGGACTCCCCTGGTAATGAGCAACATTTAAAAATATTACATAAAGTATAATTTATTTTTACTTTATTTATATATTTCAGGAAGAGGTGCATTTCAGCCGAATTGGAGTCCGCGACCCAATTAAAATTTTGTAGCAGATGGTCCATTGTTGGGGAGGAGGTTAGGAGGGCAACATATCGCCACACATATGCAGATAGTTAACTATCTACATATGTGTGGGCGTTATTAATCATCAAAATGCTCCCACTGCTCGTTTGTTCCAATGTAATATACCTATTCTGGCCATAAATACTGTTATAATAAAAAATAAAGAATATTACATTAGAATTTGGAATCCGTCATTTTGATACGTGTGTTCATTGTGTTTTCTCATTTTGGCGCATATACATGGTACAATAACTTGCGAATGATATCCAATGGAGTGGGATGACAAAGAGAAAACACAATCGTTGTGATTGCATTACGCAAAGCAGGTATAGAGCAAAATTCAATTTTTAAAACTCTCTATAAATTTGGTACGAATCAAATGTTTGTGTACCGGACTTTTAATAAGACACAATGGGACATCCTCTGTTAGTGGCAGAGAAAAAACTGGCCGTCCACGTAGTTGTTCGTACAAAAAAGTTGCTCAAAGCAGTAAGCGAAAGAATTCTAAGAAATCTTGTCCGAAAGCAAAAGATTTTATCTCGGGAAATAAAGATAGGGCCTAAAACTTTGTCGCGTATTTTAAGAGATGACCTAGGACTTGTAGCCTTTAAGAGACACACTGGTCATTTCTTAACTGATGAAATAAAGATGAAAAGGGCGGTAAACTCGAAACAAATACTGAAGCGATGCGCAAAGAGCGGCCACAGACAAATCTTCTTTACGGATGGGAAATTCTTTGAAATTGAACAACATGTTAACAAACAAACCTACCGTGTTTATACTCAAAGCTTTAAGGAGGCTTCTCAATTACTCTACAGAGTGCAAGGTGGGTATTATCCATAGCAACTACATAGCAACACCCCACAATATATCATATATGGAGGGGTGTCACTAGGGAGGAGCGACTGAGCCATATTTTTGTGAAAAAGGTATCAAAACATCGGCGCACGTGCATATCAAAACTCCTTAATGACACCATGATCAATAACCAAGTATGCCCCTTCAAGTAAAACTCGGGACCAGATCACAAAGCTCGACTCAGTCTCAGACCACTCAGTCTCAGTCTTGGTTAAAACGAACGTTCCGGGATTGATCAGAGCTGAAGGCTACCCTTTACCTAGTAACGACCTTAGTCCGCTGGATTATGATTCATACTCATTTTTAGAGTGTACAATTTGCTCTAAATGCCATGATAATTTGGAGTCCCTAAAACAAGCCACACGATTGTCAGTCGAGAATTTTCCCATGGAAAGAGCGCGTGCTTCTATTGATAACTGGCCTCAACGTTTAAACACAGTCCGTGTTGCAGCCAATGGAGACCACTTCGAATAAGCTTTTGATTTGTTTTATATTTGTGTATTAAACTTAAACACTGTAAAAGTAGTTAGTCAACGTTATTTGCAATGAAATCTTTTCTTTTTCTTTGTTACAACATTTATGGCAAGACTAAGTAAAAGACAATTAAATAGTTATTATGTATATTATACGTATACGCCCTTACTGATTCACAGTTGGATAATATAATCCTTTTCATTGAACGCCACAAATTCATTCTGTATATATTGAGACTTATTAAGTATAATAGTTATAGTAGGGACGTGATTCTGGTAATTTTATTAAACAATTTCACGAAAGATAGTGTCTTTGCTGCGATGCAGGCAAATATATATGGGCAAATAGGCAGCGGCGGTAAAGTCAGCTTGTTTTTATTTACGGATGAATCTACTACTGTTGGGGATGCTATTCTGTTTGCCATAACAGTTCATCGGACTAGAGTAGAATTTTGTGTCCTTTGGTTTAGGGAGACGAAAGGGGGATGGAGCCCCTCTTTACACACAGACGACAAGAGGTGTAACGGAAAAGTGAAACTGGCTTTCCCTTTTCCGTTACATCTCTCGTCTCTTGTTACACTTCTTCTGTCTCGATCTCTCACTTTTATAATATCGGCGTAAATGTATGGCTACGACGTCACGTTTAGTGCAGTTTGTGATAGATCTACCTAACTTTTCATTTTTTGTTGTTGTTTTTTTATGGATGTATGTTATGTTTGGATGTATTTGGGCGTCAATAAACCTTTAACAACGCGTGAGTATGACCAGTTTGCCTCTATGCAATAAAAACACATTTTAAGTATATATTACATAGGTAATTGGTGTCTCGATGATAGTTTGATCCGTATAAAATCTGGATGAACACTTAACTCGCCACAATCTCCTAGGCCGATTATAGAACCCGAAGAAGCTGCACTGGACACATCCGTCAACATAGAGGAGTCATTAAAAAAACGCCCGAAAACCGATGTTTATTTCACGGAAGGTGTGGCTACTGCTTTAGCCCAATAAGGACATTAGCGTACCTATCGACGGAGGCCTTTTCTACATTTCATTCCCCTTGGGGCTCGTGCGGCGAATGTGGGTGAAGTTCGGTAAACAAATACTCTACGATACCTATAGGCACTCGCAGATGTTTTGTAACTGTAGATATTTCGTTTCTTAAGATTCCGTACCCATGGGTAAAAATGGAACCCCATTACTGAGACTCCCACGGTGGTGCATCTCATAAGCTTAGAATCTTAAAAATTAACATTCATGTGGAACTCCCGAACAACAGACGTAATTTTTTTTGCCGTTTTTGTGCGGTACCAGCTTAGGTCACATTTGTCTGGTTTTTTACATATGTTAGA